>CAXIVR010000009.1:82216655-82634155 GCA_964035755.1 Teleogryllus oceanicus
AATAGACATCTTTGGAACTGTGTTACGGGCACGTTAGTTGTTATGAATAACGATATGTTCACTTCGATGCATGTGTTATAAAAATATGTCATATAATATGGTTAAGAGTTGTCCTGGATAATTAAGTTCACGAACAAATTCATTATTCCAAGTTCAAATGAAGTGTAAATTATCTTAAGCTTAATTCCTAGGATCAAGTAGACACATTCTATTTACACATGTGTATACAATATATAAACATATGTATACAAGTATACACTTATGTGCATGTATAACTTGTTTTCCTTCTTGAAAAAAAAACTAATTCAGTGCTATAAATTCTCCATTGTCTTTGTTTGGAGTTTAAAAATGAAATTATAAAACATTATCTATTGAAATAAGACTTAAAATTTAAATATTTTAATTTAAATAATACAAACCAAGAGAGAACTTTTATTACACATAATTTATTACATTGATCAGATAATATATTTGATAAATAAGTGAAATTTTCCAAGAAAATACAAAAGTAATCATAAATATTATGAAAACGTTAGTTTTTATTCAGAATAATAGAAGTATTAATATCAAGAAATCATATTTCACGCTTGCTTTATTTCTTCGATGAGATTATTAATTTTTTTCTAAACATATTCTCATTACAAAATGTTCTTTGCATGCTAATTTTTGTCGACGTAAATCACTCCGTTCTTGTAATTAATTTGAATTGAAATCATATAGATATTATACATACTTTGATCTAACAAAGAAACAGTAATAATAATTTATTATAGAATCGGTTATGAAGGTCTATTTTTAGCTGATGCCTCCCTAAATTTTGTTACTGAAATAATAGTCCCTTAAAAAGTTAATGTCCACTCTATGGTAGTCGATATCGACTATTTTGAAAATAAATTGAAATTTGTGATTAGATAATCATATTATTCTAATAAAACTATTTCAATCGTACCATCAATCAATTGATTTAAATTTCGAAAAATCAATTAATTATATTCATCGCCTCCTTCGTCCATACCATTACTGTTTCCCTTGTGTTTCCTTCAATGAGCAAACAGTGTCTACCGCAACTCCCTGATTCTAATAAATTGATTTAAATCATGTTTTCAATCTACTAATTTTCATCCCGAATATCAATTGATTATATTCATCGCCTTTGTTTCTCTATTTCATTAATATTTTCATTAACGCTGATTCTAATAAGTTGATTTACATCCTTGTTCCAACAATTGATTTACATCACGAATAATGAAGTGATTATATTCACGGCAATCCTGCTCAATCCCTCTCCTGTTTCCTTTGCGTTTTCTGCAGTGTGTAGACGGTGTCTACCTCGCCCCCTGCGCCCTGCGTCGTCGGTGTGGCTCTGATTCCAGTGGTGCGGGGGCGTGGGAGGGGGCGTGGCAGATTGCGGCCTCCCGGCGGGGGCGCATTCAGGCGGCGAGTAATTGCGGCCGTTAGGCGCAATCGATGCCGCAGCAGCCGCCACGCCCCCCACCCCCGGCGCCCGCCGCCGCCCGTCACCGCACTCAGCGCCACTGGCGTCCACGTGGCACCTCGCGCGTGCGATTCGCATTGGAAGCTTACGAAAGGACATTGGCATTAGAAGATAATTAAAGTAGGCGTGTTTGTGGGTCTTTCGGAAAATGAATCTGTTTAGATCTTTCAGAAATTGATTGATAGATTTTCTCGTGTTTCTGGGCGCGTCAACTGCTTCGGTCATTAGTGCCGTTAGTGTGGTGCATGTTTTTTTCTCGGGAGATGGCGGTGATCTTCCCCCGCTGGATGGTGAGATCCGGCGCCGACCTACCGTCGGCTAGTGGGGTTTCCCCCTAACCAGGACTCTCCCACCAGCGGGGCACCGCCCCAGTCGGGACAAGCTCTAAGCTCCCGACCGCTCTCCCGAAATATGTGGTAGTATAGTGCATGTTAGTGTAAGTGCGTGTGTAAGGGGAGAGGATAGGGCAAGGAAGAGGAAGGACAGATCGCGCGCGGTCCGTGGCCCGTTTCGTAGGGTACTGCTTCGGCATTCGCCTGATGTTGATCGGAGAAACCACGGAAAACTACCGATCAGGGCAGCCGGCCGCTAGTATTCTCCTCCAGACAGCGACTGAATTAGACCCAGCTGAAAAGCTAGTGTCGAAAATCCTACCGATGTCAGGACTCGAACCTAGGACCTCCCGGTCAGAAGCGCTGCAGTGACATCAGTTGATGCACTGAGCTACCGCTATCGGTGATCTTTCAGAATCATTAGGTGTCTTTGAATAAATAATTTTGCTTTCGAAATTTTCATCGTTTGACACTCGAAGCCTTGTTTTAAAATGTATATCTTCCTATCTTAACTAGAGATCTTAAAGAGTAAAAGATCGGAGCAGCTCATTTACTTTCCGGAGACATTGTCAATTTCGCATGGGGCTCGATTTTAGGCGCTTTCTTCTTCCTTTTGTATGTAAACGATCCACTCTTGTGGATTTGAAAATGAACAATTCTCTTTGCTGATGATACAATATTATTTACAGAAAGAAAAGAACATCATACATTTAAATGTCTGAAATCAGATTCGTAATATAAAAAAAATATTAGGAAACGAAGGGGAAAATGAGACAATTCATTTTTCCATTTCAAATAAACTTTTGCGAGCCCATTCAAAATGAACGATGGGTAATTGACTGAAGTTAATGTAGTTAAATTTCTGGTCTCTCAATTCTGTTAAATCTCGAATAGAACGTCCATTTAAATGAATGGAACACAAAATTAAGTTCATTATTCTACGCATTGAGATTTCTTTTTTCGGTTCGGTGTTCACATTGCTCGTTGCGTATACAGGTGAGTTATTTCAGGAGAAAAAAAAGCACGCTAGCGTGTTCCTTATAATATAACCAACTAGTGGTGCTAAAACAACATGTATTTTCTCCCCTGTATTTAAGGCAAAATTACCCGTAAAGTACTAAAATTTTCGAATAATGATACATGACCTTATTTCAAAATCTATTTTTGAGGAACAGATTTTATTAAGGAAAGAAACCTCTATCTCTAATATTTTAGTTGTGGGAAGCCTTTGAAACATGTTGAGCTTTTGAAATTTTCGAAAAGTCAGGATTTTCCACGAACGTGAGATCTGCACCATTTTCTTAAACGTCATTCACTGCCCAAGAACAACATTTTGCCAAAAGCAATGGAGCCATTTTTTTTAATTTGGAAAATGTCCCAGATGCTTCATGTAAATCATGCCTCAAAATTGCGATATCGGTTACAAATTGAAGGGGCCGCCACATCAGTCAGCTCGATTGGGGAATGTCGATTTTGAGAAGATCGGCTGAACGGTTTAGCTACTAGCGTTGTACACAACGTTTGTGTGTGTGTGTGTGTGTGTATGTGTGTAACTACTTTCCCTTTCGGTATCCAAACTATTGATATTATTGAACTGCTGGCCAGCTAAAAAGCCGAACTAACGGGACAACTTTTGAAAAATGTCACTGTCGGATGAGAACATACATTATTACTCGATTTAGGGTAGTTTCGTTTCGTTTTATGTTGGCAAAAGTTGTTGCCAACCGTCAGACAAATACCCTGTATATATTACCTTCAAGCGGTAGGGGCATTTTTTTAAATTTAAGTTTGCAATGAAACAATGACTACTTCCGTAGATTCCGCCAACATTCAAAGCCATCCAAGTGAAGTTGTGTTAGTTTACGAGTGTTGCTAAAGATTTGCATTTTGCGGTTTTGGTGCTCTTCGTTCTTTGCGTTTTATCATTCAATTTATTTATTTAGTAGTATTAGGTGTTTTTTAGTTTTATTTATTATTTTCCAATTGTTTTCTTTAGTAATAATAATAAAGTTAATTGAAATAGTTATAGTAGTTCATTATTTGTTTTTGTTAAGTGTCACTTTAGTATTTCTTGTTTTAAATTAATTATATTATATTTATTATTATTATTTCTGAATTCATTTTAATTATAACTGGAAAATAATGGATACCCCAACATCTGGGTATATACTTAATATTAAACCTTTGAAGATAACACGTATTCAAAGACTGTCTCTGGTAACAATGGATAAGTTATTGAAGACTTACACTAATGATGATTTTCATTATTTTTTTGAACTTACTTTTTAAAGCTAATGAATAATTGAACAGATAAATTAAATGGATGCATTTGCATTGATATTGACATAACTGGACTGTTAGGAAAAATTCATTAGATCACTTAAAAACTACCATGTATATCACGTTAATTAACTTCAATAATTGTGGTATTTATTTGCGTTCAATAAAACGCATTACTACCACTTCAAAACGTGAAGGAACTCTTGACACACATCTCAAAAGCATTAATAACATAGAGGTATGACCGCAGATAACTTTTGAGGTTGTATTTTTCATTTGCACTTGACACTTTTTAACACTTCTTAAGCTCGCAATAGTTGATAATGATAATTCTTAATTAACTTAACAATTATTCACAGAGTTAATATTCGTTTATAGATGAACATCTCTTTTTAATTCTACCGAAAAACGAAACATGTATTATTGAACAGTGGACTAGACTCGAGACCGCGCTGGGATTGTGAATGAGACAACAAACAAAACAAAAGCGAGAGACTTGATCAGAGTTATAGTTTCATAAGTTGGCTATTCCGACAGGAAATCTTTCAAGTTGCCATATTGCGAATTTAGTGTGGCCTAATACACGGCCTGGAATCTAGAAAGTGTTTAGTGGGCGAGGTGGGCAGGTTGAGCGGGGTGGGCGGGGCGGGCGGGGTAGGGTGGGAGCGGGCAGTGAGGGCACTGGGGTGGGTTGGACAGGGTGAGCGGGGTGGGTGGAGTGGGAGGTTGAGCGGAGTTGGCGAGGTGGGCGAGGTGGGCGGGGCATGGTGGAGCGGGCAGTGAGGGCACTGGGGCGGTTGGACAGGGTGAGCGGGGTGGGGAGGTTGAGCGGGGTGGGCGAGGTTGGCGAGGTGGCGAGGTGGGCTGGTTGAGCGGGTGGGCGGGGCGGGCGGGGTGGGCGGGCGGGCGGGGCGGGCGGGGCATGCGAGGCGGGGCGGGGCGGGAGGGGCGGGCGGGCGGCGGGCGGGCGGGGCGGGCGGGGCGGGCGGGCGGGCGGGCGGGCGGGGCGGGCGGGCGGGCGGGGCGGGCGGGGGGGGGGGGCGACGTGGTAGGGACGGGGCTGGACGAGGTGGGCGGAGAGGACGGGGAGGTCGGTGTGGGATTTGTCAGGAAGCAGAGCAGAATGAACAAGAGCAACAAAGTGAGCTGGATGGGCGAAGCGGTCGGTGATAAATAAATATCCGGACCACGTCAGGTAATCTTAGGCTAATTTCTCTATTAAACCTAAAGAAATTAGTCTAAAAAGAAACAAGTTAGACAGAACAGAAAACAAAACAACCGAATTGGACGATGTCATTGCAAAAAGTGTCGCAATCATTTACAAGTAAGCTCACTGCAAACGAACTCATTAAGAAATTTAGTACATAGACATAACCTGCAATTTTGCTCCTATCAGTTAGCTATTAAAGTAGTCCCTTCTTATCAAAATCTATCTATAACAACGGTAGAGTACATACCTCTTTTTAATTTGCGAAAATAACAACCATTCTAATAATATGCACGTTCCGTTTTTCCTCCAAGAAGCGCATTTCTCATAGAGTTGGGCGCTTTCGGCCCACTGTGAGTGGTTGGAGGCCCTGGGGACTTCCCCGGCGTCAGGAATAAACACGTGACGCTGTGAATCGCCAACGCAGCCGGAGTGCCGCTCCTTATGACGTCTCTCTGCCGCCTGAATCTGCGTAATCCCTATGCAAAACAGAGGCTTCGTGTAGCTCATCGCAGGATGCCGAGTTCCTTTGAGAGGCACAAAGATGACGGGAGCTCCATCAACTTCATGGTGGCGAAATTGAGGGCCTCTAGAGAAGTGTTGAGTTCGCCGGGAGGTCCTCGTCAAAAATATTTTCTCTGGCAATTTGTTCATTGGAATGGAAAATCAGTCTCTGATATTTGATTAACAAAATTGTATAATGTGTAATTGTGTAATTGTATATTAATAAAAGGGATTTGAAAATCTCCTTATAATAGATAATTATATTTTAAAAAGAAAACAGGCTATGTATGAGCTTCACAATAACTAGGTATATTTCATGAGTTATAATTACACCAAAAACAGATGATTAAATCTACTGCTTGAATCAAGACTATTTTGTACTTAGCTTGTTTATATATTTTTAACATTGATAGTTTTTTTCTTTAATTTGTACCTATTTTATAACAAAAAAGAATTGCGGGGCAATCCTATATTCGTAGTTAGGGTTTCAGCTTACTGGTGAGAGGCAAAAGGCTACTTTCAAGAAAACAGCTTTAAAGTTTTTCATGCGCTAAAAATCTTCCGAATCTTATGATCTTTTCATATCTCAATATGTTCCCTTATTTTTCTTATTATTTTTAAATATCTTTCTTCTTCTTCTTCTTCTTCTTCTTCTTCACTTCATTCACTGTATTCATTTACTTTTTCATTGATAGAAAATATATTAAGTTCCCTGCTTATATCTTCGTTTTTTATTTTGTCCATTAGCGTGCAGCGTTTTACTCTCCGGAGGAATTTCATTTCCGAGGCTTGTATCTTCATTTTATCTTGTTTTCTTAATGTCCATGATTCACACCCGTAAAGCAGTTGTGTTTTTTTTTTTTTTTTTTTGGTCTTTTTTTTTTCTTTTCGAATGAATTCGATTGATGATGGTGCAATGAGAAGGGCAGTAGTTGAGAATCGAGCAATAGAGGAAGAAGGTGCAGGGGAAACAACAACCAGCAAATCGCCTGTTGTATGTACTGCATATAATAAAAGGTCTACAATTGAACAAAAGAAATGCATCAGAAACGTTTGTGCGTAGTTCACTTTTTTCCACCAATAATGTTTTACAAAGCAAAATAATCTTTTAGCTCCCATGATCTTTTGATTTTGAGAGAAGATGCAAAATGAATGTGATGTATTATTCTTATCACGAGCGCTGAAAAAATGTATAGTCAATGTAAAAAACTTACACCAAAACAAACGTTTTAAAGAAACAATTTTTTGGTATCATGAATCTCCAAATCTTGTGATTTGCCTTATACTACATACACGATGAAATAATGTATTACGTATATGAGAAAGACGAACAACACTTTTTGAGTAGCAGAAATTTACAAAACGCTTTCATTCGACAAAACGTCTAATTTTTTTCCGGTCGCATTACTTAACTTTTACTATTCGATGTTTTCGAGAAAGTAAAGACAAACAGCAGCATCATATGACTTGACATATATCATGACTTGAGAAATCGATAAATAAATAATATTTAGAAATGTTTACATTATATTAAACATATATTTCTTTTTTATATTAATTTGTTAAAGTTATTTTTACTTTATTTCTGTTTTAATTTTTTGAGATTTCAGTCCAGAAGGTGAATTCTTGACTTTTTTTTATTTCATGCTGTAAGTTTTATTTATTTTCTTCCATTGCGGATTACAAAAATCCTCATAAAACGTAACATAACATGGTTATATTTTGGAATTGACCGACTGAAATCGATAATAATGACAAAATTATCTTTTAATGTTGCTGAATGTAGTGCCTTCCAGCGTCTTACATCACGAAAATAGCACATTACTCGTAAGTTAATGGTTATGAACGTGATAGGCTAGGCAGAATTCCCCACATCATTTTAGCAATCTAATACTTCGTTAAAAGCATAAATAACGACAGATAGATATTCTTCTCGAACTCAGCACGATTGAAAGATCGTTATGGTGTAGCACTCAAATTTGATATGTGAATGTGAGCATACCCCCCGTATCTCTGAACTATTAATATGTTAATGTTACTGTTCATACTCTTGCACCGGACACTAATGTCACATGTGGCACTACTTTTAATGTTTCATGATTTGACAGATATATTTACTTCCAAAGAATGCAATAAGTGCAGGAAAGAAATGTTATTCCCAGCTCGTTTCCTGTAGACAGACGTTGAAATATTCACATCAGTATACGCGCATATCCTAGAAGTAATATCCTTTAACTCCCGAAATCGTTTCCTTTGGTTGCGCTATGTCCAGAAAATGGTACGAAGATGAAGAAAGATGTAAGGTCGGAGGTTGTTCGAGGTCTGCTGTTGAAGATATTGATCTGACGGTCGCAAGTATTGGATCGTAGGAGGTCATGACAATGTCATGTAGCCAAGGCCTGAGGTAAAATTGTTTTGATTTTGGGGCGGATTTTAATAAAATGTCATTTTTTGATTTTCAATATATAAAAATGCCGTTTAGTTTAAAAATTAATTTTATGTTATGATAAAAGGGAATGACCCGTTTTTATACGTCTTTTTTTTTTTGCATTTTCGTCGATTTCGACTAATAAGTTCTTTTTTTTACTTTTCCCCCGTCAATTTAAATGAATTTTTTGCTGATTTCATCGATTATAATAGCATATTAATGCTATTTGCTTCAAATAATATTTACGAGATGCAAAAAACCTTCTCCACATAAATCCTGAGTAGCCTATTCGATTTCTTTGCTAAGAAATTGTAATGTCAGCGGAAGTATCTATGCCGTAAAATCTAGGCTTCCTGTGACCCCTAAAAGCGCCACTGTCGGTTCAGGTAATTTCGAGGTAACTAGACAAACATTTTCTGGTAAAAAAAGCAGTTCAAACGAATAGTTTGAACCAAACTTCAAACCAAAAGCTGAGTTCACTTTAACGAACAGAAGCAGCGTCGAAGTCGTTCATCCAAACTGGTTTTGATTGTATTTTTACGACATTTTTATTGTTTGGGGGCATTTTAAAAACATTTTAAGAGAATTTTATTGATAATTTTTCGCGAAGTTTTAGGTCAGCTAAATCCGCCCCCTAGTTATTACATAGCGCGCCAGCAGAATCTCACCAGTAGCGGTAGCTCAGTGCATCAACTGATGTTACTGCAGCGCTTCTGTCCGGGAGGTCCTAGGTTGGAGTCCTGATGTCGACAGGATTTTCGACACTAGCTTTTCAGCTAGGTCTAATTCAGTCACTGTCTGGAGGAGAATTCTAGCGGCCGGCTGCTCTGATCGGTAGTTTTCCGTGGTTTTTCCGATCAATGCCAGGCGAATGCCGGAGCAATACCCTACCGATCGGGCCACGGACCGCGCTCTATCTGTCCTTCCCATTCCTTGTCCTATCCTCTCCCCTTTACACACACACTTACACTAACATACACTACACTACCACACATTCCGGGAGACCGATCGGAAGCTTAGAGCTTGTCCCGACTGGGGCAGTGCCTCGCTGGTGGGAGAGTCCTGATTCGGGGGAAACCCCACTAGCCGTCGGTAGGTCGGTGCCGGATCTCGCCATCCAGCGGGGGAGGATCACCGCCATTTCCCGAAAAAAACATGCATTACACTAACGGGACTAATGATCAAAGCAGCTGACGCGCCCAGAAACACGAAAAAATCAATCAATCAGAAGAATCTTTCCGCAGCGATCCGAGCCAGAGCCATTCGCCGCTTGTTTTTTCGCTGCCGTGCGCGGCGCTAGTGTCGCATGCGTGCAGTCACATCGCCCCCTTCTCCGCCGCTGCTTCTGCATTACTTTCTGACGGTCCCAGCGCTGCCTGGTTTTCGTGATACCAGCATCATTTCAATTGCTAGTACTCTCACTAGCATGGTTACCCTGCGGAGAAATATTCTTGGCGCACTGTATTTACGATGCACATTTCACCGCAATACCTAACCTCATTGATGACTTTGTGCGAATCACCGACTGACATTTTCACCCGAAGATCCTCTCGTGCACAACGGATAATCCTAAATGAACGGAGAAGAGAGAGTATTAGTGGGAGTACAGGAGCGAGGAGAAAGGTATTGGATCAGCATTCGCTAGAAATCGATTGGAGGAAACTATGGAACCGTTCAAACGTTAGCTACCCTCTGCGCAGTCCGAATCGTTATTCATTTCAGCTAATTAGCTGTTGTCGTAAATACGAACCCACCACAAACTTATCTTACGCCTTGTCAGTCCACGCAACAACGAGGGCGTAACCACAACTAGCACTACCTTGTGACTAAGTGGTAAAATGTGATACTGTGAGCGCCTCATGTGTTTCACAAAATGGTTTTTTAATCAAAGAAATGATATCAAGAAGTATCAAAAATAACGTTTTCATGGCCAAATTAAAACCATGGATTATACAATCGAGCCACCAATATGTTCAATGAGTGCTTTTCTCGAAAACGTGGCATTGTATTTTTCCGTAAAAGAAGTAGAAAACTGTAGAATTATTACATTGCATAGATCTCTGACAGTACTAACAAGTTCATTTGATAATTAATTATAAATCATTAATTCAAATTAGAGGCAATGATCCTGGTACCTATTTTTTTAATTCAAAACGAAATCATTTTTGAACTGTTCTAAGTTACATCCGGGAACTGAATGCAGTTGCTCTAACAATTTCATAGGGAAGGTGACCTTCGGCCTGGTTGGGATTGCTAAAACTCATCACATACACCTTCATCTTGCTAATAGGTAAATGCGTGGGAATAGAACTGATAGTAGAATTATGTTGCTGTTCGGGGTCACTAATATTTCGAAAAATGTCAATTTTTAAATACAATAATTATTTCATATAACAAGAATATGTTAAAGGTGACATTCCCTCGGAGGAGCGTATTTCCGACGAACGTGCATTTTTAAAAGTATAGTGAAAAATAATCAAATTTTTTTGCAATAAATATCAACGCAATATTCATTCACAAACTACGCCCATCCGTTCAGTCGAAAAGCTGCAAGTTCACATGCCTCACACCACGCAGCGCTGCACTGCAAGACAGGGTGGCTGAGCGGCGCTGGCAGATTTTTGGCTCGTCCGCGAAATGCTCATAAAGCGGAGTGTATGGGGAGGGAAGGGGGCGGGGCCGTGCTACAGCCATTTCCTCCCCCGCGACGGCGGTGCTCTGAGGATTCCGGGGCTTCGCAGTGCTCGAGGCGCGCCGTTTCGCCTGCCGAACTGTTACGAGCCGCCCTCCGCGCCGGCCCCCCACCCTTTGCTTGCCGCACCCCTCCCCCGACGCACGTAGCCGCCGCGACCGACTTCCTGCACGCCCTCCGCGCAGTCCCTTCCCTCCCAGGTGCCCAGGCTCTCAACTCTCCCGGCCGTCCCTCCTCCTGCCCGGCTCCTCCAACCCCCTCCCGCTTCTCCACACTCCACAAGGGTTTGGCCGGTAGAGTCTACGGTTTGAGTCACGAAAGGTGGTAGATTTTTTATTCTAGCGACGGTATATAGCTTTGCCGAATTCAGCCGCTGCCTCAAGGAGAATTATAGCAAAGATCTGGTCTGATCGGTAGTTTTCCGTGGTTTCTCCGATCAACACCAGGCAAATGCCGGAGCAGTACACCAACAAACGGGCCACAGACCGCGCGCGAACTCAACTGTCTCTGCTTAACATTTCTTCTCGTTTAACACACACTCATGCTTACATCCACAGCACTACCGCTCAGTACATGGGAACTGTCGGGAGCTTAGAGCTTGTCTCGGCTGGGTCGGCGAAGATATCTGGAAGAGTAAATTCACCAAGCTCACCTGTAGGTTTGTGCCGCATCTCACTATCCAGTGGGAGAGGAATACCGGCACCTCCCGCGATAAAACATTCACTACACTAACGGGACTATCGACCAAAGCAGTTGACTTGTCAGGGAACATCAATAAATCAATCCATCAAACTCCACTCAGTCTTCACGATCTCCACACTTCCACTCAGCGCTCTCCTTGCCTCGATTCCCGCTCGGAATACCCCACAGATTTCTCCACTTCTCCTGTTTCCACTCTCCCCTTCCCACACACCTCACTTCCATCCCCCTCTCCCTCCCTCTCTTTTCTCGCCCTTTTCTTCCTTCAAACGCATCACTTCCCGCCGATGCGCTTTATCTGCCTCCGCCATCGCCCTCCCACTCCCCAATCTCTCCGCTGCTACGATCTTTTCTTATTCACTCGTCCGCAACTAGCTGCCATGACTCCTTATTACTACCTCCCCTTGTCTTTGTCCACTGGCGGGAGAATAGCCGTCCACCCCATCCCATCGAACCACTGCTCAGACGGCGCCACTATCAGCCTAGATATCACTATCAAAATTCCAACTACCCCTGCTCCTTCCATTCTGGCAACCACAGCTCCCATTTCTTACACCTCCCGCCACACCACCCTTCATAAAAGTACGGAACCTACTCGACACCGCTGGTCCTTTATCCGCCGCAGCCATCCAAAGCGTCATTGTCCCAACCGCCACATCATTCCAAGATTACTTTCCCTTACCACGACCTTAAATGTTTCGATTTTTATTTTATTTTCTTCAGACTGTGTCTTTCTTTTTACCTTCGACTCATATTGTATCTTGCCTTCTCCACCTTTGTCGTTTCCTTCAACGTAACCCCTGCTACTTCCTTCGAGTATCCACTCCTTTCAACCTTCGCCTTCCCCACATACATCCTAAGCCTCTATTTTCGCTTCCTCTTCTACTTTTGCAGTCGAATTTGCGGATTCAACCTTACCCACCTTATTTTCTATCTTGCTCGCCCCTCTCAGAACTCGACGTTCCCCCTCGTCCATTTTTTCTCATTCCCGTCGTTCAACTTCATCTCCCCCTTCACACCATTCTCTTCCGTCAATGCTTCCTTTATCCTCTTGCTGCCGCTTCTATTTCCTTCTTTACTTCGTCTTCCTCTTCTTATATCATTATTCTATCGCCTGCTCTACACACATCCCCATCCTCTTCCAGCTCCTCCTTCTCCTCTTTCCTCCTCTATTTTTCTACTTCTCCAACCTCGCCGCCTTCCTCCCCCCCCTCCTCCCCCCCCCCCCCCCTTTACCTTCCTCTCCCTCCACCCAAAACACAGCCCCATCGTTGCCCCCACCCCCCGCCTCCCGGCCGTCCTTCGCCTCGGACGTCTGCGTCCTCCCAGCTGGTTTTATGTGTCGCTCCGGAATATTCGCTTTTTTATTTCCGCAACGCTCGCGTCTATTATCTCCGGAAGAGGACGGGCGAGGCCCAGACCGGGCAGCTGTGCGGGCAGGAAAAGGACCTCTCGGTCTGGACAGAGAGCGAGCGAGCGAGCGAGAGAGGCAGAGAGAGAGAGAGAGACAGACAGACAGACAGACAGACAGAGAGAGAGAGAGAGAACAAGTGGAGGGGCCAACAGAGAAAAGCGAACACACAGTACGATTTCCTGGCGTTTTACTCGGGATATTAAAACGTTACAGTTCGCGAGCAAACAGCCACACGTATCGGAAGGCCGGAAAGCCGAACGCGCACCGGCGTTCCGTTTCGCCCGTCGCCCCCGGGCTGAGCCGCAGGTAGCATAATGGAGACTTTAATGAAAATAGAGTTAATGCTCGCCGCCGAGTGACGTAACGCCTCGCGTAAATAGATTCGCGCACCGCCTCTAATAACGGACGCGCACGAGTGCTTTACGAGTAGCACTAAAGGCGGGCGGCTTTATGCTCCAGGAAGCCATCGCGCCCGCCGCGACGCGAGCCGCCCCGCCATCTGCATACGTTGCCCGGTGGCCTCTTTGAAACGGTTCGCGCTACGTGCGCATTTCGGAAATGACGTTTGTTTGGCCTTCCCGGGAGTTAAGTACGCTGCATTCGATCTAATCTGTACCTTGGAGTGCACTTCCATTCATTCGGATGAACACAGCGATAGAAATCGCCTGTAAAATGAATCTTTCTAGAAGATGCAGTTCCACAAAAGTCTCTATATACTTATTTTATTGAAGAATAGTTTTACTTGCTATTCACATGATTGGAAATGGCATTCAGAAAGCACTAGAGAGAAAGAATTTATTTCTGAGGGAAGTTATTGCCCTGGGGTTAAGCATTTGTATGAATGCATACAATGCCTGTTGCCCTCTTTGAAACGACTCGCGCTACATGCAGATTTCGGAAACGACGTTTGTTTGGCCTTCCGGGGAGTTGAGTACGCTACATTCAATGATCTAACATTCACCTTGGTGTGCACTGCAATTCATGTGGATGTTCAACCAATTCAACAATAGAAATAGCGTGTATTCGACTCTTTCTGAAAAAATGTCCAGATACTCAAAAATTGCTATTCCCTGTTTTCATTAAAGAATATCGATTCACCTGACTGTGTATGACGAATAGAAAACCCTAACGTGAACGAACTTCTTTCTCAGGAAACTATTGCGGTAACTTTCACAATTCTTTGGATCGGCATACGTTACCTATGGCCTCTTTGGAAGGTCCAGCGCTACATACACATTTTGTAAATGACGTTTGTTTAGCCTTCCGGGGAGTTGAGTATACTGCATTTAGTGATTTAACTTTACCTTGGAGTACACTGCAATTCATGTTGATGGATAACCAATGCAACCATAGAAATCGCCTGTAAAACGAATATTTCTAGAATTTAGTTCCTCAAAAATCGCTGAACATTGCATTTCATGAAGAATATTTCTGCTTGCGATTGACTTGGCAGTGGATGACGCACAGAAAGCACTAAATAGAACGGATTTGTTTCAAAGGAAGCTACTGAGCCTGACGTTTATCATTACGCAGATCCACATACGTTGCTTCATTACCTCTTTGTGGTCGCTCGCGCTAGATGCAGATTTAGGCTATTACACTTGTTTGGTATTACGGGTATTTATTATATTCAATAATTATTAGTTTTTTACATTCAATAATCTAAACTTCCTCTAAGGATTGATCGCTGAATATGGAATTAATAATTATAAACATTTCAGTGCAGTGGTGTGAAGGTATCAAAGTAGAACGTATTTTATATGATTCTCAAATAAATTATCTTTGTCAGAAAGGTTCAGAGTATATATTTCTATTAGCTTCTCTATTACGGAATCTTTCTATTACCTTTCTCGGAAAGCACTATGCTCTACTCCATTTGGTTGTCATAATAAACTATACATTTTGCTAGGAGCTTCTATGGATTATGTGTGGTACTATAAAGGATAATGTAGCTTAATGCTCTAGTAAGCCATTATACGCTACGAAGTGTTTCGCAGATCAGCATATGTTTCATCGTGGCCATTTTGAACGTGTTCGCACTTCGAAATGCAGGTTGAGTCAATGATCTTCGTTTCTCTTCACGCAAAATTGATTATGAACCACTCAACTATATAATGTTTCCTGAAAGATTTGTGAGTGCATATGTAATCTATATTTCACAAATTTCCAATGCGCGCAAAAATTGAAAGAAAATAATCAAATTTCCGGCAGTTTGAAAGGTGTATAAGGTTTTGTTAATAAGGATTTTGGGAAAAATCCGAAACCAATTAAATAGATTTTATTTTGACTGAACTATACAAATATTTGTCTAGGTTTCTGTAATTCTGCCCGTACTCACAGCTGACTTTGAACGACAGCACAGCTCCAAAGCATAAGGGATCCGTCTTTAAATATTTACGTGTGGCTATGGAACAGCAACTTTTTATATTCTTGGTATGTAAATAACTGTTGGCCTGTAGAACATTAAGTATTCCAAAAGAATTTTTGTTAAAATGTTTTATTTATTGTAGAGTTATACAAGAGAAGTTTATTAGTTGTTCTTGAGCAGTGATCATGCTTCACTTTGAGAAACCATTTTGAGTGGTTTTGTTCAGGATTTTTGGCGCTGCGAGCAACTAGTTCATGCTATACGTTTTTGAATAAATTATGGACAAATCTCAAGCGATACTAAAATTCAGTGTTTTTACGCTTGAAAAACTAATTACACGAAGTGATTTGCATATGCTCGCAGATGAATATTGTCTCGTGATCACTCTGAGCCAATCGCATTAAATCTGCGTTCAGTCTACCTTCAATTTACCTTCCAGATTGTATGCGACGTGACTCCATTAAGAGGGACCATTGAGAACGTAATTCAGGAGAGACACATCAGTGCACCATTGAAAGTGACTCCGAAGCCCGAAGACCGGCCTCCTTATCTTCAATTCCAGCAACTTTTATGCTACATTTTTTTAAAAATCACTTTGCATAACTCCACTTTGTTATCAATGACACAAACAAGAAGGACGCTCTACCAAACGGGACATGGACTGCACACGATCTTTCCTTCCTCTTCCTTGTTCTATCCTCTCCCTTTACACTCACACTTACACTAACATGCACTACACTACTACACATGACCGATCGGGGACTTAGAGCTTGTCTCGGCTGGAACAGCAAAGATGTCTGGAAGGGTAAGTCCTCCCAAGTTCACATGCAGACCGGCTCCGAATCTCGCCATTCATCGGAGGAATATCACCGGCAACTCCCGAGCAAAACCATGCAC
This sequence comes from Teleogryllus oceanicus, assembly GCA_964035755.1. Classification (NCBI taxonomy): domain Eukaryota; kingdom Metazoa; phylum Arthropoda; class Insecta; order Orthoptera; family Gryllidae; genus Teleogryllus; species Teleogryllus oceanicus. The sequence continues at coordinate 82,232,972 of CAXIVR010000009.1, forward strand.
TACACTTACGGGAGTAATGACCTCATTAGTTGACGCGCCAGGAATCAATCGAGAGCGGAACGCTAAGACCTCCCGGTCGACGTTGTTTTGTTCGTCCATGGGTGCATGAATCGATTTCTTCCGGAGCTGGTCGCGAGTCTCCTGACGCTGCCCCTCCAAGAAGAGCGTTCCCCAAACGAAGCGGCTGCCCTTTGCTGCCGTCCGATGCGATCTGCGTTCGACGCCGGGCGAGAGGAGCTCGCCGAGAAGCTAATGCACGTCTCCGTATGAACGTACAACAGCACAGTGGGAGAAACAAATCATTCAGTTCATGCTGTATCGCTTTTCGACTGTAACACATACAAACACTTCTAATTATTCCAATTGTTCGACTGTACAAGTATTGACAAAAGGCATCACATTGTTGTCGACATACTCGAAAAAGACAAGAGTCCGTTCGCTTTGGTGATGGATGAAGGCTAGGTGCTGACGGGATGATGCACCCACCTTCGTACAGATACCATTCCTAAGGGTATTTACGTATATCGAGGGTGTAGCAGATCACTGCTTTCGGCCTAGTGTTTGAAGGCACCGGCGGGGGGAAAGGAAGGGACTGTCGGTCGGTCGGACGGACGGATAGTCGGTTGAACGGACGGACAGTCGGAACGACGATCGGAACGACAGTCGGATCACGGACGGAACGAGGAACCGCCGACAGCAGATCACAGACACAGTCACAGACACACTCACAGACAGACTCACAGACAGACTCACATACAGACTCACATACAGGCTCACATACAGACGCACAGACAGACGCACAGACAGACGCACAGACAGACGCACAGACAGACGCACAGACAGACGCACAGACAGACGCACAGACAGACGCACAGACAGACGCACAGACAGACGCACAGACAGACGCACAGACAGACGCACAGACAGACGCACAGACAGACGCACAGACAGACGCACAGACAGACGCACAGACAGACGCACAGACAGACGCACAGACAGACGCACAGACAGACGCACAGACAGCCGCACAGACAGACGCACAGACAGACGCACAGACAGACGCACAGACAGCCCACAGACAGACGCACAGACAGACGCACAGACAGACGCACAGACAGACTCACAGACAGACTCACAGACAGACTCACAGACAGACTCACAGACAGACTCACAGACAGATCACAGACAGACTCACAGACCAACAAACAGACCGACTCACATGCCTCATCTTCCCTACGAGTATAATGTAATGATGATGTAACTGTTCCCTGAATTCGACCTTGTGTTCGGCGGCGCCGCGGGGAGGGGGTCGAACGGACGGGCAGTGGGACGGACTGATGCACAGACTTACGCACAGGCCTTCTCTTCCTTAAGAGTATTATCGTATATCGAGAGTATAGCAGATCATTGATTTCCGCCTAGAGCGCGGATGCGATGTCGGGGGGCGAGGGAGGGGGACCGCAAGTGGAAAACAGGCGAGCGGCGCGCGGCGCGCCGGAGGCGATTCGTTCCATCTCGCGTCGCCCAGAAAAGGCGCGGGTGGGGAGGCGGTGGGGGAGAGGTGTGAAAAAGATGGAACCCTGAGGCGAAGCTTCGACGTGAGGTGGGGACGACGCGCGGGCCCGGAGTTGGTAAAGAAGCTCGAATGTTCGGAAAAAATGGCTAATGTGCAATTTCAGCACGGGTGTGCTCAATTCTGAAAGAAAAGAAAGAATATAAAACTTTTTTTTTAATTTTTTGCGATTAGAATTTACTCAGCGCGTCTCCAAGCCCCTACGCTCCCCGCTTTGCGCTTTAGGAGTAATCCTCCATTGATTACATCTAGATTCGAGTCCCGACAGCGGCAGGATTTTCGACACTGGCTTTTCAGCTAGGTCGAATTCAGTCGCTGCCTGGAGAGAATTCTAGCGGCCGGCTGCTCTGATCGGTAGTTTTCCGTGGTTTCTCCGATCAACACCAGGCGAATGCCGGAGCAGTACCCTAACAAACGGGCTATGGACCGCGCGCGATCTGTCCTTCCTCTTCCTTGTCCTATCCTCTCCCCCTTACATATACACACTTACACTAACATGCACTACACTACCACATATTCCGGGACACCGGTCGGGAACTTAGAGCTTGTCCCGGCTGGGGCGGTGCCCCGGTGGTGGGAGAGTCCTAGTTACGGGGAAACCCCACTAGCCGACGGTAGGTCGGCGCCGGATCTCGCCATCCAACGGGGGAAGACCACCGCCATCTCCCGAGAAAAGACATGCACTACACTAACGGGACTAATGACCAAAGCAGTTGACGCGCTCGGAAACACGAAAAAACCAAACCCAACCAATCCATTGATTACAGCTCTGGCGTAAGTATTTTCTTACACCATGATTACAGCGAACGTCAGTTAGCATCTCCGCGTACGCCCCTCCCTCCACACGCTCCTGCGTCACTACCCAGCGGCCAGAATTGGGAAGGAATAAGGATAGGGGTAGGGTTTAGGACACTTCACAGGGGTTGGACTAGCCCTTGTGAAATTTATTTCAACAAACGAGTTTGGCTACTTCACAAGAGATTCGGCGAGAATCAAACCCGAACCTCCGTGGTGAAAGGCCAGGGACTTCGCTCTGCACCAGGAGATGACAACTTTTACCGCCTCTAGTGGTTTTGCGTGCATTTGGATCTGTCTTTCAAGAGAAATGTACGAACGTGTTTGCTATGGATTATTTTGGCATAAACTCAATTTGATCACAATCTTTTATGTCAAAAACTTCTTTCGTAAAATTCTAACTTTTAAAGTAGTTCTTGCAGAGGAACAAATAAAAGTTGAACCCCTGCTGACACATAACAAATGTTACGAGTTCCTAGAGTCAATTTGCAAACTTCCTATTGACGAACAATTACGGAAGTTCCATCGAAGGCAGGTATGCGCGCAGAAGCTTTTGGTGATGAGAAAAGAAAAGATTTTTATTTTATTTATACATTTATTTAAGGCCAAACAGTTAAAAACTGTGTGTGACGTACTATGGAGAGATGTGTATTCTGAGCGTATTTTCTTAAATATTCCTGGGATCCCTACCCTAAACCATATAGGGCCTACTAGTTGAATTCTGTATACAGATGGAAATAAGCGTTGTCGGCAAGAATTGATAAGAAAATATTCCTTCCGGGGTAATAAAACAAGTTGCAAAGGAAAAAAGTTACAGATTTTGACCATTATCCCGCATCGTGTTCTTCGTGAGGGAATCGACTTACTAACGCGAGAACATTGAGAACGATAATTTGAATAAGAATATTTCCATCTGAACTCTAGAAAAATTGCACAGATAATTAAGTTACATTGTACGATGATGAATACCTTCTGTGAGCATTCGCGCATTGGTTAACTCCGGAAATTGTTTGCCAAAGGAAGCATTGAATAGGGTCGAGTATAAATGGACTACATTACTAAACGAAATGACAATTAATACGTCATACAAAGTTTGGTGAAATAGTTCATAATTAATGGTCGTAAAATTAAAAATCACAATAAATTGCTCACGTTAGCTACTTCTTGCAAAAATGCGTATTTTCGTTTCTGTGTTTCTCCACAATTTATTAGATTACCAGCGGGAGTGAGGCGGGGAGCGAGGCGTGGGGAGAGCGAGGCGGGGAGAGCGAGGTGAGGGAGCGAGGCGAGGGGAGCAAGGCGGGGAGAGCGAGGCGGGGAGAGCGAGGAGAGGGGAGCGAGGTGAGGGGAGCGAGGCGGGGAGCGAGGCGGGGAGCGAGGCAGGTAGAGCGAGGCGGGGAAAGCGAGGCGAGGGGAGCGAGGCGGGGAGCGAATCAGGAAGCGAATTGGGGAGTGAGGCGGGGAGTGAGGCGGGGAGCGAGGCGAGGGGAGCAAGGCGGGGAGAGCGAGGCGGGGAGAGCGAGGAGAGGGGAGCGAGGTGAGGGGAGCGAGGCGAGGAGCGAGGCGGGGAGCGAGGCGGGGAGCGAGGCGGGGAGCGAGGCAGGTAGAGCGAGGCGGGGAAAGCGAGGCGAGGGGAGCGAGGCAGGGAGCGAGGCAGGGCGTGTGGCAGGGAACGAGGCGGGAAGCGCGGCAGAGGGAGGCAGGGAGGGAGGCGGGCCGAGAGCAGGCACGGCCGGGGGAGGGGGGGGGGGTGGGGGGGGGGGGGGATGGCCGGGTCCCTTTTTTCGAGGAGCACCCGCTGCGTGCCTGTCGCCCGAGGCGCCGCACCACCTGCCCCAGCTGCTCTCCATTCAGCCCCCCTCCCTCGCTCCATCTGCTCTTAGGCGCCCTCGGCTTCAGCAACATGCGAAGCGGCGCGCAGAAAGCGCAATGCTCTCGTTAAAATAAAAGCAGATTCCGACCGCTTGCGGCGTAGAGATTACCGAAAGATAGTCGAGATAGCCAACCTGCAAATCTGGTTGGATAGACTGCGAGTCTGGTTAGCCGAGACTGCGAAACTGGTTAGCAGAAACAACAACTCTGGTTAGCCAACAAATCTGGTTAGCCGAGACATCTGGTTAGCCGAGACAACAAATCTGGTTAGCCGAGAAAACAAATCTGGTTAGCCGAGACAGCAAAAGCCGAGGTTCCAAACCTAGATAGCCGAGATAGCAAGCGTGACTAGCAGAGCGCGCTAACCTGTGTAGCCTACGTAGACGAAGTTGCCAGCCTCGTTAGCTGAAGTAGCCAACCTGGGTAGTCGTGAGCGTCAAACTGGTCTGCTAAGTTAACCAAGGTGGAATGCCGAAATTACGAATCGACCATAAATTACATAACGCTAAATAGGGGGAGGATGGTTGACGCAGCGTTACTATGCGTTACATACGGGTAGGGGTTCGTAGTTTAAGTGTTACATAATGCTGATATTTATTTTTAAATTTTTCAATATTTGCAGGAGTAATTCCTTTTATTCAGTCTTTTACTAAGACATTAATGTGGTAACAAGTTCAACTAACAATATAATATATTAAAAAGTTATGACGTACAAATTGTCACATTAAATGTAAATGTTCCTTCATCAACGATACATTGATTGAATCTGTGAGATTGCGAAGAAAATGTGTGTGTGTTCAAAACTGATCTATAGTATATTCTAGAATCCAATTAAATGTGCATAGACCCGGACCCCAGGTGTTATTCGCGATGGCGGCATGGCATGTTTATGGTTTGTCAGAAATTTTCTCGCCATTCAAAGAATTTCTTCATTCAAAAATATTATTTTCATTCAAAGATTGACTTCCATCTATTTGTTTCGTGCAGTCAACACTGCCAACTATTTCTGACATTAATGATCATACATTTCAATAAATAACACAAAAGAATTAATACAACTCGTAATATAATTCAATTTTATTTATTCTAATAAGCAAGTGTCTTGTCACAAGTGTTATGTACGATATTGTTATGTACGTTCTTAATTATGAGAGGGTGTTTAAGCCCGCGTTGCAGGGCGGAGACGTGGTATGCAATTTACTCCAAATTTGCGTTTCGTCTGACAAAGGGAACAAACCGAAAGTTTTTTCTCAATACATGTTTCTTGGGGTGACAAATTAGAATTTATGTTTGTCACTTCCAAAATCATTGCATTCCCAGAGATAAGTGCAAAACTTTCCTCATTTTATAAAAATAGTTGCTATTTGCAAAATTAAACTTGGCAAAATGTTTCTGCAAAATGCATTATTAGAACTTTAATTTTCTAAAAACCCGTTTAGACGCTATAGTGGGCTGAAAAACAATAACTTTTTGGCCTTCTGGCCAAAACAGGAGAATAACTCTCTCACGCCCTTCCTTCTCACGGTGGCGCTCTAACTTCACTTCATCTTGCTTGAAAGCAACTATTACGAGTGAAATATTGGAACTGTTAAATAATTTAATACAATTGACGCTTTATTTTATGTGGCGAAACTCAGACTGTGAGGCCTACTGTTCCGTCTGACGCAAATTTCGCAACCCTCATGTCACCAAGTAGGGGAGAAATAAGATATTACTTGAGCGACGAAACGGGAGATTTGAATTTAGCTCAGAGGCTTCATTTAGGCTTGAGGATCTTCTGCATGCAGTAAATCCACAAACATGGGAGAGTCAGCTTCACCTTCCCTCCCAAGGTAGGCGTACGAAAGATTTTTTTCACCCTTAAAAATCCACGGTTTCCACCGCGTTAGAGCCTGCGAATCAGGTATAGAACGATTTTCCTAAGGTTGAGCCAAAGTGACAGTTCGCGAAAACAAGTGAACATCACATGTATTTCTGGGAAGTATTCCTCCGCCGCGACAGCTGTTCACCTACGCCCCTTCGTAAAGTGCCAATGGCTCCTGTGAAAACATCCCAATCAAGAAATCAAAGAGTTTTGCTGAGGTATATGCGCGTACGCGAGTCCGGGAAATATTTAAATTTAATTACGTATGTGGAAAATCACTTAACACGATCTCACAATCACTAAAAGAAAACTGCCACGAATGTAAATAGAAAGAAAAATAATTTTAAGCCGAAAACACGTGCACCGGTACGCATCTCGCGTTGAAGTCTCGGTTTTAAAATAAACATAATATTTATCACACAAAAAGAAAATTCAATGTAATATATAAAGAAAAAAAGAATTTTTACAGAAGAGCACATTACACTGCACTTCCTAATATCAATTATTTCTCTCAGCGCACTTTATTTTTTGTCGGACAAGGACACCACAAAAGGAAGTGTGGAATCTATTTACAAGTTAGCCAACTGCAAACGAACGAATGCCAGAAAGGGATTCTAATGGGCTCAAGGGCACGACGACCACAGAACCTTCAGTTATGTTGCCAGCACTAGCTGTCACTTTAGCTCATCCTTAGGAAAATCGCTCTATATAAGAGCCCTGTACACTAACGGCTACACCATCGACAGGCCGCGATAATTAAATTTCGTGTAAAGACGGAACTAGCAGGGACGTATTTACTCGCGCGGAACTCAACCTTATTTAATGAAAATGAGACGGAAACAGTATTATAGTAGAAAACACGTTCTAAACAATACAAAATATCAATAGAACATCTTTACCGACAAGATTTACGAACATACCGACACAAGGATTACTTGTTTACCAACAAGTTATGTTTCATCATTATGAAGCAAAAGATGGCTTCCAAGTAAAAATAAAACTACAGATAACTTTTAGATATAAAACAAAAATATTGGAGCAGATAAATACATAAGATTTACTTTTCGAAGTAGTATTTAAGTTTTAAAAAATGAGTATCACTATGTAATTATACGGCGATAAAGAATTTCTGGTCAACAAGGATCTCTGATGATTTGAAAAAGAATGCAATTATGATTTGAAAAAGAATGCAATTGCAACTTTCAAGATTTCCTCGGTCTTCCTGGTTTTCTTCTTTTGAAAGGGATCCACTCAAAGACAGTTTTTCGTATTCTCTGCCTAATCCCTTCCTATGGTATGCTATCAAACAAGGTATATTGACAACATCGTTTCAAAATATTCATTTCCGTAGAATTTAATCGAGAATTTATGGGATCCTTTTTAACTCAAATTTCTGATCCATGCGTAACACAACTCTCTATCACTGTTTTGTATATTTGTCTCTTGGTATGCCATTATTCAGCCAATCGCTAACCTGGAAACAAGATATCAATGACAGTGATTCGCCGATAATGATGTAATTGGCTGTGGAGAAAATAATGGAAAATCAAATTCATTTGAACACCACACCGTAGTATGGGTACGACTACTTAAGTCACATTGCCAGATACTCGTATGTACGGTACCTCAACACTACTTACGCATTTAGTACAGATGTTAATATTTTACATCGCTGTTACAAAAATGCAGCATTCTCTGAGTTCCAATATCTTGAGTTGTTCATACAAACTGGTTTTGATTGCATTTTTTACATCATTTTTCTTTGTTTGAGGGCATTTAAAAACATTTTAAGAGCATTTTATTGGTCATTTTTCGTGAAGTTTTAGGTCAGCTAAATCCGCCCCCTAGTTATGACATAGAGCGCCAGAAGAATCTCACCGATAGCGGTAGCTCAGTGCATCAACTGATGTAACTGCAGCGCTTCTGTCCGGGAGGTCCTAGGTTCCCACTCCCAACGGAGGCAGGATTTTCGACACTAGCTTTCCAGCTATGTCGAATTCAGTCGCTGTCTGGAGGAGAATTCTAGCGGCCGGCTGCTCTGATCGGTAGTTTTCCGTGGTTTCTCCGATCAACGCCAGGCGAATGCCGGAGGAGTACCCTACCAAACAGGCCACGGACCGCGCGCGATCTGTCCTTCCCATTCCTTGTCCTATCCTCTCCCCTTTACACACACACTTACACTAACATGCACTACAGTACCACTTTCGCGAAATAAATAGAAGAAAGGCAACTCTCCGACGACTATTAGCATTTTGCTGGTGAAGCTCGCGCAGGAACTACAAATATGGTTGGTCTGTTACTCCTGGAATGAATACGTGCTCTTCTCGAGAGCACAATTCCTTTGTATATAGTGCAATTAATCACTCCGACACATTCATTCATCAAGTGTGATACCTAATTATATCTACTGCTAGTCCTTCTCTTTATCATAGATATCCTAGAAAACCGGAAGATGGTTTTGCCGGCGGTGTGGTTGCTCTGCATAGCTCGTAACGCACCAAACAATATTTTCTGATAAATTAAGTTTCTTCATTTTGAATGGAAGACACGTTCTCTGCGTCTGAAAAGCCATTGTGAATTCAGGGAAGGTTCTCTGCTTCCTTTGTTCTCAGAACACATTTATTGCAGGGCTCTTTTATTGATTCATCTCTGGCGTTGGAAACTTTGAATTTCAATTGAATGCTTTCAGATAAAGAGGAAAAATATTTTTTTTACTGAATGTCAATGATAAGGGAACTTACATGAGTAAAAATGCGAAGAGCAATTATGTTCTCTGTTTTCTTACAGCAGTGTTGGCAAAAGTCATGAACGGCTCTATTTTTGAGAATGATAATTCCGCCACCACAGTAATATTTCCGGATTTAAATTCAAGTGCTTTCTAACGATATTTTTTACTTAGTTTCTAATGTTAATTTTTATTGATTCTTATGTTATTTTTCTTGTGATACGATGGCTGAATTCTTTCCAGTAATGTTTATCAATTAGTTCTCATTTTGTTAAATGTTATTGATATGAAGAACTGTTTGTGAATTCAAGTAATTTTCCGTTTTTGTTGTTCTCTTAAATTTTCTTTTATCTTGTATCGAGTGATTAAGTGTTCCAAGTGTTATCATTAATTCCAAAATCAGAAATTTCATCTAAGAAATGCAACAATAAATTTTTACTTTCATGCATACGACGTGCGTATAGAGAAAGTTATATAACGCGCAGAAAAACGGCGACATTTCGGCAAAAAATCGTATTGCTGGTCTCTAATATCGAAAAGTTGATAATTCTTATTTCTGTATGCAGTAAAATATTTCATCTAATGTGTTCATGTTATATAGATGGAATTATAGGGACATGTCTTGTGGATTAAAAAAATTGGTTTCCGGGAAAACGCCAGAGAAAAAAGAAAGAATTTTTAATAAAATTTGTTCATAAAAATTGGATATTTAAATGAGAGCATGTACAATGTTTTCCAAATATGAGTAGATTTGAGTAAAACAATCTTTTTTGAAAAGTGGCTCAAGTTTTGTCATTATTTTTCGGTAATAATGCAAAGAACACGAAAAAATGACACAGGTCTCATTTTCGTTGAACACTCTGAATTATCCTTAACTCCAAAAGTTACGAAGTATGCGAAAAAGTACGGACTGTTGGTAAGTATAGTTCAATTCTCATATATTGGGCACTTGAGGTGAAGGAAACGTTATAAAATCAATAACTTCATCTTACGTTTCCTCAAATTGATTAAATAACATCAGCCTACATGTGAAATAACGGCGGTCATAGTATAGAATCTTGTTTTTTTTCCTTTTCCAAACAAATCATCACTAAATAATGTTCATGTAATTTTAACTATTCCTTAAAAATCAATGTTTTAAAAGGTTGTGTTTCCACCGTCCCAAAATAAATCTACATTCCTCTTTCATTATCATAAACATCACATCATGCACATATACATTTTTTGGTTTTCTGCCCCTAAAATTTAAAGTTGAACAATGTTTCAGGGGATATTGTGTCACTAAATGTTTTAACGATGTGTATTTAACGGCGGTTCTACATATTTTACAAATATTAATTTTCTTCTTTTTAGAATATAATTTTCAAATTTTGTGACAAAAAGTCATCAGAAGTTGAAGTAACATATTTGAATTCACTTTGTGTGCTATTCTTTAGACATAGGGCGAGGGTCAAATAATATTACTATATGCCTTTTGTATGTAGGATAATAAATATAATAATTATTTTATGTGACCACTAAGGATGGCAAAGTCTGTGAAAAGTTGTAGCATCACTGGTTTATATTCCTCGTAAAAATATTCCAGAGCTTTATCTTGCTACCTCCAGTGAACTACCCAAGTGATGCATTGTGAATTAAAAGCTAACAACCCTGCTTTATTATCTCTTGTCGTAGAAATATCGAGGAGAAAAAAGAGATTTATCTTTCGTTGAATATCACTGCTCCTCAGAGGCTCATAAAAAATTCAAGCAACCTCTGATTGCCTCTTAGGCGGGCACTCTTTGCGTCTGTGCCACCGAAGTTCTTTGCTCCATCGCGATTCAGCTGTTTGCCTCATTTCAACTGGCACGTCGCCAGAGTTTCTAATTCGTCAACCCCGTTTTTTCCTGGTGTATGATGTGTGGTGTAATTTCTCGTGAGTTCAGACCTCTCGGTCTTCTAAATAAAGGATATTTATAAACTCGCTGTCTGGTCGGTATTTATCTGCTCAGCGTTTTATTTTCCCTGTCCAGGTCACCAGTTATCGTTTGTGCTTTTAAAGTATGTTAATTTAAAGCAAGACTAAAACAAATATGTAACAATAAAGAGAGTTACAGTCCCCCTCGAGTTCCACCATATGGTCGTGGGCTCATATTGCAAAAGAAAAACAAAAGGAAAGGAGTGAAAAAGAACACGAGTCGTAGAAGTTGTAGAAGAAGATAGTCCACTTCCTCCAAGGAAACCCGTTCTTGTTTGTTCTTTAGTTGCCCCAACTTTTGCAGCGTGACAGAGTCCGATTCATTTCGACGTTTTTGTACATTATATCTGACATTTTGCATGATTTTCTTATTGGAATTATTAGTTTTTGCTAAGGAAAGGAGGTAACTATTACAAGAAAATTCAATAAAAATATTGACTTTCCACATATGTGCTAATTGTTCAATTATACAAAATATGATTCAAACTTCAACCAACTCATCTGCCTAGCATCAAAACATCATTAATTTTTTCCCATAAGTTCATATTTTTTGCTCCAAAACTTTCGTTCTGAAAGTTTCAAACTTCGCATTAGTTTCTTTTACAAGTAATTCTTCCACATGTTTGTTAATATTTTTTTTACGTTGGCAAGATGTTATTTTCTGTTGGCCATGTACAATGTAACTGGTTGTTTTAATCTGCTCATCCACTGTTGACATTTGTATCCGCTTTTAGTAGTACCATATGTTGTGAGTAAAAAATTTTTTTAAAAAATCTTTTATCTTAAAAGATATAGATGAAATTAAAACGTGCACTCTATTTATAATTAGTATATTACTTAAAATTTCATTTTTTCTAATACAATGATCAAAACAATGCTAAATTAACCGCGTAAATTAATTTATTTCATTGTAATATATTAGTAACTTGCAACACGAGTAAAATAATATTATATTCTCTGAAGAAGTCAAATTTATTTAGATGAAATGTCAGTAAGTAAATAATTATAGAGACACAATTTAAATGCTGAGTGTTTTATACTTCGATGCACATGGTCATTTTCATCCCTTCTTCTAATCATAAATGTTGAATGTATCAGCAGCAAACGCATATAATTGTATTTAAGTCAAGAAAATTGAAGATGTTAAGACAGATTAAGAATAAATTGATGCATAAGTCCATGTTTTCAAATATGAAAAATTACATACTTCCTAAATTATCTTTACGCTTTTTTAGCTCTCAGATCTGAGGAAGTAATTTTGAATTTCGATAGATGAAAACCGAAAGCTTTCTTTTTTAGAATTCTTTTTTAGAAGTGTGTCCCAAATTTTTGAAAGTAAAAACGACTTTAATATTTAGGTTAACGCTACATATTTAAATAAATCGCATTACGTCCTCACATTTTTCAAGTTCCGTCTATTACAGGTATGTTTTACAACCACCGTGTAAAATGTATTTGAAGAATGTACGTCTTTAAAAAAAATCTAGTATAATGTTTTTAGAAAATACAATATGGAAAATGAGTTTGTTCTCAAAATAAGTACATTCTATTTGCGAAATTTTAACAATAGAAACAAAATTATTTCGCGTCCCTATACGGTTTGATGAGAACGAGATATAGTGAGGCTAAATTTTGGGTAGGAATGTGCTGGATTTAAACTACGCCTCATAATAATAATAATAATAATAATAATAATAATAATAATAATAATAATAATAATAATAATAATAATAATAAAAAATAATATAAATAATATAACATAATAATAATAATTTTTTAAAAAGGGGAATAATAATAAATAGCAATAGACGTGTGAAGACGAAACGGGCAGCCGCCTAGTCCTTGAAGTGCAGGAGAAGAAGAAGACAATATCGTTATTTGTGGCAATTCGTCTTTATTCGTCGCTTCGTGAGGTTATAAATAACCAAGAAAACTTCGCAAAAATACAAACCAGTAAATAATATAATGAGATAGCATTGATAGCAAACACTTCAGGATTTTTATCACATAACGTATTTATAACAAAATTGCAATGAACCTGGAATGCATTTGGTTCCTTGCATTGCGTCCGTGTTCACAGTAACAGGGATTTCTCACAAAAGCGTTTTGAAGTAAAGAAAGCTTACGTGAGTTGTAGCGCGTTGTCATTGTAAAGCACATGTTTTTTGGGAAACCTAGTGCAGCGTGGAGTCAGCAAAAGCAACGACAGTTCGACAGACGCGCCATTGTGTCGCTTATCAGCTCCCAGAAAGGGCCGTCGCTCCAAACAGAGCCTTTTTGTGCTCATTCTTGTGCCAGACAACGGGACGAGACAGACCTGGCACGGAAAGCTGTTGTGTATGGTAATGCGCTTACAAGGGGAATGTTGCTATCTCCTGGTCCAGATCGACTTTAACAGCTACCACTATTGTGGAATGAAATTCTGGATTTGGAGGAATGAAGACAACTGTACGTTTTATGTGACGTAAAAATATTGTTCGGTTGAATTTTAATTTCAGTGTAATTGCTTAAAGACTCTGATATGCTCCACCCGCACAAACTCTTCACAAAAGGATTAGTAATAAAAATAATATTCTTGGGATCATTTCTTCTTAGATGAACAGCTATTTATACAATATTTATTTTAAATCGTGGCATATTACATACAATTGCACAGGTCGATGGGCGAGTGATTAGCCTACTGGCCTTTCAATCGTCGGAGCTAATCCTCACTGAAGACCGTGGATTTTTAAGGGCGCTTTCTTAGGTAGTTTTCCAAGATTTATTCAATCAATATCAGGCGAATACGGGAGCACTACCCTACGAAACGGGCCATGGACCGCGAGAAACCTAACCAATTTCACAGTTTTAGCCTCCTCTTCCTTTTCGGACACGAACTTACATGCACTACACTACCACAAATAGCTGGAAAACAGTTGGAAGTATAGAGCTTGATTAATCTGGAACGGAGCCCCACTGATGGTGAAATCTGAAGAGAGAAATCTCGCATTCGAGTGTAGGTCGGCGCAGGGACTCATGTTATAGTAGGGAGAAATGCCAATACCATTGGGTTTTCCGAGCATGCACTACACTTGAAACATCATGCCACGTACTACACTTAAAACTACATGCTATGCACTACATTCACGGAACTAATGATCATAGCAGTCGCCATGTCCAGAAACGCAATTCTTCCGAAGGACACAAAATCTACAGTGAACCGGTAGCGATAGCTCTGTGCATCAAATGATGTCACTGCAGCGCCTCTGACCGGGAGGTCCTAGGTTCGAGTCCTGATGGCGGCAGGATTTTCGACACTAGCTTTTCAGCTAGGTCGAATTCAGTCGCTGTCTGGAGGAGAAGAGTCCTACCGGCCGGCTGCTCTGATCGATTTTCCGTGGTTTCTCCAATCAACACCAGGCGAATGCTGGAGCAGTACCCTACCAAACAGGCTACGGACCGCGCGCGCTCTGTCCTTCCTCTTCCTTGTACTATCATCTCCCCTTACACACACACTTACACTAACATGCACTACACTACCACATATTCCGGAAGTCCGGTCGGGAGCTTAGAGCTTGTCCCGACTGGAGCGGTGCCCCGCTGGTGGGAGAGTCCTGGTGAGGGGGAAACCCCACCAGCCGACGGTAGGTCGGTGCCGGATCTCGCCATCCAGCGGGGGAAGATCACCGCCATCTTCCGAGAAAAAAAAACATAAACTACACTAACGGAACTAATGACCGAAGCAGTTGACGCGCCAGTAAACACAAAAAATCAATCACACAATGTGAATACCTCGCATTGCATAAGAACGGAAAAATAACCAACTGAATTATTAATTAAATGATTAATGAATTATTCCCGTTTTAAACACATCCCGTATTTATTAAGCTGGGAAATACTTCAAGAAACAGAAATATCACCAAGACCACTGCCCTGGCTATCCCTGGCGTCTACTTTTTTCTAGGTTTTTATCCAGCCGACGGTTATTCTTTACGTCCCGATTGGATGCAAATTCGACCATATACTAGGCACCAACACGCTTGCGGCCACCTCTGCTCTGAGGTCAGCAGAACGCGAGGCCCAACGCAACATTGATTGATTGATTGATTGATTTTTCGCGTGTTTCCGAGGGCGTCAACTTCTGTGGTAATGAATACCGTAAGTGTAGTGCACGTTTTTTCTCGGGAGATGATGATCTTCCCCCGCTGAATGGCGAGATCCGGCGCCGATCTACTGTCGGCTAGTGGGGTTTCCCCCTAACCAGGACTCTCCCACCAGTGGAGCACCGCCCCAGCCGGGACAAGCTCTAAGCTCCCGACCGGTCTCCCGGCATATGTGATAGTGTAGTGCATGTTAGTGTAAGTGTGTGTGTACGGGAAGAGGATAGGACAAGGAAGAGGAAGGACAGATCGCGCGCGGTTCGTGGCCCGTTGGTAGGGTACTGCTTCGACATTCGCCTGGTGTTGATCGGAGAAACCACGGAAAACTACCGTTCAGAGCAGCCAGCCGCTAGAATTCCCCTCTAGACAGCGACTAAATTCGACCTAGCTGAAAAGCTAGTGTCGAAAATCCTGCCGCCGTGAGGACTGGAATCTAGGACCTCCCGGCTACAGGCGCTGCAGTGACATCAGCTGATGCACTGAGCTACCGCTCCCGGTCCAACGCAACAACACATACATGAGATATAAGGGACAAACAACCATGCTCAAGGCGGGACTCGAACCCGCGACCCTTCGGACCGAAGCGCTGAGTCGGCACACGCTCTCAGCCACATGGGCTATCCAGGTCGGCGGCTTCTAATATGGAAGCCAAAATTGTCTGGCCTCGGCTCGGAGCGTGTGGGGGCTTCCTAAAATATTTCCTCAAATTGTGCCGACGACGCAGGTGTGGAAGTATATCAATTTTCAAGGGCTCTACAAATAAATATATTCAGTATTACTACACGAGGATAGATTTCCCGCCGAGACACTCTGCATGTAGCGTCTCTTAAAGAACACGAGTACAGCCAGCACGCCGACAGTTCCCGAGACAGCCACTGCCTTCTTCACTGTTTTCAAAGTCTTGGAAACACGCGAGGACAGTTACCCTCGGCGTCTGCACACTGTCCTGGCACTGTTCCTGACAGAAAAGAAATTGGCGACACACGCGATGATGCGATCTTGTTAACCACTTGCTTTTATTTATTTGTTTATTTTATTTATTTTACCGTTAAAGATAGTTTAAAACCGAGCCGACCTTGGTAGCCATGATCGATAAGAGGGGGATGCAAATTTGATTTATTGAGTGAGTGATTGATTGGTGATTCTGGGCGCGTCAACTACATAGATCATTAGTCCCTTAAGTGTAGTGCATGATTTTCATAGGGAGGTAGCGGTGACCTTATCCCCCACTTGATCGCGAGATCCGGCGCCGATCTACAGTCGACTAGCAGGATTTTCCCCAAACATATATCTCCTACCAGTGGGGCACCGCCCAAGCCGGGACAAGTTCTAAGTCCTCGCCATGTGTGATAGTGTAGTGTATGTTAGTGCGTGTGTGAGTGTGTATGGGGAAAAGATAGAACAAGGAAACAGTAGGAAAGATCTCCTGCGGTCCGAGGCCCGTTTGTTAGACATACATCACCTGCTGTTGAGCGGAGAAACCACGGAAAAATACCGATCAGAGCAGCCGGCCGCTAGAATTCTCCTACCGACAGCGACTGATTTCGACCTAGCTCACTAGTTAGTGTCGAAAATCTTGTCACCGTCGGCACTCGAACCTGGGACCTCTCGGTCAGAGGCGCTGCAGTGACAGCAGTTGATGTTCTGGGCTACCGCTCCCGGTACGTGACCTTGAACGACTAAGACCGGGAGCGGTAGCTCAGAACATCAACTGATGTCACTGCAGCGCCTCTGACCGAGAGGTCCTAAGTTCGAGTCCTCACGGCGGCAGGATTTTCGACACTAGCTCTTCATCTAGGTTGAATTCAGTCGCTGTCTCGAGGAGAATTCTAGCGGCCGGCTGCTCTGATCGGTAGTTTTGCGTGGTTTCTCCGATCAACGCCAGGCGAATGTACGCGTAGGCTTCCGCGGCTCGAGTGGATGACATCTTCGCTGTCCGGGTGACGCCGCGTGGTGGGCTGAGAGGCGGACGTTTCGCCTGACATGTCGCAGGCTTCATCAGGGCATTGATCTGATGAAGCCTGCGACATGTCAGGCGAAACGTCAGCCTCTCAGCCCACTACGCGGCGTCACCCGGACAGCGAAGAAGTCAAAGCCAGGCGAATGCCGGAGCAGTAGCCTACCAAAAGGGGCAAAGGAACTTTCCTTCCTCTTCCTTGTTCTATCCTCTCCCCTTACACACACACTTACACTAACATTCACTACACTACCACATATTCCGGGAAACCTATCGGGAGCTTAGAGTTAGTCCCGGCTGTGGCGGTGCCCCGCTGGTGGGAGAGTCCTGGTTAGTAGGAAACCCCACTAGACGACTATAGGTCGGCGCCGGGTCTCGCCATCCAGAGGACGAAGATCACCGCCATCTCCCTAGAAAAATCATGCACTACACTCACGGGACTAATGACCAAAGCGGTTGACGCGCCCGGGAACGAAAAAATTAATCAATTGGGCGACTCAGCTGAAAGAGTCGAGTGTTTCAGTCCCGCCTTCAGCATGGTTGTTTGCGTGGGTGTTGTGGTATTGGGGACCTAGACAGAGTATCACATTCCAAAGCTCCTTCCATTTCTGGCGAGCCTGGGTGGTGCGGGCGCGTGCGCCCAAGTACGCGTGACATTCGGGCTGTGGGTTCGAATCCTACTCGTCCCGCCGTGAAGCATGGATGTAGTGAGGGTTAGATGATGTGTAGGGTTCCCCATCCCAACATCTATCACCCCTGAAATACCTTTACTGCTTTTTCACCCAGACGTTCACTCGCCGAGAACCCGTTAAACGAAGCTAAGAAGGGCCAATGAGGTACCTCCACAACAAATAACCGTAGAAGTGACAGAGATCCTGAAGAGGGAATGTAGTAAAAGTGACAGAGCGGAATGCTCTGGAAAGCGCACAACCCCGCGAAGAACTGAAGGTCACGAAAACTGATATGACGAAAGAGTAGCAAGGTCAAAAAACCACTTAACCAAAAATGAAAAGATTTTAAAAAATTGTGAACGACATGCTATGGAGAGAAGTGCAATCTGTGCACATTTTCTTGCGCTCTGTGAGCCTTGCTGTAATTCACATACATGTAGAATTGTGAATACAGGTAGAAATAGGAATTTCTGGGCCGGAATGTGCTTTTTAGTTATAAAAAACTATTTCCAAAATGCAAATTAGCTACAGATTTGTCTGCGATACCTTATAGTTTCCAATGTAAAGGACGCAATACCACTCGATAGCGCATACGACTTCACATGACTGACGTATGCTTTTCCCTGCACATATCCAGGCGTCAGCTGACTGTCATCAGCTTCTACTGTCTATTGTCTGTCTCAAAAGTTGACGCGCACTCGGCCAAGTGCACCGAGATATACTTACGACTGATTGATTGATTAGCAATTTCGGGCGCGTCAATTGCCAAGGTCATTAGTCACGTAAGGGTAGTGCATGTTTTCCTCGATAGGTTGCGGTGTTCTTTCCCCGCTAGATGGTGAAAGCCGGCGCCGACCTACCGTGGGATAGAGGAGTTTCCCCAACTAGGTATCTCCCACCAGCGCGGCACCGCCCCAGCTGGGAGAATCTGTAGGTTCTCGACCGGTCCCTCGACATGTCTGGTAATCTAGTGCGTGATGTTGTGTGTAAGTAGGGGGTGAGAATAGGAAAAGGAAGAGGCAAGGAAGATCGCGCGCGGCCCGTGGCCCCTTTGCTGCGGTACTACTCCTGCATTCGCCTAGTGTTGATCGGAGAAATCACGGAAAACTACCGATCCGCTGAAATTGTCGGCCGCTGGAATTGTCCTTTAAACAGCGAATGAACTCGATCTAGCTATCAGATAGAATGGAAAATCCTGTCACCGTGGGGACTCGAACCTTAGGACCTCCTGGTCAGAGCCACTGCAGTGACAGCAGTAATGCCCTGAGCCTCCTCTCCTGGTACATTGTTAGGAACTGTCTTCCGCTTTACCTCCAAGTGTTTATGCCAGTCACTGTTCTCGTTCCTCTATCAACTTTCCGCTGGCAAGCTGTCCTCCTTTGAAAGTTACTTAAGAGCGCTTCAGAAGTAGACAGTGTTTCCATACGGTGCATGTACTGCCGCCTCTTCTATATCCTAAAGTCACAGAACGTATGACTTGGCAATTTGGGTTCGCGCATATCAAGAAAATTAAATTTTTGTTCTCGCCAAGTATAGAACGCTTTTAGCGAATCAGCTGCCTCGAATCAGCAGTGTCGAGTTTCCTGGCTGTCCTCCATGAACCGATACCTCCAAAAGAGTTGTAAAATGTTCTCGAGACAATTTGATGAAAAGGTTAGTCAGGAGTAGACGTGAATGAATCTAATCACCGGGTACAATGCTCCGCTACGAAGTGAAATTGAATGACGGGGCCGGAATATCTTCACTTTAACAAAGGGCCTTGGAAGCCATTTCTTCTTTCTCTAACTGTGCTTCTTTTCCACGTTCTCAGCAAGCGTTTAACAAGCAGGGAGAACTGGGAACGGTGCCGAATAGTTGGCTATTCAGCTCGTTTCTGTGTGTCACAGTGGGTTGAACAGGCAATAACAGTACGTAATATACTTTGTGATTTCACTGATCAATGAATATCCCCGACAAATTCAGTCGATGAACAGCATGAGTGCAGTCAGGATATTTGATTCGTGGTAGAATAATTGTAATAATAAATATAATTTGGAGGCACAATATTGTGATACACCGAAATGACAAACCATTTTTATTACGGAAATATCATTTTATTTGACGTAAAATATAGGGATGTCAATAGACGATCGCGAGGGGGTCGCTATGCGACAAATAAACAAACGACGTTAAGAATCATTTTCGTTACGTTGAAATGACAGAGCAGGGGCGGAAGTATTATTTTGGGAGACAAAAGGAAAAAATATAGGATTCGGATGCTTCCAAATTTTTACAAGAACATTCATTTGCTTGAGCAATGCGGTGATGAGCGGGTCGGCTCGTGATATATTTTACTAGATCGAGGAAACACTGTAATTGACAGTTGTTTAAATGAAGTATCGTGTCTTATATTAGGATAGTGCGTTCTTGTAGGAAGTAAAATTCGTGTCTAGGCGTCCACCCGAGACGCAAGTGAGGGAAGACACGGATCACAATAGTATCGCCGGGAGAATTGTGAACCAGATCACGGACATTATCCAGAAGCAAGATTCTGCTGCGTCGACGAAGAAGGTTCTACAGGGCACAATCGAACGAAGAAGTGGAGAGCGCGCGAAAACCCACGAATGAATAACAAGGTTCATAATTATTGAAATACAGAGAAAACTGGTCATGACCAAAGAATGATTCATTTTTGATTATCATTATAATAAATTATAATTTGTTAAATTGAATGAAATCTGATTATCACTGTTCGTTACGTGCAGTCCTGCATTTTAATAAGAATTTCAGATTCCTCGCCGCTCCGTATGGCAGATTGAATAATTGGTTGCAGAGTAAGAAACAACAATTATGAACTTCGAGCCCCAATTAACTGAGCGAGCCCAACATAATTTTGTAAGGAGAGATATTTAAATTACATAGAAATTATTAGGTTTCAAGTGTGACCTTTTCCTGGCGCCCAAATTGTATTTATCAGTAATAATTATGTTTAAAAATGTCCCTCCAACTGAGGATTGTTTTTAAATAGAAAGACGACGGGGCTTGTTTTAAATTGGCACAGTCAACGTTGGGCATGTTTCAATATGCTAGTAACGTTCGTACAACCATTATTCGAACGTGAATGTTTACCGCTCCTTGTGCATTTATCTTCCAATATTATGCATTTTCAAGTTCCAGATTGTATCCGATTTTCGTCAACCCAATTGCGATCAGTTTAAAAAGCGTGAATCATTAATGTTCTGGGAGGTTTTAGTATTGTTTATTTGTATTACGATGTATTTCAAGAAGGAAATTGGTTTTAAAATTAATTTTTTGTACAAGAGGTAAGGTACGTGTATTAACCGTAACCTTTTAACTCCGCAAGGGAAGGAGGGTTCAGCCCACGTAAAATCTTTGCCATGATGTAAATATTACTGTATGGGGTAAATGTTACTTACATTATGGCCAACGTTAGCCTACCGAAATGCTTTCAGTAGATTGCAATGTAATGTATATCTTAATAATGTGATAATCTAAATAATGTGATATCTTAATATTTTTGTTTATTCATAAATTACTCTTCATTATTTTTGAATTTACATAAAATATCACAAGAAAAACTTGTGGGAAGACCAACCAGGATACTAAAGTCAGCATCCACAAAGTTCTAATAATACTGCCGTACCGATTAAAATATATTACTGAAAGGGTTGAATTGATAGCAGTTCTTATCCCGAGTATCAAACGAGAAGAGTGTAGGGTTAGAAAAATTATCATTCCCAACATTTTCGACCGAGGTGCTATGGCGTCTTAACTACACAGACAACTTTGCTAATCCTGTAGACAAAAACGTTTTTATTATTCAAAAGTAGGCAAAACAATATCACTTGAAGCAGCATATTTGATATTTTCTTTTTCTATTTATGGCTTTCCAATTCTACTTTATTATTTCTCTACTACTCTATTCTTTCTTCTTCCCGTAACTCTCTTTTTTTATATATTTTCTTATATATGATTTTTTTTTCTTTTTCCTGAGTTTCATAGCAATTTCCACGAGTATGCCTTCCTCTCCCACATCTCCTGAAAAACATTTTGATTTCATTAAACCATATATTTTGGGTTTTCCAGTATTTGTAAAAACAGAATTCTCTTCGTTAAGCATTTGATATCCATTATTTTGAGAAGCCTTAATATAAAATCCGTCGTATTCTACTAGTGAACTAAAATCTTAATTTATTTTTTGGAATATACCTTTGTTTCTTCATATTGACTATATCCCGTTTCCTTTTTATAATTCATTTATTTTACATTTTACCCTTTTACTCTTTATGTTGTGTCAATGGTGAGACATTCTAAGAGAGAAAAAGAAATCTATAATAGATTAGAAAACTATCCTAATCTCACGTCTTAATTCCTGTTTTGCATGAACAGGCAGTCATGAAATTTTGGATTTTTTCCCTTTAGAACGTCATTTTAATTGTCCTTAATGTAATGATATTGCTTCCTTTGCCCAGAAAATTAGGGTTGAATATTTCTTCCCCGTAAACATCTAAAAACGTTCTCAATATACTTAAATATATTACTAATTTCGAATATTCGCATAAATCGACAGAAAGTTATGCAGCCTCCAACCAAGTGAAAGGTGTCTAAAGTTTTATTAGATTAACAAGATTTCGAGAAAATCTAAAAATAATGAAGGTTTCGATTTTGACTAAAAAATGCAAATATGTGATTGAGTTACTCCTCATTTCTCACATTGATTGTACCAACTCAATTCATATACTTAAGTGTATCACTGCTTAGGAAATGGGCGACATCAAGGCTCCAAGAAACAGGCTGCCCGTTATTAAATTTTTGTTATTCACTTGTTGCTTTAAGGAACGCAACATTTTTTATATTCTTAATATATTGTGATAAGCCAAGAATTCTGGGTTTTAATAGAACGATAAAATCGGCATCTAGCTTTAGGAATATTGACATTGTATGCAAATTCGAAATCAAAGAATGCGCGTTGTTAGGACAAGCGATCAATAAAGTGTAACATTCCATGCTTGGTATTATAGCGCTGTGCTGATGGACACGGTCCCGAACACATTATATGCAAAAGGTGTACAGAGGGCATTGAAAGTCGTGATCTTATGGAATGACGCAAGGTGCCAATCTCTAGAAAAATATTGAAGCGAACACACGTAAGCGGTTGGTGAGGTGCGAACGGATATTCAGCATAGGCTGGGTATTATTTAAATTATAGTGAGGCGGAAATTCGATTGATTCGATGATTCGTTTGAGAGATTGGTGTTGTTTAAACTGTAGTATTAAATTCTAATTGGAAATTTTATTTAGGTAGTGGTTGGAATTTGGAATTGAAGTAGACTCCGTGTTTCGAGGGGATGTATATTAGGGTAACTCCGTAGATGGAAGGATTTTTCAATAAGTAGCTGAAAGTAGTCAGTGGCGAGTAGGTGTTTCATACAAAACTCATGGAAGTCGCGACTGCGTATTACTTTTGTTGGAAATATTAAGTCCCATTAATAGCAAATCGTTAAGAACATTCTGGAGCATTTTTAATTTAGTCAAGAACGCGAGAATTGGTATACCAACGATTCCCTGGACAACATTTTGCTAGTCAGCCGAGAAGCCATCTGACTAGATATTGTAGTAAGCTTACGAACTATATTCAAACCCGCACGGTGTTTATTGTTCTACATTGAAAAAGTAATTCTCATGAGATCAATAGAATTGTAATATAGAGGTTCCAAGAATTCATTTTAATTTTTTATTGTTGAAAAAGGCTGATAATTTATTTTAGTTGCCATCAATCTAATAACACTGGTAAACAATGATTGTTACATGAACAATTTATGGTGTTTTGTATGTATTTTCATTCGCTAATTCCCAAAACGAGGTCATACATTTTCCATTACCCACCATTCGTTTTTGTAATTTTGAAAATATTTGTTCCTGTTTATTAAACATTTGTGGCATAGAAGAAGCTGATTAGAAGGAGTAATTAACATTTAAATTTTATTTCATTGTGTCAACAATGGACTTATAATGTTTGGTGATTGTTACCTTAAACTCACGAGTTACAAACTGTCAATGACATTCTGTTACAAAACTATGATTTAAGGTGAAGTTTTCAGATAAATAAGTTTCTTAAAAGAAATAATCTAATTCTGTGCTCTCTTCCGTTCAAAACTGAATTGTGATAGAAGGGTGTAATCCCGTCCATTACGTCATAAGATGTAGTGCAGAAGTGTATAGTGCATAATAATCATGCCTCAAAAGCGCGTTAATGATAAAAAACACTTCTGTTACGTGTGTGGTAAGCTGACTCGCGGAAAGCGCAGAAGCGAAACTTAACTCCTCTAATAAGAAGAGCTTATGTCTTATTTCAACAACAAAATAGACCAGAACAAGACATGGGCTTCGGAAATCTGTTGTGTCAAATGTGTAGCACAGTTAACGGGCTGATTGAGAGGATCTCGTCATATGCCTTTAGCATTCCCTATGATGTGGCGAGAACCTAAGGATCATTTAACATTCTACTACTTCTGCATGGCAAATACTCATATATCTGGAATAAGTTCCAAGTCTAGACACATTGTTAGATATCCGTCTTTAGATTCTGCAATTCTACTGGTGCTTGATAGGCCAGGACGTCCCAGACCAACTCCATCAGATGACGTAACAATGAGTGAAGAATTTTTCGATGTTCAGGATAAATCAGATTTTGCGGAAGATGCTATAAATGAACCTCACTTTGTAACACAGGAGAATTTAAATGATTTGGTTCGGTAACTTGTTTAAGTAAAGTCACGAATTACTCGCCTCAAGATTCAAATTATGAATTACTCGCCTCAAGATTAAACGGATGGAAACTACTGCTGGATGAAGTTTTTTCTGCCAACGCCGAAAGGAATTTGAGCATTTGATTTCTAAAGAGAAGTACTAAGTTTTCTGCAATGATGCTGAAACCTTGTACTAGTTACTGGACGGTGAGCATAAACCTGAGGATTGGCATTTGTTCATAGACTATTCGAAAACAAGTTTGAAAGGAGTGTTACTACATAATTGAAACATATATATCCAACCGTTCCTTTAGCCCCTGTAGTTGGTTTGAAGGAAAATTATGTCAATATGAAACTCTTACTATCCGCTATCAAGAATGCCAATTATCATTTTCAGATATTTGGGGATTTCAATGCCATCTTACTAGGGTTACAGCTTGGGTATACAAAATTTTGTTGCTTCTTGTACAAGTGGAAAAGAGATATATGTAATCATTATATTAAAAATAACTATCCGAAAAGAGGGTCACTTAATCCAGGAGATGAAAATGTTCACCAAACACTTGCATGTTCTGAAAAAATCTTATTGCCTCCACTGCATATCAAACTAGGCTTTATTAAGAGTTTGTTGTAATGGGATCCAGATTCGGTGATAGTAAAATATCAGAAGAAAAGAAGTAATTACACAACACAGATAGCTGTTGTACTGCATCCGTATGCACTAATCTACTTGTGTTATTGAAGTAATCGTAATGATGGTTTTTGTTAAAAAATTAATTTATTGCAGAGTTAATGCCATATTATTTGTTGTTTTTGAGCAGAGTGCATTTTACGTTTTGGAAAACAATTTTGTGTGATTCAGATGCATTTTTGCTGCTGCAGACCCTGGTTTGTATGGCAATGTCCAACGTGGCATTTTTTAATCATGAGTGACTCTGGACGATATCTGTTCACTTAGTTTCCTCCGCGAAGCAAACATCTGTGCATCGGAAGCACTCCACAGCGGTCCCAGCTGCGAGCAGGTTGCCGGAGACGATTTGGCAACTCCGGGTTGCCGTTTCTAGCGGGCTGGATAAGTGGAAGGGATTGCGGAAGTGTTCCCTGAGGCGACTAGTTTACGACAGTACTGTGAAATTGGACCTGGTTCACGCGCAAGGTAATCATGAAGCTTCGGTCTAGGAGCGTGTGGGGGCGAAGCTTGATGCTGGCACCGATTTCCAATACCGCGCATCTGCTGGCAGACACCTGCCGCTCCGGTTTGATAGGAGCTGGGTAATGTACTCTTGGACAAACGTGGATGGAAGGAAATCAATGGCCAACAGCATACAGTGGTTCTTCGACAGCTCATATGATCTTAAATTACTCGCAACGTTAACGAAATATTATAATGTTGAAAAAGTTTACCGTACTAAGTGGGAGATTAGAATTTTCAATTGTCGAATATTCAGAGGTTTTAATAAAAATTCCTTTTATATTACATTTACAAGATCACTTTGTTCTATTCAAGCAAAACACTTTATGAAACTAGCAGTGTTAGAACAGCAGGCACATTCTTGAATTTGTAACGGTTATGTAATATTATAAAACCGCAATTTCTGTCCATACCAACACATCTAAGCCACCACTTGTAAAATACATTACTAAACATAGCTCATTAAGAGCGAAAACTAATTCTTTTAACGTGAAAACATATTCGACAATCCAAAACTGCGTCTCATTCAAGGAAAGTTATCGCCCTATGAGAAATCAAGATCCAGTATTCTTTAAATTTTCAACTCCCTGCTGCGTTGTCATTAGTGTATTGCGATCTGAGTTCTCTAGAGACTCTCTGCTGTGCAAAATAATTGCGGGAAATCTGAATTTGCAACTGCAAAAATTACGCAAAACTATTTACCTTTTCAAAAGAGTACAGAATTTTACGAGTATATAAAGGTCTAATTTTCAAGAAAATATTTCATTAAGTAAAAATTCTTAATCATAAATAATATATTTTTATAATGTTAATTATTTGCAATTTTCAAAATATACAGAGATCGAATAAATGGGCACAACTTGCATAAATATACTTTTCTCTATTTGAAAAAAGTAAAGAAAAATATGAAGGATATGTTTTATTTCAAGTATGAAGTATATCCTTTATTTCAAGCACACCCACAAAAATATTTTTTTCCAAAGAATTGTATAATACTTTCTTTGAAGATATATTATTACTACAGATTTTGTTAAGAAAAAATCCCCAATAATATAGTGTAGTTAATTTTTCATCTACATACCAAAATAGAGTTCACCGAAAAAGGGACCTGCCCCTTTCTTGTGACTATTCTTTTCTTAATTCGAAAAAAAAACTAAAGAAAAATGCAGAGCCATTTTTATAATTTTTTCAAATTTTCTATAGATAACGAAAATATTTCACAAAAAATTCCATACAAAGAACAAACTTAACCAATAGTCTAATTTATAAGGGGGTTAATGAAAAACGAAATTCATTTACACGATTATCTTCTTGCCTTCGACAAAATGAGTCGGTTTGGAAATGTACGCAAATGGCTTGCTACGCAAAATGAATACATTCCCCATTCATAATACGGCATAAATCAAAACATGTTTCATTAAACAGCAAACATGATTTCACGCATGCTCGCACTTCAATATCCCTCCATCATCCTCTTTTGTTTTGGATAAATCGTAAACCGAATTGGAATGTGCAATTCCGAGGTTATGTATTCTCTTTCTTGTACATGTCCTTTGTGTGATCTGGAAAAGCGTTCAAAATGTTTCGCCCTTTACAGTAGGGAGTAGTAGGTAGTTTTTTGTAGGGAGGCAAAGTAAAAATGTAAGAGTTTAAACAGACCCTACAAAATGTATGAGGAAAAACGTTTATCAGTTTGAAAAGACCTGATGCAACAGTTTGTTGTGCGTGAAATATTTTAAAGTGTGATTATAATCGGTTAATTATCATATTACCATGGTGTGTGTAACGTGCCAAATAAAAATTATACAAATGTATGTATAAGTCGACTGTACAAAGTAAATGGTTTAAATGAAAAAATAATGTTAGATACCCTTATTGATAAGTACATTAAATTAAACCCGTTTTTTTTCGAGAAAATTGGATGAAATGATGGTAAAAAACCTGTGACGGGCAAACTGAAGGATATCACAAAAAACGAATTGGTAAGGAACCTCGCTATAATAATTCAATGTCTTGAAAATATGTTCAAGGAGTCATATTCTATTTCACTGAAGCATCAAACGAGAAAAACTACACACTAGAAAATATAACTAGCTATATGATATGTGGAACAAATGAGACAATTATATGTTAAACTGACACTGATCAGCATGAGAAAGTTCCCTTAGTACAAGGAGACGAAGCGAAATGAGCATGTTCCAGACGCCTTTGACGAGAAGTGGGTAAAATTGGTTTCAAAGGACTCCACTGAGAGGAATTGACTCGTTTGTCACCCGGAGCAAGGTGTGGTGCTGGACGGCGCCGGGCTTTGGCGGAGGCTGGGCGGGGGGCGTGGTCCTCAGAGAGGAAGCGTGGAGGCAGGGAGGCGTGAAAACTGTGCAGAGGGGCAGACGGGGCGGGATGGGGCGGGACGGGACGGGACGGTGACGGGACGGGACGGGACGGGAAGGAAAGCCCGGTCACGGCGGGTCGGATTAGAGTTGATTGATTGATTAGTGATTCTGGGCGCGTCCACTGCTAAGGTCACTACTCCCGTAGGTATAGTACATATTTTTCTCGGAAGATGGCGGTGATCTTCCCCTCTAGATGGTGAGAACCGGCGCCGAAGTACCTGTCTGTGAGGCGGGGTTTTCTCCAACCCAGTATCTCGCACCAGCAGGGCACCGCCCAGCCAGAACAAGCTTTAAGTTCACGACTGGTCGCCCGGCATGTGTATTAGTGCAGTGCATGTATGTGTCAGTGTGTGTAAGTAAAGATGAAGGTCGAACAAGGAAGAGGAAGGAAAGATCACGCCAAGTCCGTGGCTCGTTTGTTGGGATACTGCTCCGGCATTCGCCTGGCATTGATCGGAGAACTCACGGAAAATCGGCCCTTCAGCCCGGAAGAAAATTTGACTACAACTCCGGCCGTGAAAGCCTACATTATTTTATCACGGAAAATTACCGATTACAGCAGCCTGCCGCTAGTATTATCCTACAGACAGCGACTGAAAACGGTCTTCATACGTAGCTATTGTCGAAAATCCTGCCATTAAAACCTAGTACCTCTCCGTCAGAGACACTGCAGTTACATCAGCTGATGCCCTGAGCCACATCTCTCGGTCCAAATCAGTGGGTGAGGTGCGGGGGAGGTGGGAAAGGAGGAGGATTTGGGAACCCGTGGCGGAACTGGCCGGGAAAAGCGCGGTTGTAGCTTGTCCCGACGTGAGAGGGATGGTGCTTGAAGAGGCGGGTGGCGCGAGGGGAGGCGGAGGCTGGGCAGTAGGCGCGATTACGATGTCGGCAAGAGGCAGCGTGGGGGCGGGGCGGGCATAAAACCAGGGCGATGTAGGGCAAAGGGGAGACGTGAGACAGGGAGAGGCGGGAGAAGGAGACGGAGAAGGGGGAGCAGGGAGACAGTGAAGACAGGGAGAGACGGGAGACAGGGAGACAGTCGGAAGGCGGAGGCAGGAGACAGGGAGACAGTCGGAAGGCGGAGGCAGGAGACAGGGAGACAATCGGATGACAGGGACAGGCGGGGGAAAGTGAGACAGTCGGAAGACAGGGAGATGCAGTGGAAAGTGAGACAGTCGGAAGACAGGGAGAGGTAAGAGTCAGGGAGACAGGTGGGAAGACAGGGAGAGAGGAGAGACAGGGAGACAGTCGGAAGGCAGAGCAGGAGACAGGGAGACAATCGGATGACAGGGAGAGGCGGGGGAAAGTGAGACAGTCGGATGACAGGGAGAGGTGGGAGTCAGGTGGAAATCAGAGGGGGGGAGACAGTCGGAAGACAGGCAGGAGACAGGGTGAGGAGGGAGACAGTCAAAAGGGGGCGGGAGGGGGGGAAGGCGGACCAAGGGGGGGGGGGGGGCGCGGGGGCGCGGTCGAGGGAGGTCCAGGGGCGGCGCGTGTAATGTCTTATAGAGCGTCGCGGTGGCGGCGGCGGCGGCGAGCGGCATCTAATTGGCGCGCGTGAATATTTCAGGGCGCGGTCGGCAGCGCGCGCGTCACTCGAACGGGGGGGGGGGGGGGGCCCCCGGCCCTCCCCTCCTCACTGGCCCCGCCGCGCCCCCCGGCCGAAATGACGCTTGTGCTGTGCAAGGTTACGGATGGTTAGTGAAAGGATGGGTGTGCTTCGGATGACTGATAGACGTTCAGTAATTGGAAGATGATAGGGATTGTTCATGGAGTGTGACAAGGTACTTCCTTGCTACGAATCTTTCGTCAGCTCGCTTTTCCTTTCCTTTCATTCTCATCCCGCCCTTCCAGACCCTTACCTCCTCTCTCCATTCCTTTCTTGCCAGTTCTTTACTCTCCATTCTTCCCATGTTGGCCTAATCTGTCATTAGATGCGGAACATTTTGTAGCCAGGTGATTGAAGCCCGAATGTTATTCGTGCTTTGAAATGCTACAGATAATTCTAAATACTATTCTTATTGTAAAGATTCTAGTTTATGTTGATAGTTTGGGAGAATGACATTGCGCGCTCTTCTCAGCCCGTCCTGCTGCTTGTGTTTGCTCCCCTTCCACCTCCGCTTCACCTCACTCTGCCTGTCGCCTCTCTGATCCTCATTCTTCTAATTTTTCTAGTCTTCGTTTCTTCCCTCCCTCTACCCCTCCAGTTGTAGCAGCAGATCAGTGTGGTAAATAATACAGTATTAGTAGACATACAAGGAAGAGAGAGAGAGACAGACAGACAGGAAGAGAAAGAGAAAGTAAGAGCGAAAAAGAAAAGAGAAAGAAAGAGAGAGAGAAAGAGAGAGAGAAAGAGAGAGAGAAAGAAAGAGAGAGAGAAAGAGAGAGAGAAAGAGAGAGAAAGAGAGAGAATATATCATTACGTGAACGTGTGCTACAACTGTACACACGTACACGTGATAATTTTATAATTTCCAAGGTAACTGATGATTAGGGAGAAAATTAGAGAAAGAATTGAAAGGACGATAGAGCACAAAATAGCCAGTTAATTTTGTTTTAAAGGTTAAGGATCCTTCATCAACTGAAGTAACTGGGCCTCGAAAATGTAGATATTTTAACGTGCTGGTAGTGACGATGGAAATGAGGTGAATGATGATGGTGTAATGAAGGGAAGAACTCGCGTTGACAGTAAATTCCTCACATAAATTGGCCGAGCGTCGAACCCATTTCCGAGCGCTGGAAGCCGTATGCGCTAGCAATTATGCCACGACCTCTCCAAGAGATCCGATTTCCTCCGGAGGAGGCGGTGGTCTTCCCCCGCTGGATGGACAGATCTGGAGTCGATCTAGTGTCGGCTGACGGTATTTTCCCAACCAGGTATCTCCCACCAGCGGGGCACCGCCCCAGCCGGAAAAAATTCAGAGTCCCCGGCCAGGCTCCCGGCATGAGTGGTATATTAGTGAGTGGCATATTAGTGTGTGTGTGTGTGTGTGTGTGTGTGTGTGTGTGTGCAAAGGGTGAGGATATGACAAGAAAGAGGAAGGTACGATCGCGCGCGTTCCGTTTTGTTGTGTCCGTATGTTGATAAGGTACTGCTCCAGCATTCGCCTGGTGTTGATCGGAGAAACCACGGAAAACCAGAGCAGCCGGTCACTAAATTGTTCTTCAGACAGCGACTGAATTCGACGTAGCTTAAAAGCTAGTGTCGAAAATTCTGCTGCCGTCGGGACTCGAACCTCAGAGGCACTGCAGTAACATCAGTTATTCGCTCACTGAGCCACCGCTCCCGGTTCTCTGCTGAAGTTGTCTTTCTAAGAGAGATTTCTGGAGAAGGAACTTCGACGTGCAGATCGGGGTTTGATCTCACCTTCGAGTGGGGAGGAACACCGCCACTTCCCGAGATAAATCGTTCTCTAAATCACCGCTAATAATATACCATAGTTGACCATAGCAGTCAACGTGCCAAGAAACATCAATCAATAAATCAATCAATCAACAATCGGTCCGCTCCATCTCTCGCCATCCTCATCCTCTCTTCGTGCTGATTCTCTATCCCTCACTGTCTCCGTTTATCCACTCACTGTTTCTCTCTCTCTCTCTCCAACCTCTTTTCTTCCACTCCCACTCCTTCCTTCTCATCCCTCCTCATCCACATCTCACACGACACCCCGTTCACGCCTCCCTGCCTTTCCGTTACCGAGAGGTTTGTGGAAGAACGATTAAAGACCAGATATGGGGAAGGCTTTAGGGTTGCTATAAATTTTCAGGGCCAATCCCGAACTCGCACGATCCACCAAGATCCTCCGGTTCGAGAACGTAAGTCGTGGCCTACAATTTTCTCTCCGCACCCTAATCCGTCTCATTATCTGGGAATATCTCCCGGTGGATGCAATTTAAAAATCTTCAAAAAGATTTTATTTATTATGATTTTTAAATAACATTTTTCTTCCAGTTTTTTTGGCGTGATAACAATTGCAGTGAATTGTCGATTGTAAATTTTGAAACGAAATTGCAACCTACCATTAATATTCATTGTTTTTTCTAAACTCTGTTAGTAATACTTTTTCTTAGATAAACGTAGTTATATATGTCCTGGATGTCCTCATAAAGATATATAACTAGCTCTAAAAGTCTCTGAAAACCGTTGTTCCGGAGTGAGTCTTGCAAGGCAATCACCTCACGAAAATATTACGTTAGTTTAAGATGATCGTGAAGTAACATTTTCATACATAATCATTCTTATTTCAAACTACTTGTTCTCGTTTACTATTGGAAACGTTTTCTAGAAAATATCCTGAAAATTCCTTATTCCAAAAAATTACAAAAAAAGGGATACGGACGTTCAACGTGGGAAGTGACCTTACATTTTTCTCCACATTTTTATCATTTGCTCTATGAACAATATTACCCACAAAATCCAAGTATATACTAGAAGAATTGCTTTTTGATAATGACCTTCCACTTCTTTGTGCTTTCACGTAATGTTACCCTACGTTGGATACAACTCTGTCAGGCAAAATTCAATCTCTTTTTAGAAATTCATATAATTAAAAATTTATTTATATTCTTGAAACGAATACACAAACGCACTGAAATATTTCCTTTCTGAAGAATCATATTTCTACGAAATTGTTTCACCTTAATAAAATGAGTTTCATTCCGATTGACGATCTAAATGTAAATTTCATCTCATCAACAGATCTCAAAATTGCAAAGCACAAACAGATGTATTTTAATAAAAGGAAAAATGAATATACCTTTTTATTTGGTGCTTGAAATTTATATACCGTAACATCAAAGAGAGTGAATATAAATGATTACTTTAATTTGGTATTAAATTACATACGCTATCCAATATATTTTCGCAAATAAAATATTACTTTTATTGGGCTGACTACTTGAATTGATTACCAAGATAGTAGTCTTCAAATACATAGAATCTACTATTGAGATATTCGTTTTGTTTTATTTCCCCAATAAAGCATGACAATGTAACACGCAAAAAGCATGTTTCTTGAACGAGAAAGGCAATAAGAAAATTTCTAAGTTGCAGTCACGATGGAATGTAATATATTCAGTAAATTCGCTGAAGACCCACATTCATACTTTATTGAAGGATTTCAATCAACATATACATCTCGTATATTCAATTTCTTACATGGAATATTACGCCTGCCCCAATTCTCCATTCAAAACTTTCTCACAGAAATTTTCGGCTGCATTATGGCGTCCACCCAGCTGATGTAAATAACGTGTCCATTATTCAGAACCAAAGAAGCAATCTTATGTCACAATGTAAATTTTAGATTAAGGCATACTACATGTAATCTTTAGACTTTTCAGTAAGATAACTTGGGACACACTAATGGATTTCGATGACGAAGAAATTCTCTCATATGATGAGCAAATGGTTTGTTTCATGATTGCGAGTATTCTCACATTTCGGAATTATTACACAAACTGAAAAATTGCCATTTTAATAGTATGTGCTGTAAGCCATGGTGTAACAATTCTTCTATTCCATCCCATCAAATGTCTTAACTTACTTTCCTAAATGAAAAACAAATTATGTAATATTTTTCAGAATTAAGCGGGAATCCAAAGAAGATTTATTTTTATTTATTGAACGTCAAAAAAGAGTTAAAAGCCGTGTGTGACGTACTGTGGAGAAAAAGGTTTCTGTGCAGTTTTTCTTAAATTCTAGAGATTTATCCAACTCGTGTACGAGTTAAATTATGAACACATGCGGAAACGAACGTTTTCGGTAAAAATTGCTAAGAAAATTTTATCTCCGGCCTAATAAAAAATTATTGCAAAAGAAAAAAGCTACAGATTCTGGCTATAACCCTTCATCGTGCCCTTCGTAAATGAATCGACTTTCTGTCGCGAGAACATGGAAACCGTTAATTTGAAAACCCATATTGCTCACAGAATTCTAGATAACGTGGATAGACAGTGAAGCTACATTTATTAAGGAACAAGATTTTATTCATTAATACAGCAAGTAGTATTTGTGTCTAGCTTTGAGGCGCGGAGAAGCAAACAGTGGTCAAAAGAGAGCGATTGCAGCGCTTCAAACAAACCAGTAATAGCGCATCTCGAGTGACGTTTTCCCGACACATATCAAACGTTAAAGCGGAGGCGGCGCGTGTTCATTTTGCATCTGCCCGCCGCCCAAAAAGCGCGGCCGCCGTGATCTCCCCGCCAGTGACGGGATGAGCGTCTAAATATTTCGCAGCGGAAATCCGTCGGCCTCCCCGCCCCGCCCCGCGCCACGCCGCCCCGCGCCGCCCCGCGCCGCGCCGCGCCGCCCGCTGGCCGACGTGAACCCGGAAGGCCCTGCCTGGGGCGGTGGAATGGAAAGCCTCGCGCGGCACAGCGGGTCGGTGATGGACACAGGAGCCCGGAATGGTGGTGGAGTGGGGGATGCAGGTGTGATGATGGGGGTTGGTGGTGGTGGTGGTGGTGATGATGATGGGGTGATGGTAGTGATGGTGGTGGTGATGATGATAGGTTGATGGTAGTGATGGTGGTGGTGGTGGTGGTGGTGATGATGGGGTGATGGTAGTGATGGTGGTGGTGGTGATGATGATGATGGGGTGATGGTAGTGATGGTGGTGGTGGTGGTGGTGATAGTAGTGATGGTGATCGTGGTGATAATATTGGTGGTAATGGTAGTGATGGTGGTGGTGGTGGTGATAGTAGTGATGGTGATGGTGGTGATGATATTGGTGGTGATGGTGTGTGGTGTGGTGGTGGTGTGTGTGATGGTGGTGATGGTGATTGTGGTGATGGTAGTGTGGTGGTGGTAGTGCGGTGATGGTGGTGATGATATGGTGGTGATGGTAGTGGTGGTGGTAACAGCGTTTATCATAATAATGATAAATATGGTGGTGGTGATGGTGGTGACAGTGTTGGTGTTGATATTGACGGTGCTGATGGAAGTGAGAGCGACTTTGCGGTTGAGGGGATGGCGACAGTGGCAGCATTTTGACGATAGTTGTCGCGGTGAAGATAGGAAAGGTTTTGGTGGCACCCACCGAGCATGTAGTGGAGATGGAGATAGCAGAGGTGTTAGCGGTAGTGACTGTGTTGGTGGTGATGGTGATAGTGGTGGGTATGGGGGCGTTGATGTTAGTAACAAAATGGTGTCGATACTGGTGGGGTGATAGTTTGATTGATTGATTTCTTCATGTTTCCGGGCGCGTCAACTGCTTTGGTCATTAGTCCCGTTAGTGTAGTGAATGTTGTTTTTTTTCTCAGGAGATGGCGGTGATCATCCCCCGCTGGATGGCGAGATCCGGTGCCAACCTACCGTCGGCTAGTGGGGATTCCCCCTAACCAGGACTCTCCCACCAGCGGGGCACCACCCCAGCCGGGACAAGCTCTAAGCTCCCGACCTGTCTCCCGAAATATGTGGTAGTGAAGTGCATGTTAGTGTAAGTGTGTGTGTGTGTGTGTGTGTGTGTAAGGGGAGAGGATAGGACAAGGAATGGGAAGGACAGATCGCGCGCGGTCCGTGGCCGGTTTGATAGGGTACTACTCCGGCAGTCGCCTGGTGTTGATCGGAGAAACCGCGGAAAACTACCGATCAGAGCAGCCGTCCGCTAGAATTCTTCTCCAGACAGCGACTGAATTCGACCTATCTGAAAAGCTCGAGTCGAAAATCCTGCCGCCATGGGGAGTGGGAACCTACGACCTGCCGGTGCTGCAGTGACATCAGTTGATGCACTCAGCTACCGCTCCCGGTGGGGTGATAGTGGTAGTGATGGGGGTGACGGTTGTGGGACCGCTGGAGGTTGCTGGAAAGGTGAGGGTTAGCACCAATAGAGGAAGCGGGCGTGGAGGTATCCGGTGAATGCGAAAGAGAGGGGCGGATGCGAAAACGGGGGCAGATCGAAGCGCACACGAGCGCGAGGGAGAGGCGGTGCAGTGATGGGCACTGCACAGGGGCGCATGTGTAAGGGATGTCCGGGGGAGAGGCGAATCAGGGGCGATGCAGCAGGTGCGAAGTCACGAGGGCAACGCGGGGACCTAGCAGAGTGGCGGTAGTGGGGGCGGCGGCGTCAGGAGCAAGAGACACCCAAGAGGGGGGGGTCAACAGAAGAAGCGGAGGCGGACGGGAAGTGGGAGGCGTGGGTGTGTGTAAAGTAACTGAGACAGGGATGAGGAGACGGACAAAATGGACGAGTAGGGCGACAGTGGGACAGGGCGTTCGAAGATAGGATATTAGGAGCAAGGAGTGACGGGGGGGATGTAGAGGAGAGTAGTGGAGTGAGGGGACGGTTGATATAAGGCGGAATGGGAGATCGGGGTGATAATGGAACGAGTTGGAAAGCGACAGAGGCGAGGAATAGTGGGAACGTAGCGAGAATTGGAGGAGGACGGGCATAGCAGAAACAAAGACGGGGAATGAGCGAGGAGATGCAATGTGGATATGCTGGCGAGGAGTAGCGCGGAAATGGTGATGGAATGCACAGAGAGGGGCACGATTGAGACAAGGGGGGCCGGGGAGGGTGGACATGGGAATGGGCCTCTGAGGCTGGCAGTGAGCGGAGATAAGGGCTGAGTGGAAATGAGGATAGGTGGGGACGGGCACGATGGAATAGGGAGAGATCGGGCAAAGGGTGTCGGAGGCGGGAAGTGAGAGATGAGGGAAAAGGTAGAAATGGGGAGAGCAGGCTGGAGGTGGGCAGTGATAATTGGGAAGGCATATGGAATCCCGGAGATGGGTAGCGAGTAGGGAGGGGGAGAGCGGAAATGAGGATGGCAGGGTAGATGCAAGGAAGAGCACGATGGAGTCGAGAATTGAGCGGGGAGGGACAGAGTGGAAGTGGGGAGGATGTGGGGAGGGGCAGAATGGAAATGGTGAGAAGCGGGGATAGTGGAAAGGTGAGAAGGTGGGGGAGAAAGGGAGGGCAGAGGGAAATGGTGAGGGGCAGAGTGGAAATGGTGAGGGGCAGAGTGGAAATGGTGAGGGGCAGAGTGGAAATGGTGAGGATGCGGGGAGAGGAAGAGTGGAAAAGGTGAGAAGGTGGGGGAGAGGCAGAGTAGAAATGGTGGGGGAAAGGTGGGTTGGAAGGGGAGGGGGAAATGGTAATGGGCAGAGTGGAAAGTGGGGGAGGGGGAGGGGCAGAGAGGAAACGGGAGGAGGCGGGGATGGAGAAACCGGGCAGAGGCGGGGCGGTGGGCGGGGCGCAGTGGAGCAGGCAGCGCGGGCGTAGGCGTCAGTCTGTCGCTCCACCACGCGCCCTAATGCAGAAATACGCGGCGCGCCGCTCCCCGCGTCAGCGGCGACACTAATGATATTTAGCGGCCGTGAGTCTCGCTTAGCGCCGGCGGCGGGCAAAAACCCCGCTTCATTTCGCGCATCGAGCGCGGCCCGGCCCGGCCCGGCCGGGGGCCGCTCCGTTTAACGCAGTTTCGGTGGCAGATCCCCCGTGAACGCCCGGCATGTGTAATGCATGCCCTTACATTCTATCTGCTCGTCCGTGTTCCTAATTTTAAATTTTTACAAAATTTCATAATTAATTCGCCGAGAGATGACAAGGCAGGGGTTTGAAACTTAATCTGAGCTTAATTCGATATTCAATAAAATGCCGAGGTGTGGTGCTACCGCATTTTTCACGTGGTTTCATTACGTGGACAATCCAATCTTCTGGTTTGTGCAAACGTCCTAAATGCTTATGATTTTATTTATATATGACGTGCGTCGTTACGAGGCACCAGCGGGAGAATGTTCTGGGTTTTTGTAGTTTTCAAATTATTTATGGACGCCCCGGGAAGATGCATTTACAAAATCTGTTCTAATGACGATAAAATTATCTTTTTTAATAATGAAATGAATGGTTTGTTTCATTATACAGCACTCTGCAGGCACCGTCACTACCTGCTATAATTTATTTCCGACGGACAGTCGAGGCTGACGGATGCATACCCCTGCGTGGTGTTTAAAAGGAGCTCATTGAATATTATCACATGCGTCAATAAAATGAAGAAGTCTGGATGAAAATAAAGAATAATGGTGACGTGAATTATGAGGTATGTAGGGATTACAAGCATGCAAAATTTCAAAATGTCGTTACATCTCAGAGAATACGTTGCGATTCGAAAGATTTCTTAGAATGCGAATGGATTTTTAGCATTCTTTCCCTCCAAGCTTTTTTGAACCTGTGTCCCGATTTGTTTGCAAAATCTTTCCTGTAATAGAACACGTGAATTTTTCATCTCTGCGGCGGTTTTCAGCAACCCAAGTGCGGAAATAACAAATGACATATTACGATATTTTATAAGTTTGAAAAATCGACAATAAAGTAACTTAACTATTAAAGTAGAATAATTACAATGAAGCGAATGTAAGTTCATAGTATTCAAAATAATTATTAGAATATGTAGGATGCGGCAGCATTACGTAGAATAAAAATAATTTATTTGAATGATAAAAAATTCTTAGTCTCTAAATATACGAAACCAATAAATCCGGGCATATTCCGGCTCACAAATATCAATTTGTTTAGGATTTGAGAAGGAACGATGTTTGATTTTACATCTTAAATCGACATCTTAAAAACGAGTCTCTCCCTCTAAGCGTCTTCTTTAAACCCATCCCTGATTGCTTTTCACGAAAATAAAACTTTGTTTACTGAATGACAACTTTTCATTTAACGTCAATGAAAACCTGCCAAATTAACGTCATGTTGTAATATGTGAATTAAATTTATAAATTATAAATATAAAATAATTAATTCCCTAAGAACACTAAAAATAGAGGGGTCTTAAGGGTACAAGAATCGAATAATTGCTTACAATCAATCCGATTCAAAAAAGTGTCAAAAAAATAAACGGACATCCCATCTTTTGAGTCTGTAGAACTTTGTGGGGAACACAGGTTTGTAAAGAACGGTATCGGATCCCTACATCTCCTTCAAATTTGACTTATCACAAAACGGGTCTCTCCTTCCACGTTCGTTCTTTGAGCCCGCTCCCTGATTTGTTTGCAAAACCTTTCCCGCAATCGAACGCGAGAATTTTTCCACCCCAGCGGCGGTCGGCGGCGACCACCGTGCGGTAGCTGCGGGCGAGGGGGTCGGGAGGGAGGGGGTGGGGTGACCAATCAGCGGCGGGCCGTCACTCGTGAAATTATTCCGGGAAGGGGGAGGAGGGGGAGCGGTCGTGGGAAAGCGGGCGTGCAGCGGCTCTGCGGCGCGCCGCCCTCGCCAGGCTTGCCAACCTCCCGGGCGGGCTGACCGCGCCCCCCGCCTGGCAGGGCGTCCCGGTGGGATTCCCCGCTTAGCGGCATGTTTTAGGAGTCGTTTAGAGACTCTGCGGCGCCGAAACATGGATCTGTGCTGGTTGGGATTTTGCACGGAACATGGTCGTGGACGAGTGATGGTACGACGTCCTGGCGATCGAAACGAAAATAACACTTATGTCCTACTTGAACACTGACTGCACTACTGTGGATATTCCATTAAGTGGATCATAGACTATCGTTTTAGATTAAGAGGATCATAGTTGTACAGTGCAATACATATTCTACATTGTTCAGTGTAAATCTGCGGTTAAATTCCGATTTTATAATATATCATCGTGAGATCAATTTTTGGGGAAGTACTGAGCGCTATGGGATTTATTTTCTCCTTTCTTACGTACCTGCCATTTTTCGAAACAGTTTGGAAGGCTTCACGTTTCCAGAATAAAACGCAAGTTTTATTCCTAGTTATTCATTTTTTACGAAATATGCATTTGATTTCGCCCCTTTCTAACCTTCTATTATACAAAATTTTGGCAAAAAATAAAAAATATATTTTTAGAAGTTGTGTAATTGAAAATCGATAAAAAATACATTGTTAGTACGGTTGTGTTTCGCCCTTCGACGAATCTCATTTTTTAAAGATTGATTCACTTGAGATCGCTGAGAGAGTCCTAGATTTGTGATTCACCTCGTGCACCAGTCCTGCCACCGTTTCTGCTGAGCTTCGCGAACAACGGGAGCTCGGGGATTTCCCGTTTGCCTCCATGTTTCGGAGTCGTTTAGTGCATCTACGGTTCAGTAACATTGATCAGTTGCTGGTTTGGATGTTGCAATGTCCATGCTCGTTGGCTATTCATGGAAAAATCTGACTGTTTGGATTACGCAGTCATTGAGATCTTACGACAATATTGAGCAGCTATTCGTAAATACAGATGGTAATGACTTCTTTTCGATAAAATTAGATTGCGTTCGATTGATTGACTTTGTGTTTTCGGGAGCGTCAACTGCTTTGGTCATTAGTCCCATTAGTGTAGCGCATGTATTTTTTCTCGGGAGATGGCGATGATCTTCCCCCGCTGGATGGCGAGATCCGGCTCCGACCTTCCGTCGGCCTAGTAGGTTTCACCCTAACTCTCCCCCAGCCGGGACAAGCTCTAAGCTCCTGACCGGTCTCACGGAATATGTAGTAATGTAGTGCATGTTAGTGTAAATGTGTGTAAGGGGAGAGCATAGGACAAGGAAGAGGAAGGAAAGATCGCGCTCGGTCCGTAGCCAGCTTGGTAGAGTACTGCTCCGGCATTCGCCTGGTGTTGTCCGGTGAAACCACGGAAAACTACCGATCAGAGCAGCCGGTCGTTAGAATTCTCCTCTGAAACCACTGAAACTTCATTGAAACTCCACTGAATTCGTCCTAGCTTAAAAGCTAGTGTCGAAACTCCTGCTGCCGTCAGTACTGGAACCTAGAACCTCCCAGTCAAAGGCACTGAAGTGTATGCACTGAGCTACCGCTCCCGGTAGATTGCGTTCGATAAAATTGTGATCTTCGCAGTAGACTCGAATATCTGGTACACTACACGACCTTAAGAGAGCATGATACGTCGTTGATATCTGGAATATTATGAAATAACGAGAAAGTGAAAATGAAAGTACATAGTATGATTATTATAAGAAGAAACAATATTTTTTATTTCCTTCAATTCATTAAAATATTTGTCTTTCAAACGTATATTATCACTTCCATAATCCGTTTTAACACTGGAGGAAAATTATTAATTGGCGAACAAGCGAGTGTTCTGGATACAATTATATTGAACAAAGATTATGTAGTACCTCCAACACTGGGGTCTGGAATAAACCGCGTTTTGATATCACGATCAATCAAAAATGTATTTTTATCTCATTCTTATAATTTCTCTGATTATATTTTCTTACTGAATGAAAAATTAAAAACACTTAAGGAAAATATGATGGTGATGGCTACTTAGACGAGATAATTTACAATTCTTTGCATGCACACAGCTGTGCCTGCACTTGTGGTAAACAGCGTCACTTCATGCATCAACATTCCGCCCGAACAATTACAAATCGCGCCAGAAAAGGTGTAATTTACTGAATGAAGACTAGGTATTTCTGCTCTGTATTCACCACAAAGATAACATATTAAATCTATTTATTATCACATTAAATAATATTTATTTTTTATTTATTGCCAAAAACTGAATGCAGTGTATAAGGGAGAACTACAAAATTCGCACGTTTCTTTGAACTCCAGAATCCTTACTCCATTTATACACTACATTACGCGGTTCTAATCCTACACTACTATACAGTTGAATTATTAATAAAAGTAGAAACAAACAACAACGAAAACTAGAAGAAGAAGAAGAAGAAGAAGAGAGAGTGTATTTTCATCAGTAAATGAACTACAGATTAAATTCCATAGTATTGCTTATAAAATAACCCATCCCCATCTCTACTTCT
The DNA here is from genome assembly GCA_964035755.1 of Teleogryllus oceanicus. Taxonomy (NCBI): domain Eukaryota; kingdom Metazoa; phylum Arthropoda; class Insecta; order Orthoptera; family Gryllidae; genus Teleogryllus; species Teleogryllus oceanicus. The sequence continues at coordinate 82,274,594 of CAXIVR010000009.1, forward strand.
CACGCAACTAGCAAAAGAAGATCTTAGGAAATCATGCCCGTCGCGATGCTATAGCCCAAAAGAAAAACAAAGGGTGACCTCAATTTTTTCGCAGAATCAACTCAGTATCTGAATTCCAGAGGTGGCTAAGAGCGTGTGCCGACTCAGCGTTTCGGTCCGCAGGGTCGAGGGTTCGAGTCCCACTTGGGCATGTTTGTTTGTCCCGCGTCTCTCGTATGTGTGTTGTCGCGAAGAGTCTCGCGTTCTGCTGATCCAAGATCAGAGGATCCCACGAGTGTGTTGGTGTCTAGTGTATTGTCGAATATGAGTCCTATCGGGACGTAAAGGGGCCGGTTGGCTAGATAAAAGTCCAAAAAAAAAATTTTTTGGCCCGCGTCTCACGTATTTTCAAATTTGGAGAAAGCCCTCCGTCCACAGCATGGCTTCTGTCGATATCTTTCCACCAGGAGTAAAGAACCCCTGCGTATTTGATAGAGAGACAAACGAGTCACTGGAACTTTCACTGTATATGTACTGGTGAGAATAGATTTTCCTCTCATAAATGTCAGATAATCTCCGCCTTTCAAGTGATTTGGACTGACTGACCTGGAAGTCGTGCTCTTTCTACATGACATAACGCTTCCATAGGTCACGGACCTGAAAGCGCTTTTTTTAGGGACAGTGATAGTAACTGGCTGGCAAATGATGTCGCGAAAGTAAATTTGGGCGCCTAGTGTCATTGGGTAAAAATTGTACACGTACAATCTTTGATATGGGTTAATTAAAGAGGTTTTCAATCTCATAATCCAATTGGGAACAAAGAATAATTAAATATTGAACTTCTGACACTTTCCTTAACTACGTTTTGATTAAGTGGTGCGATACTGTTAGTGACACCTTCCTTTTTAATTTCAACAATTTGCATTTTTTAAATAAAATAATTCGACAGAATTTAAATGATGATATCCTTTCCTTTTAATAATGTCTTCAATAGAGAACAATGTTTTAAAGAATGTAATAGCCAGTGATGAAATAGATGCTAAGTGAAATAGGTGTTTTTTGAAATACATGAGCCAAACGTTTTCCACAATAATCGTTTTAATCATTTAAAACTGTGACTGGTAGCTTCACAAATTGTCAATGATAGATCATTGGAAGCACTATTCTCACTTAAAACAAAAAGTAAAATTAATTACAATTTGATTATTATTTCAACAAAAATCCAATAGCAAGTCAGTGAATGCAGTACGTAAATTCCCCCTCAATAGACTATTGAAACATTGTGTTGCGTACAATACACCATACGCTATATTGTAGCGTTTGAATAAGTAATTAAACATAAAACATGATACTTTTTAGGAAGTGTGTTATCTCTTTCAAATCTTTCCGAACAACTCTCTGTTCTGAGTATTGTATGGAAATTTGCGTGTCACACGAACCATTCAACTGCAGGTTCAATGAAAACATTAATTAATTAATTAATTTTGTAAATAAAAAGAAAATATTGCAGAAAAAGCAGGAATGCAAACAATATAAAGACTTATTTCAAAGGTATAAGTACAGAGTATATTAACTTCTTATATTAAATAGTAGTTGTAAAAAAGCTACTAAATAGAAACTACTAGAGCTCACAACTGAAAGTTTTAGTCCTAATTGTTCACATTAGTAGAAGTAAAAAATGGAATTTTGAGAAAACATACTTCGAAAAAATCCAAATTTTTAAACCTTTTTTTATAATAGTTCTTTAGGGCCAAATAAGATGTATGTCTAGAAATATAAGCATTCAGCATGCGTTAAATTTTAATTAAAATAAATAATTGAACGTGTTGGGGCGGAGTAGCTGATAAACCACCAATTAATGACTAAAAAAGAGGCGAAAATATTATTTCAGTCGAAAAGAAGCACTAAGTAAGGCGATTGGGTATTGACTTTAAAGAAGCATATTTGACAGAAAACTCTGGATTTTTTCTCAGTTACATAAATAATGCTACAGAAACAATATTTATTAACAATTTACCTTCTTTTCTACAACTCGGATTTTAAACATTCTAGAACAAAATTCTGTATGTGCACGCACTTCTACACATATTACTTAGGTATTAATAAAAATTTAGCATATATTATTTGTGCAACATATTCCATTTTTCATCGAAAAAGAGATAGAAAGATAGAAAGATAAATTTACGATGTGACGAATTATCACAGTAAAGTTCATTTGATCATAAAAATTCAACAAAAATCAAATAAAGGCTTCTGATGCTTAAATTCAGTTTAGTAAAATGTTTCCAATTCAATGAATGCTTTTGTTTGCAGATGCAACAACGTGTCTTCACTTCTCGTAGTAATAAATGGGCTTTTCAAATCATTTAACCAGAACAATTGTATGAAAACATTTCACTATTACATCATTTATTTACATATTGATATCGTTTTTAAGCATTACCTCGCTAAATTTATAGCCATCGGGTTCGTTCAAAAAAATTAGCAGCCCAGTCAACTATAACATATGTTTTTACGGAAACAAATATAGAGTACTAATAATTTTTTCTTCACAATAGTTGGCGTAGCTCAAAAATGCACGATCGTCCACACTATTGTACCGACCCCACTTTCTAATTTCCGTGGTATGGGGCTACTGCGTTTAGCATGGTCTGTTTTCTTCCCCAACGGAATCACCAGTTTCGCAAGGAAAAGCTCTAAGCTTATAAATGATGTCCCATTTTATGTGATATTGCACTGCATGTAAATGTGTGTGTTTGAGGAGACTGTCAAGTTTGAAGAAAAACGATCTTGCGCGGTTCACAGCCCGTTCATAGCCGTAGTACACAGAGATCCAACTTCTGCCTGGAATCTTATCAGAGCAGTTGGCCGCTAGAATTCTCCTCCAGACAGCGAATAAAATTGGCCGTGACCAGGGGTGTCCAACTTGCAAGGCCTCAAGGGCCACAACTACAACCTTTAATATGGTTTTTGGGCATGTTTACAGTACTCTTGGCCACTCCTAACGTCTCCATTTTGTTAATCTCGCCAGTTTGCGTGGCTGCTCAGAAACGGGGGGGAGGAGGAGGAGAAGGAAAAGGAGGAGGGGAAGGAAAGAGGAGGAAAAGAAGGAGGGGAAGGAGAAGGAGAAGGAAGAGATGGAGGTGGAAAAGGAGAAGAAGGGGAAGGAGAAGGAAGGGGAGGAGGGAAAGAGGGAGGAAAAGGAGGGGAAAGAAGACGAGGAAAAGGGGGAGGGGAAGGGAAGAGGAGGAAAGAAGGAGGAGGAAAAGGGGGGGAAGAGAAGAGGAGAAGAAAGGAGGAGAGGGAAAAGGAGGAGGAGGGGAAAAGAAGGAGGAGGAAGAGGAGGAGGGGAAGAGGGAGGAAAAGAAGGAGGGAAAGAAGACGAGGAAAAGGAGGAGGAGAAATGGAACCATCCATGATATCAAGCAGTGATGCATAACGCAGGGATACACGTTGGGATGACTATGAATGTCTGAATTTAGTAAAGAAAATTCTGAAATCTAAACAACCTATCTCTACATTAAGGGCGTGTTGACTCCGACTAGGTGAGCAACCAACATGGATGCAAGGCAGTTTCACTTTCGACTAAAAATGTTTCGCGGGCCGCCAGTTGGACAACCCTGACTAGACATTCTGGGCCGAGACAACAGCTGTTGCTCCGATCCTCCTCTGGCGGAGGCCGTCCAGCTCCACGCTGATTCGCGTTTCCTTCCCCCCACCCCTTTCGTCTCCACACCCTCACCGCACTCAGCGCCTCCCACGCCCAGGCACTAGCTAGCTAGCTAGCTAGGTAGATAGATTGCTTGATTGATTTTTTCATGTTTTCGGGCGCGTCAACTGCTCTGGTCATTAGTCCCGTTAGTGTAGTGCATGTTTTTTTCTCGGGAGATGGCGGTGATCTTCCCCCGGTGAATGGCGAGATCCGGCGCCGACCTACCGTCGGCTAGTGGGGTTTCCCCCTAACCAAGACTCTCCCACCAGCGGGGCAACGCCCCAGCCGGGACAAGCTCTAAGCTTCCGACCTGTCTCCCGGGATATGTGGTAGTGTCGTGCATGTTATTGTAAGTGTGTGTGTAAGTGGAGAGGATAGGATAAGGAATGGGAAGGACAAGCGATTCAATTCGACCTAGCTGAAAAGCTAGTGTCGAAAATCCTGCCGCCATCAGGAATCGAACCTAGGACCTCCCGGTCAGAGGCGCTGCACTGACATCAGTTGATGCACTGAGCTACCGCTACCGGTCACTAGCTAGAAGACTAGGTCCAATTCAGCCGCTCTCTAGATAAAAGAAAATTCTAGCGACCAACTCTTCTGATCGGTAGTTTTCCACGGTTTCTCCGGTCAATACCAGGTGAACGTTGGAGTAGTTTCCTAACAAACAAGCTACAGACAGTCATCATTGGTATGTCAATATTGACAAATTGTTAATATGTGCTTTATTTGTTTGACGATAAAAAAATTTCAAGAATTTGAAAAATATTACGTCTGTTTCAATTTTTGTCTCAAAATTTACATAGCACGAGAGAGAGAGAAGGGGAGGGAGAGAGAGAGAGAGAGAGAGAGATAGAGAGAGAGAGAGAAAGAAAGAACAGTCTAAAATAGAGAGTCCATTAGCCATCATAAAACGCATTATATAATGTTATGTTTTTAGCAGCTACGCAATACGGTCAGTTAAGTATCCAAGATGAATGAGAAAATTTACTATATTTGAGATCATGTGAGATGATCGTGTGAAGAACAATTTCGACACAAAGGCATGCAAAACAAATTTGGGAAGCACGATCGATGCACACGTGTAGACATGATTTGCATCGACTCAACGGCTTTTGACGTACTTTTACCTAGTGACAATGGAATGTATCAAATCAATGTTTCCCCCATTCACTGCGCAGTATCGAAGTGGGAGTGTTTTTATGACCGACCACTGCGGGTTATCCACCTTTCAAAACACCCCTCGCCTCGGCCGGAAATGCGTTTTGCCCGAGTAACTACCAGCAGGACTTGCAGGTGCGAACATTCTTGAATTACGTAAACATGAACTGGGGATAGAATTACATTCATTATCCTTTTTACCGCCTTTAAAATATGACCACCATTCACTCCCTTTTGTTTTCCCTCTGCAGCCAGCGGGCGTCGCTCGCTCGCTGGAAGGGTCCCCCACAGTAAAAAACTACTTTCAACCTCCTTTGTTAAAGTAGTAATCTTTCTACGGTATCATTCTGTTTCATTCCTTTGCTGAACATTATACAAAGTGATTTGCTTCTTTCGCGTGTTATCATCGTCAACACCTTCTAGATAACGTACTGATCAAAGAGTTCCTGAAGTATTTACGTTTGTTTGTTTAAGGTCGCATTAACTACGAGGTCATTAGCGACCACTATTGATTTAACGTTAAGGGTATCTGTTTACCGAATAAAGTAATGGGTGATGATGAGGGGTGAAAGGACGAACACAAATACAACCATTCCCATGAGGTGCGACTCGAACCCGCGATCCTTCGGCCCGAGATCGCCACGGCACTTCTGCCTTACGCGATTAAATAAACGATGTCAACAACACCAAATCAGAATTCCCACACATTTTTTAATTTGTTGCATCTACACCTTGACGCAACGCGTCTCCAAGCCCCTTAAGGGGCGTTGAGCGCTTTGCACTGGGGAGTAATCCCCCATTAACGTGCTATATTTCTGGAGTAAGCCTCCGTTACTGTGTAATTATTACACTGAATAATTACTATATTTGTCAAGTCTCGTCACGTCGCAGTCAGTGCCTTTTATCCCTTCGGCCAGGGGTTCGATGACGTTAGATCCCGGGGTTCCTGGCCGGCCACCCAACCAGGAACCCGCGAGTCTCGAATTCGCTTAACCTTCGTGACTTCACGGAGAGTAGTAAACGAATGCGGCTAGCGCCGCCGACTTCTGCCTCAGCAACCTCGGCCACCCGGATCGGCAAGCACTTATGCGTGTTTATTATCGGTTATGTATTAATGAGTGTTGGTCAATACATGGAGTTAAAAGGCAACTCCCATTGCATGACTACTTGTTAAAAAATATCTGTCTTTCGCGGAATTCGAACCCGCAGCCTTAGGCATGTAACGCTTATTTCCGCGCACCTGCCACGTGGCCCTGCAGCATAAGACCACCCGTTATTGTTTTATATTTTATTATTTCTTGTTCATTTATTTTCACAAGAAGTGTTTTTGTTAATTGTTGAAGTAAATGTTCAAAATTCTGTAAAATTAATTTTGATGTCGTTGCAACCCACTGTGAGTTACGCAGACACGAGCTGAATAAACCAGCCATTCGGAACCCTTTCTACTCTCCCTGCTCGTTAAACGCCTGATGAGAACGGGAAAAAAGATGTGAAGTTAGACAAAGAAGGAAATACTTCCAAGACCCTTTGTTAAAGTAGCTATCTCTCTGCCACAACATTCTATTTCACTTCGAAGTGGAACATTATATAAGGAGATTTGTTTCATTTGCATTTACTCATCGCCAACGTCTTCTGAATTGGCCAAAATATATTGTAAGAATTTTGAGGTTAAATGCTCCAATATATTTAGAGCTGTCTGTGCATTTAGGTCAGCTGGCAAAGTTGGTGGATAGTCTTATTTTACGCTGCAAGTCGAACGCATTTGCTCGCTCTACTGGCTTGAGAGTTGCATCCTCGATCGCTGAAGTTCCAGCTCCATCATACGCTCAAAGTGAGCTGATTCACGGTTCTGATCAATAGAATGGCTTTGATTGGGCTCTCAAGGAAAGAATACGATACATGTCTTGTGTTACAGTTGTATAACGACGTAAGCAACGAATCTTTTTAAGACTAATATTTCATTTATTCTATCTCCACTAGGATTTACCAAAAAATCAAAGTTATTTTCTAAACATTCCCTATTTATTTTTTTATTTGATACAAAAACAATTGTAAGTGAAATTTCGTGCACGTAGGACCACGACACCTCGTACGGATTTGCATCGAAACTTGTTTGTATTTTCAGACTCGCCTAAACGCGACAGTTTGTTAGAAAACGTATCGTTTTCAAATAGTTAAAATGTCGATTGGATTACCCAGTTATAAAAACAGTATATTTTTAACTCCGGACGTGAAGCATCAAATAACGGGTTCAAAACTTCCGTCAACGAAAAGGCACAGTTTGGAACTATTCAGGAAGAAAAACGGTGTTCTAAATATTTCTCCACGCCAACTGCAACACCTCCTTATGAACCGTTAAAAACAATTCATCTTATGATACTACTGCAAAAATGTATTTGCAAGCTGATTTGCCAAAGCTTATCGAGAACCTGGAACAAGTAAAATATCCAAGTGAAATGATTTCATTCTTCCAAAATTAGTAGCAGCGCTTGATAGAAGCGCTAGCTAGTTATGAGGGATTCCATGTATTTTCTAGAAGCTAGCATTGAGGCTCTTGGACATAATGACGAATTGTCAATATGTAAGTACGCAATTAATACATTTTTTATGAATAAACGTAATGGGCGTGCGGAAACCATTAAAGTTGATTTTCAAAACGAGGTAACAGACGTTGCGACTGTTCATTGTGATTGAAACCAGCTGCCTGCTTTAAATGCACGGAAATCAGTAGAAGAATGTCTTACGATAGTTATTTCATACGTAAATGCAGAACAACTAATTTCTACCGTGTTTGGAAAGCTCTTCACGAATCAACGTGCCTAAGCTGTTTGGATTGGATAATTGTAGACTGGTATCTTGATGATAAAGTGCAAATTCCTTATTCTGATACTACATCTTGAAATACGCGGTTTCGCGCGGTCCCTGGCCCGTTTGTTAGGGTACTGCTCCAGCATTCGCCTGATGATGATCGGAGAGACTACCGAAATCTAACGATCAAAGCAGCCAGCCTCTAGAATTCTCCTCCAGACAGCGACTGAATTCGACCTAGCTATCAAGCTAGTGTCGAAAATCCTGCCACCCCAGGGATTCGAACAGTTGGACCTTGCGGCCAGAGATGCTGGAGAAAAATTAGTTGATGCCCTGAGCCGCCTTAGCCGGTGCGGGTGGCTTTGGTTCCAGCCTTCCCCACCAGGGCGGACGCGCCTTGTAAGGTGTCCCGAGCCAACGTCTCGACAAGCGCGCTGGGGCGGACCGCGCAAAAACCTTCGTGGCGGCGATAAATTTCCCGGTCCGCAGACATGAATGGGATATCGCTCCTCGCGCCCGCTCCCGGAATATATTCCGCGTTCGAGTGAGCATTGACCTTTGCACAGCCCTCCACTGCCGTGTCCTCCTCGCTCAAGGACGTGGAGTGTGTGCTCGCTGGCGCACACGTGTCACCACACCTCAGCGGGCCCTGCAGAGCCCCCTCTCTCTCTCTCTCTCTCTCTCTCTCTCTCTCTCTCTCTCTCTCTCTCTCTCTCTCTCTCTCTCTCTCTCCTCTCCCTCTACCTCTACCTTCCGCCCTTCCTTATTTCCCCCTCGCCGGAGAAAGGCCTCCGAGGAGGAAGAGGGGGTGGAGGACGGGGCGGCTGTAAAAAACAAACGAGCTACGGAGGCCGCGCGGGTTCTGCGATAGCGACGGCAACTTGTGGAGCAGCACTCTCGTCCTCCACACTGGGCCGAAACCGCAGATCGCACGCGGAAAGAAAAATCAATTTATTATTAATTTAAAAATTATCAATACGAACTATTAATTATTAACACCAGGGGAGGGGCTATCAAACAGAAACATCAATAAGAAAATCATTCCTAAACATCATGGAAACCATCACGTAAATAGAAACCATCAGATGGTCCACCATCAAATTGATCATCAAGTCAAAAATATCTAGAAATCGATTCCAAACTTCAATTGAAAACATCAATTCACAACATAAAACATCAATTCACATCATAAAACATCACAAACTCATTTTAAAACATCAATCAAAAACTTAAAACGTTGCAACAACACAAATTACCAAAGATTTACCCTCATATTCTAGATCTTCATTGCGACCATCTAGCTTCGAATATCGGGAGAAGTTTAAGATGGTGATAGCGTCTTATTGGAGGGTGTTCATGAGCAGACCGGCTGTCATGAATAGATCAGAGTTCGGTTGTTACCTTCGATCGTCCCATCGATTCCGGGCGGGTACAAGTCCAGTATCGTAAGCCATGGACCTTGGATCACGCACGATTTTTCCTCATCCTATTCCATCCCCACACGTGTACACGCACTCAACATGGCTTGTACTAATAAAATACTCGAGGCGTTTATTGTAGAATCCGGAAAGATATTTTACTGAAGTTGAAGAGAAAGATGGATTCTAGCTTGAATGTATGACTTTGCCAGGGAGCATGTTCCGTGCTTTGTGATAAGACAAGACGTAGGTTCCAAAGGTATTGGCCAAGCCGCCTGTCTTGGAGAGAAACTTGGTTCTGACCCAAATAATTTTTGGCTTCCTACAAGAATACGGAATATACAGTCTAATCTGAGATATGAATGTTATGCTAATTGTCATGCCAGTTATTTATCAACTTTTATTACTCCTAACCCGTAACTTTCTTTTCTAGACCTTTTATTTTAGCACTTGTTAAGCATATATTGTTTTTTTAAGAATCTTCTCTATTATCTTTAAAATATTGTAGTTTATCATCGCCACATTGTACTTTCTTGGCCATGGGTGCCAGTGACTTTAGATTAATGTAGCCGGCCTTAAATCATATTCGTAATCATCTTTAAATGTGCCCAATTGTTGCAAGCAAGGAGGAGACCAGTCATTTATCAACATGCATTGAGGTCCATAAGGATCAATTGTGATCGCAATGTCGTATGATATGAAAATAATGAAGGATGTCTCAAATCTCAACATATTTTGTGCTTCAAGTCAGATTATTAATGTTCTATGAGTTGAACTGATAACTAGGTTAGATAACGAGTTGTTTGATATCTAGCAAATGCACAATAATATTTAATTTAAAGGGGAATGAAAATATTTCAGCCTTTGAATACTTTGACTTATCAATGTTTACGTTCTCGAATACACGGTGTGTAGGAAAAGTAAATGAAAATTTTAAAAAATTAATGTATCAAATATCAAAGAATTTATGGACGTATCATCTATGAGTTTCACATCTATGAGTTTACCAACAAATTTCATTGGCTGTCATTTTCAGTTCAAGAGTGAATATTAAGAAGAAATCCTATATATATTTTTAAGTAAACAAGTGATCTGCAATAAAAGATGAAACCAGTTGGAACGTATGTTATTTCATGTTGTTAGGAAAATAGAGGCACTAGATTGTAGATTTTACATGTTGTACATGTTTGTTTGTTTTTTGAATAATCGATACACCACAGAAAGCCCAGTACTTGAGAGTGATTTTGGCTCAAAGCACTTCCCCATCACAAAGGCTGAAGGTCTCGAAAGTGGATTTCAGTTTCAACAAAAAAACATTGTGAAGGTTTGCAATCTCACTGATATCGACCATGGAGTATGAAGTTGAAAAACTAAAACCGACAAAAAATGAACAGAGGAAAGTCACAAATTTCTAAAGATATTGTGTGTATTACAAACTCGAGAATACATTTGTGAGTCTAAAATGGGAAATTTGATTATGTAACCAAGAAACTTTCGTCATAAATGGCGGATAAGGCAGGAGCAGAATGCGCTGCGGTGTGTTGTCGTATCAAATGTCACATCACTGCATAGATATTTTGACCTGAAAATCGTTTTATGGAAAGCAAATGCAAACGACATGCATGTATTCAAACAATCTAAATCCGCAAATATTATATATTAGCGGATTACCCGTCGTTGCCCGGGAATTTATCTATCAAAATGAAATAATTTGACAGCAAACTCGTCTCGCCTACTCCCCCTCTTCATACGTTCCTTTCATAGGACTGCTACGATCTCCATGTACCACTATCGTTGCAGTGGGCAAGCATTATGAGCATGTCGGTTGCATACTCTCATTTTATATTTAGATGTCGGCCCGTTCCCAACTCGCATCCCCGAAAGTGCCAGAAATGCCTTGGCCACACTGCACTTTTTATGAATATATGTAACCGTTAAACGCACACTTGGCTGAAATTGGAGTACTATTTTGAACACACACGAACATTAATTTTTGTTTTAAGGCTGACACCAAAGCATCAATTTTTTGTTACTTGTTAACCTACATTTCCTAAACGATATGGCACTAGAAAAGCAGTTGACCATTTTTAAAAATATATATTACTGCATTTTATACACTTATTGTTTTTGGACAGTGATGAAACACTTCATTACAACCTGATTTTGCCTAGAACAGTCACTTTGCTCCTTGTGAATAAACAGGTCATTTCCCATCTTACACTGGCGCAGCAAGGACATGAGCAAACCATTCTTTTTTATTTCTTTCTATCCTACCGAACGCGTAAACCCCGTGGATAGCAACTTTCCTCCGGAGCTTTCGCCCTCGGGCGGTGGGCGCGGCCCATCGCAGCCAGGGCGCGCGTTCCCCCCGGCGGCGCTTCGTTTTGTTGATTGTGGAGCGAGTTGGTGTGTTTGTAACGTGGGACGATCTCTAAAGCAGGAGCACGCCCGCGCCCGCGGGGGGCAGACAGAGACGGAGCGCAACTCTACCTTCCGCCAGCGACGGCGTCCGAGGGAGGGCCGGATGCGCCAGGCGCCGCGCCGCCGTCGACCCACACGCCGCTCCCGCGCGGCCTGGCGGGGGCGAGGGGCAGGGGCGAGGGATGGGAATGACGGCCGGGGGAGAGAGGAAGCGGTTGCCATAAAGGGAAGGGGAACGGGGAAGAGTGGTGGGGAATGGTGGTATTTCCCACCACTAGTGGGGAGGAAGAGTGGTGGGAAAGAGTGGTTGGAAAGAGGGGTGTAGAAGAGGTGGGGAAGAGTGATGGGGAGGAGTGGTGGGTAAGTGTGGTGGGGAAGAATGATGAGGAATTGTGGTGAAGAGTGGTTTAGAAGAGGTTGGGAAGAGTGATAGGGGGTGAGGAGATTGAGAAAGAATGTGAAGAGTGTGTGGGAAAGAGTGTGGAAGAATGGAGAAGAGTGATGAGGAATGTGTGGGGAAGAGTGATGGGAAAAGTGGTGGAGAAGAGGTTGGGAAGAGTGATAGGGGAAAAGTGATGGGGAATAGTGAGGAAGATGTGGGAAAGAGTGGTGGGAAAGTGTGGTGGGGCAGATCGGTGGGGAAGAGCGGCGAGGAAGAGTGGTGGGGACAGGGAGGGGAAGAGTAGTGGGATGATAAGCCGAAATATGAAGCAGGAGAGGGCTGGAAGGGGGGAAGGGCAAAAAATTTCAGACCGATTAGGGAAGGAGGGAGGGATAGGGGCGTGGGGAAGAAATCCGGTGCGTGAAAAAGGGCGAATAGAATGACAACCAGAGGAAGGAGAGCTCATTACCTTAAAACCGAGCGATGCACCGTCGCCATGGATTCAGCCATTCATGGAGTCGGGATTCAGAGACGGGAATGAGTGCGGCGACGAGCCGTACGAACGAGAGCCCGCAGGGAGAGTCGGAGTAAGCGGACAGGCGTGGAAAGGAGCGAGCTGAAAGGAACTAGAGGTGTGACGAAAATCTGCGACGCACCTTGGAGGAGCATTTCGATCTACAAGCATCAGGGACAAGTAGACACGGCGAGAGACGAGATGTGACATTGTGCATGAATTGTACAGGCGCACCTACGGGAAGCTCGGCTGGCACGAGGGCCAGGGAAAGAGGTGAGGAGGCTGCGCCCCACAGAGATCAGAGACGAAATCCAACCCCCACCTCCATCCTCACCCCCACCCGACGGCTTCCGCAAAGAGTCAGAGCATCCAGCGGCCTCCGTCGGCGCCGAAGCCGCAGATCGATTCTCGTTCCGGCGCGGATTTCCCAGAAAACATCTCATCGACGCGGAATTTACGGAGGAAGTCGTGCGTCACCGCGAGTGTTGTTTGTCTCTTCGCAGGTGATGCATTTTTTACGAGGTGGCCCCGCGCCCGCGCCGGAACAAAGGGAGGAGCCTATAAGTCTGCATTCAGGCGTTATTACCTCGCCCGCCCGGCGCAGCGCGGGGCGGTGCCGCGTGAAAGATGGCTGCATCGATGGCGCTATCACGAGCGTTATCAGGACGCGGCCGCGGACACGCGCGCAAATGGGGCTGCGAAGGGGGTGGGGCAGGGGGAGCAGGCGGGTCGGCTGGGCGGAGCGGGCCCGGGGAGAGGAAAGGGGAGTGCTGCAGAGGAAGGGGAATGAAAGAGGATGGAAAAAAGAGAGGATTGGAAAAAGAGGATGGAAAAAAGAGAGGATTGGAAAGAGAGAGGATGGAAGAGGAAGAAAAGAGGAAAGGTGAGTGCTGCAGAGGAAGGGAATTGGTGGGGAGGAGAATGAAAAAGGATGGAAAAGGAAGGGAAGGGGGGAGGAGAATGAAAAGGATGGAAAAAAAAAGAGAGAGGATGAAGAGGAAGAAAAGAAGAGGAGAAAGGGTTGCCAAAGGAAGGAAATATGAGAGAGGGTAGGAAAAAGTGAAGGAGAGTTCAGAGCAAATGGAATGCAAATCACGAGAGTGGAAAAGAAATAATGAAGGGCGTGAGCAGATCGACAACGGAGAAGTGAGTCAGGTGTACGCAAAGGATACTGGGGCGGCGGCAAAGAAGATTGGAGATCAGATCAGAGGCGGGAGCAGATATATACAGGGTAATTGCGATTTGGATAGGCAAATAAAACCAATGATGATATAACAGCACCCACTTTCTCGCATTATTTGTGACGATTTTCAGACAGTTCAATCAAAATTAGAACTTTGCTCTTTTTAATCAAGGCAAAAAATAAAGAAAAAATTGGAGTAGTTTTTAGAAAAATACGGGTGAAGTTTCTATATATCATACAAAAGTATGCGAAAACTATTTTGTATTTTCGAAAAATTGTACATGAACTTACATAGTACGATTTGAAGAACACATTTTATTTAGAAAAAATCTTCAGTGTAGTAGTGGTCGGTAGTCGCCGAAAGCATTTTGAACTTTGGTAATTTCCGAAACTTCACAGTTCAACGAGAATGAGACTTGCCGCAGTTTTAAGTATCGTTTTCTACATGCGAGAAAAGATCCAAACATTTGGAGAAATGTTTCAGAAATATAAGAAAATGTTAATGCTTCATGTAAAGTAGTTTCAAAAGTCAAAATATCTCTTTCAAATTACTAGGGCCTCGAATTAGTCCAGATCTTTCAAGGAACATCATGTTGTTCAAAATGTTTCCAACTGTGTTAGAGGAAGTTAGAGTCCAGAGTTAGAGGAAGTAACTTAGCGAGAGAGAAAGGAATAGTAGACTTGATATTAAATGATGAAGTAACAAATGTATCCACTTTTCGATAACAGTTCAGCACAATACACAGCTTTTTGTGGGAAAATCTCCACTTTCCGCAGCAGCATTACAACTTTACTACATGTGTAAGTAACACGAGAAAGTTCAAAAAAGCGAGACGAAGAGAATAAGGAAAGATAGAAGGCAGAGGAACGAAGGGAGACGTGTAAAAGACAGGGGAAACAGAGAAAATTAACATCTAGTGGGAGTATGAAACCAATAGAAAGGTAGGGGACGAGGCCCAGGCCGGGACGTGGACCGAATAAGAGAAATTGATCGAATGCGGACACGATAGCCGTGGATCAGCGGTGGAAAAGAGTTGCTGGGACGAGAACTAGAAGATGAACTGGGAGCACGTATGGCGAAAGCAAGCCGCTGGGGCGAATGGCGACGGCTAGTCGCGCTAACGAGTAGCGGGGACGAGTCACGAAGGCGAGTAACGAGGAATGACGAGGACAAGTGGCAGGGATGAGGGGTGGGCACGATTGGCGAAGATGGGTGGCTGGGACCACAGGCTGGGAGAAGTGGTAGGGACAAGTGGCGAGGATGGATGGCGGGGACGAGTGGTGGGGGGGATGGATGGCGGGGCGAGTGGCGGGGCGAGTGGCGGGGCGGGTGGCGGGGCGGGTGGCGGGGCGCGTGGCGGGGCGCGTGGCGGGGCGAGTGGCGGGGCGAGTGGCGGGGGCGAGTGGCGGGGCGAGTGGCGGGGGCGAGTGGCGGGGGGCGAGTGGCGGGGGCGAGTGGCGGGGGCGAGTGGCGGGGGCGAGTGGCGGGGGCGAGTGGCGGGGGCGAGTGGCGGGGCGAGTGGCGGGGACAGAGGCGAAGTGCGGCGGAGGGTGGCGTGCAGGGCGCAGAGGATGGCAGCCTCTCGTTCCCTCTTGGCCTCATTTGTATGCGCTGACAGAGGAGTCGCTAACGGCGCAGGCCGGGAGGGCGATCAAATGAAACGCGAGAGGTGCAGGTGCTCCGGGAGGAGTAGAAACAAATGGGTAGATTGATGACGGAGTGAGTGCAGGAAATGCTTAAGCGCTCGACATTAGTCTTGTCTCCTGGAAATGCCTCAAGGGTTGTCCCAATAGTATGTTGAACGATCGATTTTTTTAGTTTTCAGGAGAACATACGATGATTTTGCAAAAATGATAATGGCTGAAATACTACATGTGATAATAAACAATAAAATAACAAGTGTAGCTAATATGATAGTTGTAATGAGTAGTATTAGAAATGACAGGAGGTATTTAATTATTCTGAGAATCCTCTAGTTGGGTGACAGTAGATCTGCGATTAACATAGAAATGATAATGTTTAAGTGAGATTGTTTATAAATAATGAGTAACTCAAGTCAAAATGTTTGTCTTTACGTATTGTTGGGAAACAATTATCAATTGAATGTTATAATCACATTTTTAACCCGCACGATATTCGTGGATTATCCTATATAAAACTGATGGGAATGGGTATTAGGATAAATGGAATGTTAAATTAGAGAATTAATCGAATGAATGAACGACTGAAACGAGTTGATGGAATACATTAAATAGTGCGTAAATGAATTATTAAGTGTGTGTACAAATTAGTAAATGTACGTAAGAAATAAGTTGTATATTTACCATAACTAAACTTTCACTTTGGAATAATTCAAATTCAACGACATTTTGGTTGTACAATACTCACAAAAATCTGCAGAAATACCTCAACCGACTGACACTTAAAAGTAAAAGAAACCCGATAGTTACCAAAGGCTGCCCGAAGGATACGGAAAGCAGTCCCCGGGCCCTGGTGTGGCCGTGGTCCCTTCAGCGACGTAGGACGAGCGCGCGCCTATCCCCATGTCGCCACGAGCAGCGCATGATCTCCTTTAAGTCGCCCTTGCGCACATCGCCGGGGCGCCGCCGCCCTTCGCCCTTGAGTCGGCCCTTGCGGGACGCCTGCAATTCCTGGGGAAGGGGAGGGTCCCCGCGCGGCCATTTCTCCGCGGCCCCGCCGCCCTTTTCAATTTCCAGCTCCAGCCGGCAAAGGAAGTTTCTCTGGAGTAGATATTGAAATGTAAAACCGGAGCCCGACCTGTTGTTCGGATGCGATGGAATGAAACAAAAGCGCCAAGGCAGCTGGAGAATTTCCGCGGAGAGAGCGTCGCCGCGATCGGCTGGCTCATATCCCGGGCTGGGGATGGCATTGACTCCGCGAAAGAGCTTGCTGGAGAGGCTTGGCTGATTCTCTCTGCGATTCTTGTCCTCCCCAACTGGATTGTGGATTGACTGGTCTTTCACCTTGGTTGGCTTGAGGGCTTTGTAGAATCATTCGAGATATGTCGTGTACATGACTATTGTAAAAATTGATGATAACAGTTTCGGTTTGAATTAGTGAGTAAATCCCGACATTAACAAATGATCAGTCAAATAAATAAATGAAAAATATAGCAATATATAAACGAGAAATAAAAAATAATAACTCGAAAAAACACATATTTCAATGTTTTATCGGTAATACAATACAACAGGAAAGACTAATTTTAAATAATAAAACGCAAATATTTAAACAAAACGTATAATTGAAAAATTGAACAACCAAGTGAATACATCAGGATCTGGTGATCAGAGAAGGAAATAATAATAGTGTTTGCGTTTCCAAGTGACGCGTAAAAAATGAAATTAATTAATTATGCGATAGATACCAAGAGTTTTTGCTTTTGTCTGCAACAGTCCCTCCCCTTTACTGCGCAAACAAATCACTAAAATGATTCTAAAATGCTTCATTCGTTCGTTTTATTCTAATTGAATGTGCATGTAATTCTCTACAAAAACGGATATAAAGTTCTGCTTACAGAGTTTTCATATTTTCTCCATCTCGTCAAAATCAGATACAATTATTTGGCTATTACTTTATTGAACACCAGTCCAATACGTTTTTATTAAATATCCACATCCCATTCATGCAGGAGCTTGAGGTAGCTCAACAAAAAATGAAATCAACTGATTGAATCGGGTTTGAATCTCATAAGCACATGAATATTACAATAGCTCTAATCGACTGTCATTCAATTCTGTTAGTCTTTCCTGTTGTATTGTATTACTGATAAAACATTGAAATATGAGTTTTATGGAGGGAGGAAAGTAAATAACAGTACCCTACGTGTCAATACAATCACAAAACAATTGTTCACTAATTTGAAATAATTAAATCGGTATTTTAAAATGAGAAACATTAAAAACTCGCAATTAACACAAACCCGTTCTGTAAGCAAACACAAAACTTCTCTTTGCAGAAACATGATAAGTTTATTCCTCATTCTAATAAAAAATTTAATTACGATCAGATATGCAAAATCTTTCCATAAAATGCTCTAAAATTTAAGCATTAAAAAAATCAGCGTTTCCATTTGTTTGCAGTTGCCTCCTATTTTGCAATTACAGCCTTCTCTACTCGCCCATAGGTCGTCGCCCGTTCTTTTTTCACGCACGGCTTCAAATTTTACTGAATTCCAGGTTTCTTGAGGCCTTCATCTTTTCATTCTTCCTGGAGAAGAACAATCGAGGATATTGTAAGGCCATCTTGAATCTCAAATTGTTTCCAGATGGCCATACCATTTCAGAGTTATACTTCCTAATCTGTACACAACATTCCGTTTTCTGCATCCGTTCCCAGATCTCTACGTTTCTAATTTTCTGCATTCTCGAAATTCGGAGCTCCTTCGTAACCCAATTCATCCATCTCTACTGCACACAGCTTCTAAATCTAACGTTCCGTCAGGGTCCAACTCTCTCCACCATATGTTAGAATATTTTCAATATAGTCCTTACAATAACCTTTTTGTTCTTTCGTGAATTTTCGGACTCCATTATACCCATTCAACATGGTTTCGTCTCGTCTTGCCAGTTTAATGCAGTCATCAATATTCTTTTCACTATTTCCAGACTTATGCAGGATTGCACTCAGTACTTGAACAGTTCTACTAACAATACTTCCAGATGTGAACATCCAAATCAGTAACTTCGCTTGTTAACATATACTCTGTTTTCTTCAATTTTAATTTACATACATCTGTACATCGGCCTGTTACTGACATTATTTCTGGGTCATATTTCGCAACATTCTGCGCATGTATGTGTATGTATATATATATATATACATATAAAAAATAAATAAATAAATATATATATATATATATGGCAAGGCAAAACAAAAAAATTGGCGTCACCTCGACTGCCTGAACACACTTTCACCGACTACAATTTACAATTTGCTCATTCCGTTTTCTGAATTTTCATCTACCAAATTATTTTACTTTTTAACCTCTAGTTTTTCCGTGCGCGGCTTTTAAAATAAAATTTACTCTTATTTTAAGGAATCCCTTGGTCTTCGCACTCACTATAACATTGAACTTTAAAGAGAAAAAAACAATAAAACGTAATATACACGTTCCTTAAATCTGACCCCTTTACATATAACAGAAAGCAATTACTTTTAACACACTACAATAAACTGTGACTTTTCCAGAAAACATCAACTGTACAATATGTGAAAATCATGAATTATTTACGTAAAATTGTACAAGGTATGGCCGCTTTGAATGAACTTAATGACACGTGCACTAAATGAACTTGAAACTGCCACTCACATCGTTCGGAATACTTCTCCCACCTATTCTGGACTTTTCACTCACTTTTAACACGAATTGTCGTGTATTTACGGCTATTCTCTTTACCCAACTGATCGTGGCATAAAAGTTGCCAGTTCTTTTACCTCAACAGCTCCGCATCGCTCGCCTGTAGGTAACCTTGGGGATTTTCTGCCGCTCGCAGCCCCGTGTTGCCTCTCGTCTTCGCTTGCTGTCCCACGACTTTTCCAGTTTCCTTCTCTCGAACTCTGGACTCCACTACGCCTACAATTTCCACACCTTCCTCCCATTCTCCGGACTCGTACGATTCTGGTTCCAGTCCAAATCTTTCGCACCTACGCTTCGCTCTTCCTGTAGTCGTCCTTCCTCTTCTGCCGCACCTCTTACAAGCTTGTTCGCGCTTCCAGCCTCGAATAATTAATGTTGCTGAAGTTATATTTTAAATACTCGGCCTACCTACCACACTTTGTGCGTGTGTGGTCTCAGCGTGCAAAATGAGATGCTGGATTTATTTAATGTCCTTCTGCGTGAATTTTACAAATTTGAAATTATTTCGGAGTCAGTCACTTCGCTTGCTCTCTCAAATGTTATGAATGCGACGAATGCTTGTGCACTCCATTTCTTAATTACCTCACTTTCGAAGATACGCTTTTCAAGCTAACTTTTAACTACCAAGTTAACATAAACTCCTATGCTATCAAGTTACAATCACCTTCAGAACAGTCTAGTCGCCGTCGCTGCTGCAATCATACAGAGCTCCTCCGAGGCGCGCCGCGATACTTATGGTCCTCGCGCCTGGGGAAAGTTTTGGAGGGGTGAATATTCTTCTCTTTTCATGACTTCCCGGAAAAACATTATTTGCTAGTTCGGACGTCAGAGTTCGAAAAGCTGTGGGTAGATGGCGCGTTTACAAGCCATCGCTCCGCCGCGTACCCTACTCCTCTCTGTTTTTGGGCTACTTTTCGTAGCTGATGGTGGCGTTAAGGGGTTGTCTAATTCCATGACGTCACTGTATGTATATATATATATATATATATATATATATATATATATATATATATATATATTTTCGGGCAACATGCGCGTGATACATGAGCATTCAACAGCCATTTACAACAGCCGAACGTCTCATTCAAGTGTAAAATGTCAGAGAAGCACACGATTGGGAAGTCATGCGTGTACAGGGTTTGTATGAGGCAAGAGTTTAAGTAGGCTTGCATAAAACATTCACGTCTGAGTTCAATACACAAGTACAGCATTTGAATATAGCATCCGCCCGTTTGTGTATCGTGTGCATTCATTAGCCGCCTTCAGCAGACAAGTGTTTCGGTTAAATCCAAAATGTGAGTGAAGCATGCAAACATGTCGCGAGCACGAAGTGCAGAGTGCAATGGTGTAAGTGCCTGAGCATTCTCATACGTGAAGAGAATGCAAGAATGTCATGCAAGTAGCCGCATATTATCCGCGCACATTTTCTTGAGTCGTTGATTGATTGATTTTTTCGTGTTTCCGGGCGCGTCAAGTGCTTTGGTCATTACTCCCGTTAGTATAGTGCATGTTTGTTCTCTGGAGATGGCGGTGATCTTCCCCCGCTGGATGGCGAGATCCGGCGCCGACCTACCGCCGGCTAGTGAGGTTTCCCCCTAACCAGGACTCCCCCACCAACGAGGCACCGCCCAAGCCGGGACAATCTCTTAGCTCCCGACCGGTCTCCCGAAATATGTGGTAGTGTACTGTATGTTAGTGTAAGTGTGTGTGTAAGGGGTGAGGATAGGACAAGAAAGAGGGAGGACAGATCGCGCGCGGTCCGTGACCCGTTTGGTAGCGTACTGCTCCGGCATTCGCCTCGCGTTGATCGGAGAAACCACGGAAAACTACCGATCAGAGCAGCCGGCCGCTAGAATTCTCCGCCAGACAGCGACTGAACTCGACCTAACTGAAAAGCTAGTGTCGAAAATGCTGCGGCCGTGGGGATTGGGAACCTAGGACCTCCCGGTCAGAGGCGCTGCAGTCACATCAGTTTGGTAGCTGAGCTACTGCTTTCGGTTTCTTGAGTCGTGATTTTCCAAGATACTATAGAAGTTGAAGAGTTAGTTAATTCCTTCGCAGGTATATAATATCAAATCTGCAGCTGGAACTTGGTGTAAAATATTTTATTTACACGGGAGCGAGCATTTCTCGTTATCAGATTTATTACACAACCTCGTTGCTCTATTTTATCTGTAATTCAACTAATATTGGTAAAGGAGTGGGGCAGTGATTCCGGGGATCAAGAGAGCTTGTGCATATAATCTTTCAGTGACGAAAACTAGGGGCTTCTCATGGTGCTCCAGCCAATCAAATGATCCATAATAAAAATATAGCTTTTATTATTTTTCTATTAAAAAAGTAATTAATGAAATATATGAATTGTTATGTTATAAATAAATATTAATTATAAGTCAACAAATAAAAATGCATTTTTAATTCGATATAAATGAAAAATATAAAACGTGAAGCCTTCTGGAGCTTTGACTACCCCCCCTCCAAAAAATCCTGGGTATGCCTCTGCATAGTAAACATTACTAAGCGCATCCTACAAATGTACCCGTATTGTTCATTACCAAGACCCACACATATGCAACAGTCGCATGCTACAGCAGGATGCTCATGGGGCGCGCGACTGTCGCATGCTACAGCAGCATGCCCATGGGGCGCGCGACTGTCGCATGCTACAATAGCATGCTCATGCCGCGTGCGACAGTCGCAAGCGCGCGGTGCGAGCGAGTGCGTGTTGTCGTGTTGCAGCAGGGTGCTCGCCGGCGCCGCAGGGCGGCCAGCACGGCGGGCAGCCGCAGGCGGGCTCCGCCAGCACCCCGGGCCCCGGCGGCGGCGCGCGGCGGTGGCGCGAGTGGCGCCGCGTCGACCCCACGCTCATCAACGGCCTCTGGAAGAGCAAGACTCCGCTCGGTGAGCCACCCCCTTCCCCGTCTCATTGCTCTATCTTCACTCTTATGTCACAGTGGAAGTATGTGTTACGTTACGAATATATATGTATTTTCACGAGTTGTATGAATGAACTCGTAGCAAAGAACAGTTGAGGGATGTAAAGTCGAATACTACTGTCGTGTGTTCTGTTGAGTAAGACTGGATCCGGTTGGCAGCTTGATGGACGTCTGAAAGTAAGTCGGAAATACTAACGTGGAATTCGGTCTCTGGAAGAGCAAGACTCCGCTCGGTGAGGCACCCCCTTCCTCTCACTGCTCTATCTTCTCTCTTATGTCACAGTGGAAGTATGTGTTGCGATATGAAAATGTATATGTATTTCTACGAGTTGTATGAATGAACTCGTAGTAAAGAACAATTGAAGGATGTAAAGTTGGATACTACGGACGCGTGTTTTATTGAGTAAGACTGAATCGGATGGAATTCGCCTTTGAAAGAGAGAGACTCTTCACATTAACAGTCTCCTATTGGAAATGTGCTCATTTGATAGATATTAAGACACAATGAATGTGTGTGTGACAATCCCGAACAGTCCATTTCAGGCAAAGTCCTGAAAGTCAGGGGCAGCTTCTGAGTAACCATCAGAGCAGCCACTTCTGATGTTATGAGTTGGAAGTATCTGTTAATTTTAATCAAAATTTTTGAACTTGCGTTAGCTATAAGTTTACACCAATAATGTTTTTACACAAAAAATTAATAATTTATCTATCATCATTAAAATCATTAAACTATACAAGCCTAAATTTTTTATTATTATTATTATTATTATTATTATTATTATTATTATTATTATTATTATTATTGGTTTAGACCTATTCAATTGAACTTAGTTCATTTACATGTATTCAGTCCTATATCACTTGACTTCACTTCTCATTTATTACTCAGTTTTATTATGCACAAGTAGGTAAGTATACTCGAACGTATGTGTTACGATACAAAAATATACTTTCTTTATGAGTTGTATGAACTCGTAGCAAAGAACAGTTGAGGGATGTAAAGTCGGATACTATGAACGCGTGTTTTGTTGAGGGATGGCAAGTTGATGTGAGTTGATTAATCTAAGTCAAGGAGAGAATTGAATTTTCAAACCGCGAAGGCGCACTGAAGTAAAATTTTCTTTTCGTGATAGTAGCAGTTTATCCGCAACAACTTTCAAAATTGTGACTTACATTGGTCGAAGTTATCAAAGTTTATAATCAGAAATAACAGATGATGATTGAGAATGATGATAACACTTGTGAGAGATAAATAATGATGACAGATGGAAAGTATGCTACAAAGGCGATTTATACTGAAAACAGAAAAGAAAAATTATTGAAGTAAAAGTAGTGATTGGCCACGTTGACACATTTAACTTATTGAATAGCAAAGACTAGACAATAAACGTGTAATAAACTAATAAACTTTTATTTTATTTAAGTGCAAAATGAATGCTTCTTTAGATAAATGTATTATGATTTTTTTCAGTAACGACACGTTTTGATTATGGTATCTGTTGTTGGTAGTTTCAATTGTACCAGTTATTTAAAATGGAGCCCGCGAAAGTTTAAATAAACGGTCAAAACGTGATAGTACTGCCATGTCTATCAAATTAGTTGTATTATTTACGGCCTGGGAAGTCAAAAAGGACTGCGAATGTTGTTTTAGCTTTTCACGTTTGAAGTGCTCAGTATATTGAAAACCACTCTAAAACACGTTCATAACGAACGTTTTCAACAACTAGATTGCGCACGTCAAATTTTATAGAATGCCAGGATGCGAGTCTTCCCAAACTTTGGTTTCCAGGAAATGTTTAAAGTAAATACTTAATTAGACCTATTTTAAATACCGTTGAGATCAATTAAGAAAATCGTTGAGCAGCAATATGTCTAAATACTCTCTGTATTACAATTAAAACTTCAATTTCAATTTGATATTAAAATAGCTGTTTAAGTCGTTATGTCCTTTAATTTCTGTTGATAACAATTGGTGTAATATGTAATGTAATATACCCGACCACTTAATTTTCAGTTCAAATGTTCACTCGTATTAGGTAAATGTCTACTTATTTACCAAAACGGTACAGCCATCGCTTTGTATGCACTATTACCATGCGGGTCTATTGCACACAACGATTGTTCCCCAGTGTTGGATTCCCAAGCTGTTTCCTCTACAAATACCATTGTTGACTTTCCTGCTATCAGCTAAGTGGACAAACAAGAGGGAGCAGTGATTTAGCAGACTTGGATGCATGCACTTCAATAGCAAGTCATCATAAATGGAACATATCGCAAAGCAATTTTCCTATATTACTCGCACTTTTCTTTTTGATCGTGGTTCTACTCAGTTTGAAACTTTGCCTTCTCAGATATTTCTCTCCGCTGTTCTATATCCTTCGCATGTTTTCAATGTTTTTTAATTCTCTATTCATGTTCGTGTAATGCTTATTTACGGAAGTGAGTCGATGCCTCATAAAGTTCATTATTTTCCTGGTGCATCTAAAACAATATATTAATAATAAAACAGTCGAGGACGCATTCCTTCTACCTTAAGCAGTGGCTATCTCCCTGTAGCTTTTCATTTGTCATTTTTTAAAGCTAACGGGAGGTTTTTTGACTTGGGTAGTAGAACATTCACTCAAAAAAATTGTAAATATTATCACAGCAAACAATATCAACATTCGTTTAAGTCATTTTACATCTAAGTAACATGTGAACAAATGACAACGTGCCGCTCAAAACACGAATATTTTAGTGTCGTCTCTGCTCTTTAGGTTCAACAAACTAGTACCGTAACTGAATTAAAAGAAAAAGGACTAAAACCTTACTTTATAGATACGAATATTAAATTTAAAATATTAATTTTTGTAACTGTATTTTCTCCTTGTGGAATACGTATTCCGACATGGACTTTATCTGTACTATGCTTGTAAAAATGCACTAAAAGTGAACTAACTGATTTGCCAAATCATATCAAAACGTACACTTAACAAAGAATAATTAGCAGACTGTAATTATCTTCCACACCTTGTATGTACACTTTGGTCCTTCAAAACATATACCTTACCCTGCCCTTCTCAACACACATCCCTTTCAAAATGTAGGTTGGCCTACATTTGCCCCAGTGACTGCGAGGACTCGGCAAAACATTCCGTCACATGCAGTGGAAGTAAACGCGAAATAAACATCCAAAAGCAAGAAAATACAAAAAAGTTGTGCAAAAATATCGTTCATCTACTAGCAAATAAATAATACATTTTGTCGCAATGATGAATCCCTTTCAATTCAAATTTAGTTTATTGATGTTACCTACAAAAATGCTGAAAATGCAAGAGCCTACATTGATTGTCTTGTAATGAATAAAACAATATTTTCAAATTCCCTAATTTTAACTGATTGGGTATTGCTGTACTTTGAGACACTCCATATTTCATTAACGTAAAGGCTTCGTATCATGGCAAAATTGGAATATGAATCGATTGGAAGAAGGATGGGCTAAGAGAGTTTGTGCACCCACGAACGTTAAAGCACTATCGATCTTCTGCGCGTGCACAGTTCAATTTTCGCATCCCTTTTGTGTATTAGCGCATGCGCAGAAGATCGATAGTTTTGTCCGCTATGGAGTGTACAAACTCTCTTTTGTCTTGAACGCCGAAACGTAAAAAAAGGTATAAACATATAATATTACAGTTTGTTACAGTTATAAGCAATAGATGTTACATTATTCAAAAATGTACCATTCTTTGGCATTTTGCCGCATTTCTTTAAACTGCGTTTCCCACAATTGTCTTAAGAAACGTCTCCTTCCACATGCATAACACTCTTGTGGCACCTGCTGTAACTTTAAACCTCCAACGCATCTGTCTCCGTGGTGACGTTTGACATTTCCATCGCGTAATGCTTGTTTGGCTCGTATCGCCCCGCGCATATCTTGCCATTTTCTCCCTCGCGCCGCCCCTAGGCTCGCAAAGAGGGTTTCTAAGAGCACATTTCGTCCTCACACGCGCCAGCAGGCGCCGCCTCGCTCTAGCTGCCTCCCACGGGGAGGTGCCGGCCCCCTTCCCCGCCGCCCTCCCGCACACCTCTGCCGGTCTTGGCTCTGCTCAAAGCCGTCGCAATGTATAAATCAAGGGGCTGTGTGCCTGCTGCAAATTTTAAGGGCCACGTTTGATGTTTAACGCCACCATGGAATCCCCGTATGCCCTTTAAAAGTGATATGTTTCGTTTGTTTTAAAAACTTAACTTTTCACTATTGAACGATTAATATAATCAGATGCAATAAAAAATATAATTTCTTATCCACTGCAGAAGTAGACTCGTATTCCAAAACATATCCTCTTTGTTTTTTTGAGTTGGAACATTATTTCCAAATATCGATCATTGATGTTTTGCAGGTTCTCACGCAAAGATTTCGGGTACCTACTAAAAGCCAGTACAAAATGAATTGCTTACCAATATGAGCAAATGTCACATGTATAACTTCTTTGTGTATGATTTTTCCCATCACATTTTTATTGGCAAAAAATGATCATTATCGACCCTCTCACCAGTTCTTGAATTTTGAACTGTTGAGTGCACCCAGGCGGCAATGCCGCTGTCTCGGCTGCAACGCTGACCAGCTCCTAGGATTAGAATACCGTCACACGCGAATTTTTTTCACTAGCTCTATTGTGTAACGTTTCTTATATTAACTCATACGTAATCAAGTTAATAATATTAACATTTCGCTCATGTTGGGAATGCCAACTGAGACAGTCCTATTAATCATGGAATCTGTGTAATAAATATCTAATATTTATTCCCTTTTACCCAACGCAGAGAGGATAACTGTAACGGTTCTTAGTTCTCATATAATCCAGATAAAAATCAATCAGTTGGCAACAAATATTTATTTTTTTTTAATGAATTACAAGACAAGAAATTAACCTTTTCAATATCTACGTCGAAATAAGCCGCTATCTGGAGGAGGCCGGATGCTTTCATCGGCAGATATCCGTGGTTTCTCCTATCAATAACAGACGAATGCCGGACTCTAACAAATGGGAATGAACCCCTCGCGGTCTTTCCTCCCTTTTGCTTGACCTATTCTCTCCCCTTTCTCAAACACATCTTTACACACTTGCGTCCCCGCTGGAGGCGACACCTGGAGTCAAATTGACGTTCTGTAGGCCGAGTATCAATGCAGTAAATAAATAATTTCTTGTCACTGCTTTATTTAATTTAATTTAAAAAAGTTGAAGAGGAATTAAACAAAATATAATATTCTTTTGTGTTAACGGCACTTCACTCGCGATGATTTTTTCAAAGATTTTAAATCCAACCTGAATCCGAAAACTCAATTGAATCTATCAAATATTAAAATCAAATTCATAATATATTATAATTAAATATCAAAATTACAATCACAGCCAAATTATTGAAAAATGCGAAATGAGGTTTGGAAAACTGCTTTTGAGAAGGCATGCCAAAATGTGCACATCCTTTGAAAACCTTCCTGGAGAGCGACCAGCGCTGGTGGTGGAAAGGCAGGGAATCATCTAGCGGCACTAACGTCATTTGCTCTTTTCCTTTCAGCGCATTTCCCTCCCATAACTGAGCGGAAAGAGCGATGTGATACCAATTTGTTCTCATTGCATGTTCTCTACAACCCAGATAAAATAACATACGACCTGAATACAGAAAGGGCATCAAATGAGATACTGAGTATACTCTGGTCGTATAATTCGCAAAGTTTTAATTTGGCCCTTCTCTCCTATCAGTATTGATAATATGTGAAACAAAGACGCTTACAAATTTTACTCAAAAAATATTCTTGTATCTATATATCGATATGCGAGGGATTTTTTGCAATAAGTTGGTAAATTTCCGAGTCCAAAAGTTTCACACTTCAGCTGAGACGCTTACACTTTCCTCTTACAGAAGTCATGTAATGTACTGTAATGAAATACAAAAACTTTCAAATTTCAAATTTCAAACAATTTCGGAAAAAAATCAAATGTGTGCCAAATTAAACTAGGTTTTTACCGAAAGGTAAGAGAAATCACAACTTTACAGACTATTATTGGTATAGAAATAGCAGCTATGAGGGGAGAATTTCAAAAAATGAACGTTAAAGATTTCCATGTTTCGCAAATACAGTAGATTCGCGATCACCTCACATTATTCAGACTGAATATCACTCACTTGACACCGAAATACTTGCATAATCTGATGTATTGTAAAACTACAACGTACAAAACTCAATATGAATGATCCCGTTTACCGCCGTTATAGACTGATTGAGAGATTTTTTTCGCATTTCCGGGCGCGTCAACTGCTTTCGTCATTAGTTCCGTAGTGTATGTTCTTTTCTCGGGAGATGCCTGTGATCTTTCTCCGCTGGATGACGATATCTGACGCCGACCTACCGTCGGCTAGTGGGGTTTGCCACTAACCAGGACTCTCCTACCAGCGGGGCACCGCCCCAGTCGAGACAAGCTCTAAGCTCCCAACCGGTCTTCCGGAATATGTGGTAGTGACGTGGATCTTAGTGTAAGTGTGTGCGTGTGGATAGGACACGGAAGAGGAAGGACAGATCGCCCGCGGTTCGTGGCCCGTTTGGTAGGGTACTGCTCCGGCATTCGCGTGGTGTTGATCGGAGAAACCACGGAAAACTACCGATCAGAGCAGCCGGCCACTAGAATTCCCCTCCAGAAAGCGACTGAATTCGACCTAGCTGGAATGCTGGTGTCAAAAATCCTGCCGCCGTCAGGACTCAAACCTAGAACTTCCCGGTCAGAGGCGCTGCAGTGATATTAGTTGATGCACTGAGCTACCGCTCCCGGTCCGCAATTATAGACAACAAAATTTAAGTGACCCGGACAAACTACAATAGTTGACAAGCAAATCTGATTATTATTCCTAAATCATTATTTAAGTTCGAATATTCTTTGAATTGTTGACGTCACCTAGAGTTTCTCCTTCAATATTACAGCAGCGGTTTTTGTATTCTTGTGTTTGGTTTTCAATGAACTATTGTAGTTTATCTGGCGAATGCCTCGGATAACCATGACTCTGATAATCACTAGTTCACTGTAATTTGTATTTCGATGTAAAGAGACAACCAGATATCTCCCACCAGAGGGGCACCGCCCCAGCCGGAACAATCTCTTAACTTCCCGACACTGTAGTGTATGTACGTGTCAGTAGGTAAGTGTAGGATTTGGAAGCGGAGAGAAAGATCAGGCGCGGTCCGTGGCCCGTTTGTTAGGGTTCTACTCCAGCATTCGCCTGATGTTGATTGGAGATATCACGGAAAACTACCGATCAGAGCAGTCGTCAGCTAGAATTTTCCTAGCCACAGCAGTTGAACTCGACCTTGCTATTTAGTATCGCAAATCCTGCCACCGTCGGTGTTGGAACCGTAGCACTCCTGATCAGAGACAGTGGCAATCGATGCCCTAAGCCACTACAGTCGGGCCGAGGTGTTGAGTCGGTTAGCACTCTGTCATCTCGACCATTCGGGTCGCCCTTTAATTTCCTTCACAATTCAAAATAAATGTATAAACTCCGCGAACAAATTAGCAGTCGTAATATCATCTTCCCTACCGACTTTTCAGCATCTGATTACGAGAAGGTTTTTCTCATTTCCAACTAATTCCAACTTTTCAATCGGACTTCTCCCACAGACCTTCACGTTAACTGCAAAGCAACCGTTGCCAGGGCGAACACGGCTTCTTCTCTATATTGTGTCTCTGTTAATCTTTTACGTATCTCGGATTTCTGTGGAACCTCTGCACCTTCCTCTTTCATTCCTGAGGCGGTTCGCTGAGCGTAAAGGCTGATTCCTCTCGGCAGACTCCTTTCTTTATACGAAGAGGAGCTGCCTCTCTGTTTCTCAATCTTCTGAGCACTGGCGGTGACCTTTCTCGAAGATGGTTACAGAAGATTCGGAAAGCCAAAACGTTATAGATTTCCGGTTCCTCTTTATCCGCAATGAATTAAAATAGATGATATTAAATGATATAGACACGCATTTAATTTTTATTCAGTTACCTATAATGTAGTCCATTTCACACAAAAATTTACAAACTACAATTCCTGACTGACAGAACTGTAGTAAACTATTCGAACTGAAGTATCTGGAACTGAAGTAAACTCTTCGAATACTAATATTATTGTGTTGGAGGATTCTGTAATGTCAGTGAACACAAACATTTTTAAAAGTATTAAATCGAATCTTAAATGAATTAATTTAAGAAGCATGTTTGCTGATAAATGCTTTTAACGATCCTTAATGTTACTGCACTATCTATAGTGTCACATGGAAAGTCGCAGTGGATATGTCAGGTACACCTCACCGAATTGATTTACAAGTCACGTCAACAGCTAAGGTCATTAGTCCCGTGATTGTAGTGCATGATCCATTCTGGAAGGTGGCGGTGTTCCTTCTCGACTGTATGCTGAGATTCGGCGCCGAACTACGCGTCAGGGCAGGGGAAACCCCTTTCCAGCTATCTCTCCAGCGAGGCATCGCCCCACCGAGATAAGCTCAAAGTTCCAGAAAAGTCTCCTGACATGTGTAGTGAAAGTAGTGACATGTGTAGTCTGTGAAAGTAATTGCAGATGAGTGTGTAGGAAGAAAGAATAGGACAAAGAAGAGGAAGGAAAAAACGCGTACGGCCCGTAGCCCGTTTGTTAGAACACTACTCCGGGACACACCTGGTATTGATGGAAGAAACCACGAAACCACGAAAACCACCGGTCAGAGCAGTCGGCCGCTAAAAGTTTCCTTGAGACCGCGCTGAATTCAAAGTATCTATGAAGTTAGAATCGACAATTCGCCACTAAAGTTCGTCGGGATTCGAATCCTGGGTCCTCTCGGTAAGTCGCTGCAGAACCAAAGGCAATGCTGTTTCTGAGCAAAACTCGGTCTGTCTGTCACTTGGAAATGTATGTCGCATTCTAAATAAAACTCAATTTTTGATTGATTAATTGATTGATTTTTTCGTGTTTTCGGGCGCGTCAACTGCTTTGGTCATTAGTCCCGTTAGTGTAGTGCATGTTTTTTTCTTGGGAGATGGCGGTGATCTTCCCCCGCTGGATGGCGAGATCCGGCACCGACCTACCGTCGGCTAGCGGGGTTTCCCCCTAACTAGGAATCTCCCACCAGCGGGGCGCCGCCCCATCCGGGAGAAGCTCTAAGCTCCCGACCGGTCTCCCGGAATATGTGGTAGTGTAACGCATGTTAGTGTAAGTGTGTGCGTAAGGGGAGAGGATAGGACAAGGAAGAGGAAGGACAGATCGCGCGCGGTCCGTGGCCCGTTTGGTAGGGTACTGCTCCGGCATTCGCCTGGTGTTGATCGGAGAAACCACGGAAAACTACCGATCAGAGCATCCGGCCGCTAGAATTCTCCTCCAGACAGCGACTGAATTCGACCTAGCTGAAAAGTGAGTGTCGAAAATCCTGCCGCGGTCAGTCAATTTTTGACATCGAGGAAATTTGATTGACAGAATGCTAACGAGCACGTTAACCAATGGTGTCTTTAGACCCGATAATGTAGTGCACGTTTGACTCCGCGAGGAGACAGTGTTCCTCTCCCAGGGAATGGCGACGATCTACGTGTCGATTTGAGGGGTTTTACCTACTCCAAATATCTCCTTATCGGGACACGGCACCAGTCGCGACAAGCCCTCAGCTCTCGACTGGTTTCCCGATATGGTGTAATAAATAAATAAATAAATAAATAAATAAATAAATAAATAAATAAATAAATAAATAAATAAATAAATAAATAAATAAATAAATAAATAAATAAATAAATAAATAAATAAATAAATAAATAAATAAATAAATAAATAAATAAATAAATAAATAAATAAATAAATAAATAAATAAATAAATAAATAAATAAATAAATAAATAAATAAATGTCTTTATTGGTGGCGAGGCTCAGGCCATTTAGCCTGCTCTTCCGCCTGACCACATTTAGAATTTATATTAGAATAGTACATAATAAAGGGAGTCATTCAATGAAAAATACGCACGCAATTTGGATGAAGATATACACATGGGTGACAGGAGTAAAAGCGAGGGAGGACGAGTAATGGGAGACGATATTGCCAGAAAGCGGAAGGAAAGATCATACGCGGTCCTTAACCCATTGGTAAGGGTACTGTTCCGGCATTCGCCTCGTGTGGATCGAAAAAATCACGCAACACTACCGATCAGAGCAACCAACCGCTGGATTTCTCCTCTAGAGAGCGAATGGTTCGGAGGAATGAAGCTGGAGTCGAAAATCCGCCACCGTCGAAACTATCTCGAGGACCTCCTGGGCAGTGTCGCTTTAAAGAGAACAGCGATGCTGGTTCTGAGCGGTCTCAGCCCGTTTGATGACAGTTGAATTATTTGTGGCGCAAAATTATTCTGTGTGTTTATGGCAGCACTGGTTGCTGGCACTTTAGCAAGAGTGTTCTGCCGACTTGCAATGCCAGCGTTAGGCATGGACAGACCCGGGGCTCGGCAAGTCAAAGGATCCAAAGATGAGACTGATAGGAAAAAATAGTAAAAAATTGGAAAAGAAATTAGAACTCCAGAAAATCGTTATCGCAATTTTATAATTTGCGGTATATATGCAGGTACATATGCGGTACATATGCAGCACAGTCTGATATTTCATAAATTTTTTAATTAATTTGTTAATTTAAATATTTAATTATAGTAATTTCCTATACGGTAGAACTTTATGAAATGAATCAAATGACGCTAACATTAACCCGTGGCTGCCGACGTGGGAACTCAGTCACACTGATACCGACGTCAGACACCTCCGAGAACTCAGAAAATTTTGTTTCCAATATTGCAGTTTTAATTTGTATTTTGTGTGATGAACATTGGAATTTACGATAAGTGATGAATAAAGAAAGTATGAATCAGGATATATTTGTTAATAAGTTATCTAATGAGTGAATACCACGTGATTAGGAATGTCTGAGTAAAATTATGCAGATTTTTAATTTAACGAATTTATTTCTATTATAAAAATGTATTGAAAATTAAAAATAGATAAATGAAAACTACTATAATTTTAAAACTGAAAATCAAGTACAAAAATATTTCTACCGCAAATTGAAACTACTTTCTATAGGCTTGTTTTTCTACACAAATCTTGCACACTTTGTTTATCCCTTCCGTAATAGTATTTTGCATACTGTTTTTCTTCGATATGTTCGTTCTCAAGAAATTTTTCTTCATTATCGTTTTCTTTCCCAGAATTTAAACAAGTTTGTCCGCTTGATGAGTCACGGTCAGTTTCAATTTGATGATCCAAAAATACACACTCACAATTAGTCCATTTGCTCCTCCCATTGCGCAAGATTTTCTTCAAAATTGTGGTCAATATTATTCACACACTCTCTTAATGTCCAAAACATGTTTTTGTGTACATTGTGCTTTCTTCAGAGACCCCACAGAACAAAATACTAACTGGCAAAGTGCAACACATACTCAGTGAAAGGTACACCGCTACTAATGTGGAGTCCGTAAGTCTCTTGCGCACCAACAAAGGCTGATAATTTTCCTGAAATGCATTCGACAATAGTATTCTCGCTAACCATTTATTAAAACTATAGAATGAAAAGATACAAGAAAAATTGAGGTTTAAAACAAAGCTTCAATACATGTATTTGATGTTTCGCAAACACGTTCTACTGAAAATCATATTATTACAGTGTGTATTTAACGACAAGTGATTTTATTAAACACTAAAAACATTTTTTTTAGCATTTTAAGATCACTGTGGAAATTGTATTATTTGATTACTAAATACTTTTACTTCAAACTATTATTTTTATTTTTATTTAATAGGTAATTATTACATACAAATTAGAAAACGATGCTAAGTGGCTAGGCCGAAGGCCTTTAAGCCTTTACAATACCTACATTCTACCGCGTTCTAACCTTTCGAATTCTGGTATTCACCCCACATGGTCTCTCCATCGCATCAATGCAGCGGAAAAGGTACCATAAGGTACGGCTGAGGAAAACACCCCTGAAGGGGTAAAAACCTGCCAAAACATTTTTAATTTGGGGCAGGGGTTACGTTTGAGTATTGGCCCGGGCCCAAAATGGTGTAGCTCGGGCACTGCCTTCTTGCTCCGCGAACGCCTCGTCGCTGGACAGCGCTAGACCAAATTGCGAGGTCGCTTCTCACGCGGTGATACGCCGTCGGCGTAGTTCTCGACAGCGGCGATCCCGTCATCACCACACCCCGGGTGATTTATTATGGCCGCGCTCTGCCGTTTCACCGTTGAATCCTAAATTAATTAATCACGTCTCGAACTAAGACGTTGATGTGATCAAGATAAATTAACGCATGCTTCTTGTTTTGTGGACGCGGGCTCCTGTGGCTGGGAAGACCACTCTTGCTCATGAGTAGTTACAACTTCAAATGGTGATTATATAGTTCAATTGGGTTACATTACAGTAATTGAATGGAGATAAAGTCAGAAGTGGAGTTCGACGCAGGTAAAATACACAGTTATTATCACTAGAATTGAATACCATGTAAGCAAACGTTTTTCTCTTTAACTTTCTGCCGTAAGTAAACAAACCTGCTGTCTGTACTTCCATTTATTACTGGCAACGCATTTATGGCCGCAAACCTCAAAAATTCTGAAAATTAAGCGTCGTGATAAATACGGTTGAAAATATATGTTCGAATAATGATACTCTTCACTTTTTATTACATGTTGTTTTAGATCACATTACATCCTCTACTGAACGAAATGAAAGAAGTTTTGCATCAAAAAGGGGAAGCGAGTATTAGCATCCCGTTGCTCTTAGCATCGAATAGCCTAAGAGCATCCGCAAGATTTCTGCAAATAACCATTTTAATTACTGTATATTCTTGTGAGCATACATTTATTATAGATAAATTATGGCAGAGTAAAGTCTCTCATATACGCTCTACGTGCTCAGATCGACAAAAATACTGCCGAGCTATATCTCTCTCTCTTCTCTTCTCTTCAATCATTTCGTGCGACAACAGGGACATTTCCGAATGCGACTTATGAGTGATTGAGTTATGATTTTTTATTCGAGACCGTCTAGAAAGTGACGCCTACTCACACAGTATTTGGACATAAAGTTGAACTTTTTCCCATTCCAGCCTGAAAGCGTGCCGAATGTACTTTCCATACTAGCGCTGAATGCACTAGTATTCGTATAGATGTGTGTTTACGTCTATACATATAAAAAATTGAAATAGACCCCCTACTTCGAAATCTAAAAAAATTAACCTTCCTCTTACTAATCCTATTGGTTTCTTGCAACCTTTTTGATTGAAAGAAAAAAATTTTTAAAACGGCTCCAATCGGTATGAGCGTCGTTCCTTTCCATTAACCGAGATAATCTTTGCAACTGTGTAATTGAGTCCTGTTCTAATCTGAAGCAATGTCAATCCTGAAAGCAACATAATTTCACAGAACGAATTACATGTTTACACATTTTAATTGCATCGCTTTGCACTGTATTAAGTTTTCATGGAGTTAGATCTTCAGAATTTCTTGTTATTTGAACTGGATCGTAGGGAAAGACCGTACACGTCATCTTTTCTTTTGTGTCATGTCTGTTTATAACTTCACGCTTTCTAGGGTGTGATTCTCTCCGTACGGAGAGTGGCAACTTGATTGATTGATTGATTTTTTCGTGTCTCCGGGCGCGTCAACTGCTTTGGTCATTAGTCTCGTTAGTGTAGTGCATGTTTTTTCTCGGGGATGGCGGTGATCTTGCCCCGCTGGATGGCGAGATCCGGCGCCGACCTACCGTCGGCTAGTGGGGTTTCCCCCTAACCAGGACTCTCCCACCAGCGGGACACCGCCCCAGCCGGGACATGCTCTAAGCTCCCGACCGGTCTCCCGGAATATGTGGCAGTGTAGTGCATGTTAGTGTAAGTGTGTGTGTAATGGGAGAGGATAGGACAAGGAAGAGGAAAGACAGATCGCGCGCGGTCCGTGGCTCGTTTTGTAGGGTACTGCTCCGGCATTCGCGTGGTGTTGATCGAAGAAAGCAAGGAAAACTGCCGATCAGAGCATCCGGCTGCTAGAATTCTCCTCCAGACAGCGACTGAATTCGACCTAACTGAAAAGCTAGTGTCGAAAATCCTGCCGCCGTCAGGACTCGAACCTAGGACAGAGTGGCCAATTCATACTGCAATACTTCACTGTACAGAGTTCATACTATACTGTATCTGAAATATTCCTAAAAATTATTTCGGAAAGGGACATTTTGCTTCAAGGCAAGTCGCTTTTGTCGATGTCTAGGATGCAGATTTTACTTTTATGAAAACGGCATTTCAGATTGCACCCGATACTGTCAAGGGTAATATTACAATAATAGAGCTACTTAGCTCACAGAAGCATTACTTTGCACCGCTAACTTGAACCCATTGTGCAGAAAACAGCACACACAAGCCCAACATTTGACTAACCAGGGTTAGCAGACGTCATGATTATCAATGACCCTTCCAACCATTCACGAATTACACAACAAAATTTAAAAGCACATTATGATGCCCAAACAGATAACTGTCGACATTTTGAAAACAAATGTTACTTATACTGGATCGCAACATCGAGCAAAAAAAACGGCACTCAACAGAATTGCGTAAACAGTGTGATGTGGGGTGCCCGAGAGACACACCAAAAATTTGGACACAAACACGGAATGGCTTCAAAGTGTAAAGAAAGGAAATGTAATTTATTTATTACACGTAAGTCACAGTTTATCAAATGTGCAAAACGTATGAAATATGAAACATTTCACAAAAAAACACACCTCTATTCACATCTTTATGACTATATTAATTTAAAGGGTAATGCAGGTAAATTTATGTAACATTGCGTAGCATTTGTAATAAGTCAACAAGTTAATAAATTACATGATATTATATACATAATTACTGTTTTAGACACCCTAACTTCTCTATATGTTAATTAAAAGGTGACGTTTTCATAACTTAATGTTATATGATCAACTGCAACGCCTCTGACCAGGAGGTTCTAGGGATCGAGTCCCGACCGAGAGCCCGTAGAGAGTATTTCACCAAAGAAAGTGCGCACGTCAATTTTTCCTGTCGATTTAGAGCTAACCAATATGTTCGGACACTGTTAGTAAGTTGAAGTAAAACGATTGCTGCAAGAGTATAGACGGGAAGTTTGGAGTTGTTTCCCTTTTTTCTCTATCTCCGCACAAACATCTTCGAGCACTTGTAGCAAAGTATCTAAGTAACAAAGTATACACTTAGAGAGGTGTCAATGCTTTAACGAATGTTATCCTGGACAAAACGTGGAAAGAAAAGTGTCGAGAAAGAAAATTCGATTCTTTCTTTTGTCTGAGGAAATTAAAGAGTAATTTAGAATGACCTGGAGCAAGAGGACACTGGACCTTCCAGTTTTTGCACCATGCTTTTAACATCCAGTAAGTGCATTCTCGGGAGACTCTATGGTATTGATGAAGTTTCATTTAGTATAAAAATGGAACTTCGGCTTCAAAGGAATAATAATGTATAGAAATAACAATACGTAAAAATTACTTGTTCAATGAGAATTTGGAGTTTTAAAATTAAAACCGTGAGATAATTTACTTTTAAAATCGTTTCTTAAACGTGCATTTTCAAGTGTTTCGCAGCAAAATAGATTAAATCATTACTTCTAAAGGCAGTTCATGACCGAATAAAAATTAAACTTTCGGAAATTTACTTGTCAAAAACTAAGTTGTTAAAGAAGTACTTATTTGTTAAACAATCTATATCAATGTTTTTCTTTTTTTAAACGTACACATTTCTAAAAAAAGTAAGGAGCCAGTTAATGTAAACAATTGTATTTTATCGCACGATCTAATTCATTTTTAAATTAAAAAATCCCATAGATTTGTCAAATATCATCTTGGTTTAAGATGACTTGAAGCGAAATGTTTTTGTCTTATTTTAAGGATAATAATCATAGCAAATGTGAGTAACATTAATAGATGTAGGTAGATATATTGTATAAGTAAGTACAAGATTAAATTATAAATATTTTCATAATCATACTCGGAGATAAAGAACTTCATCATACAAAATAATATTTATTGGCTATTTTTGTGAAACTGCAAGAGATGAGTAATTGATGATGAAATCTATCATTTTAAAGGCAATTTGTTTGTAACTAGTAGGTTTGATGACCAAAATAAGTAAATTTGGATCACAATTAGATCGAGAAGTAATTCATTTTGCATCAAATTGAACAGAATGCAATGAAAGAATTTCGAAAGGTGGCTTTTTATGCTGTAAATTAAAGAATATATAATTTTATAAAAAAGACATTGTTTAAGCGAGTTCTTGAGAGTGTAAATACTTCTTTGCGTCGATTGAAAGACGCGTGTTTTGTCACTGATACTTACCACTTTCATGTCTTTAAAAAAATATTCATATTCATCGCCAAGTGACATTTCTTAACAGTTCATAGAAGCGAAGTACGGCCAACTATGACATTACGACGTCGAGAAATATTCTCAGAGATTTCGCGCCACACTCCCCGAGAATTCGAGCGTGCGAACGAGGCGATTTAGAGGGCCGTGAAGTGGCAGGCAGTGCCAAACGCTCCATTCCCAACGCACTCCCGGTCAGTTGGTACTCCGGCCCGAAAACGATCCCATAACTCGCTATTCTTGCATTTAAAAGCGAACGGCCGTAAAAGTTTACGCGCTTAAATAGTGGCATCTTTTACGCTTCCCCGCGTGGTCGCCCGCTGAGAGAGGTCATATCCTCGGGTGAGGAGGCTCCAGGGCCCGTAAACCGCTCGGAGGAGCCGCAATTTGCAGCCGCCCGCGCCGAGGAGGAGGTCTCCCTGAGGGCGGGGACGCAAATGCAAGGAGTCTCGCAATTGGTTTCTCTGGGCAATCAAGTAATTTTAATTGTCGAAATGAACTATCACAAGAGATTGTGTCACGACCAGATAACTCTTTATTTAATAGACACGTAACCCCCTTTTGATTGTTTAGAAAAAGCAAACTTTAGTTTTATTTTCTATTTCTTTAGTGGGAAGCCTTGAAAATGAAATAAATCAAAACTAATCATATGTCTTTACATAACGAGACTAAGCGGACGCAATGCTCTAAATTTCTCTTCTGCTATGCATATTCATATTTATATATAAGTACCTTAGATCAGTATTTATACAATTTTTTATACAATGTAAGTAAAAACGTTCACTAGTTGGTAAAATTATTCGTTTGAAAAAAAAAGCTTATAACGAATATTACTGAAGTCCAGAAAATTCTATGTTGTTAGCTAGTGCTAGGCCAGCACTAGCTTTGTACATAGATTGATTAATGTTTCCGACCACGTTATCTTCTACGCTGATGGTGAATGTTCATGTTCCTTATGCCTGGATGTCGTAACGTTTCTTCCCCTCTGGATCCGGCGCCGTCCTACAAGTTGGTTTGCGGGGATTTCCCCCTCCAAATATCTCCCCCAGTAGGGTATAGCTGCAGTCGGGACAAGCTCTAAACTCTGGACTGGTCTCCGATATGTGAGATAGTGTAGTTCACCTAAAATAAGTGTGTGTATGGGAAAAGGAAGCTGATAGGACACTGAATAGGAAGAGTGCAGTCCATGCTGTTTGTTCCGGAACTGTTCCAGTATTCGCCTGGTATTGGTCGGATAAACCACGGCAAACTACTGAACAGAGCAGCCGGACGCTAGAATTCTTCTCCAATTGGACAGTAATTGCTATATTTTTAATCGTATTCAGCTCTTAAATAGGTATTCTTCATTAAGTAATAAAACAAGTCTCAAACACATACACAATCTTTCATGAAAAGTCGGCGAAATCTCTCACAAAGAATAACAACGACCCAAAGAAGTTTCAAGATTAGTTATGAGTAAGAACTAATTTTTCTTTGAACATTATCTCCCCACTATTTTATTTAATGTCATTTTTTTCAATATCAGTATCAATATCTAAAACCCGTATCAATTTCAGTATCAATATCTAAAACCCGATATTCCCGGAACAAAATACTTCATTCATATCTGGGCGTTTCGAACACTAAAATATTACATAATATGAACAACATTGCAAATAAAACATCCGATACCCAATATAAACACGACTGTGAAAAATTGACATCAGATACCCATTGTCTCGCAAATAAAATTGAAGTGGCCAGTCAGCGGCGCGGAAAAGGAATAGCAAGGAAGTTACGGACATATCTTTCACGATGTATCTTTTAAATTTTTAATACATACTTTACATTTACAAAGGTTACACGTACATTGTTACAATATTACATCTCTTTCAAATTCAGACACATAGTAGACATTAGCTGAACAGCACATTGATTATTACACAAATAAATACATAAAATGTTGGATTTTGTTTATTTAATGTTTGTAAGATCTAACGTTTTAAATTTAGATTTTATAAATGCTGACCAACTGGTATATTTGATTCAATTATTCGCACAGAACGTCCGTGATCGGTTCGTTAATTTAAAGCAATGTTTTCCACAACTGTATCAAATGGCAAATTTTGCGCATTGTCAGTCAGGCGTGACGCTGGTCATTTCTTAATATCCATTGAAGAACATAGTAGCCAAGCCAAAACGGTTATCGTAAAAGGAATTTCCTCATGCTTTGCTGTGGATTTTTACACGGTTGGAAGGATACTACTGACCCCCACCCCCATTATACACAATATTGATTGATTGATTTTTCCTGTTTCCGGGCGAGTCAACTGCTTTGGTCATTAGTACCGTAAGTGTAGTGCATGTTTTTTTCTCGGAAAATTGCAGTGATCTTCCCCCGCTGGATGGCGAGATCCGGCGCCGACCTACCGTCGGCTAGTGGGATTTCCCCCTAACCAGGACTCTCCCACCAGCGGGGTACCGCCTCATCCGGGACAAGCTCTAAGCTCCCGATCGGTCTCCCGGAATATGTGGTAGTGTAGTGCATGTTAGTGTAATTGTGTGTAAGGGGAGAGGATAGGACAAGGAAGAGGAAGGAAAGATCGCGCGCGGTCCGTGGCCCGTTTGTTAGGGTACTGCTCGGGCATTCGCCTGGTGTTGATCGGAGAAACCATGGAAAAGTACCGATCAGAGCAGTCGGCCGCTAGAATTCTCCTTCAGACAGCGACTGAATTCGACCTAGCTGGAAAGCTAGTGTCAAAAATCCTGCAGGACTCGAACCTAGGACCTCCCGGTCAGAGGCGCGGCAGTATACACAATAAGTACACAGGAGTATCCATATTTAATTCAAATTACGTCGACAGAATACATCTTGCAATGGAAACAGCGCTTCAAGGCGAAGATATGGTAAAGATGAAAAATGAAAAAGGAAAAAGAATAGGAACGGGGGTAATATAAGTAAAATTTGAAAGAAAGAGAAGAAATAAAGGAAAGAAAGGGTAGTAAAATATGTGAAAAGAAGAAAAGATTAAGCGAGAGAAGAAGAGGAAAAGGGGAGAGTATAAAGTAGGAACGAATAAAAGGAGGAAGAGGAAAAGTAAGAAACAATAAAACAGAAGGAGAATCCCAAGCCAGAGGTGAAGATAATTGTATCCAGTCACAGAATGTGAATCGCAATATAAAGCGGGCCAACGCAAAGCTGCCCTCGACTGAAGGAGATCGATATTCAATTAGCGGCAGGGCGAGGCGCCGAGCATTTTCATAACATATGCATGAGCGTTCCCGCGGGATTCGCGGCGTCTATGGGGAACCCCAGGGCTCGAGGGAGCGACCCAAGATGAGGGCCAGATGACAGGGGGAAATCGGACCTTGCGCACGAAGACTGCCGAAAGCCTCAGGCATTCATTTGCGTTAAATGGTTCTTAGTGTTTCATTTTTTATAATGCAAATGAGCATTCACTAGTTTATTATTGGCAACTAAAACCAGGTTTTATGTACTTCCGTCAACGTTTAGCCAATAATTTAGGAAAAA
Organism: Teleogryllus oceanicus; assembly: GCA_964035755.1. Classification (NCBI taxonomy): domain Eukaryota; kingdom Metazoa; phylum Arthropoda; class Insecta; order Orthoptera; family Gryllidae; genus Teleogryllus; species Teleogryllus oceanicus. Next base: position 82,316,426 of record CAXIVR010000009.1, read on the forward strand.
AATGAGGTTCCGTATGTACAATCAAACTGTTTATGTTATGTATTCTCACAATGTTACATTTATAGTTTACACTGTTCGAGGGGGGAAGAGTCCTAGAATAGGATGAAGAGAAGATTTATAACATTTAAATTCATTCGCTGATGAATTTGTGAAATTCATTTGAGAATAAAAAGTATCTGAAAGCAGTGGCAGTTGACAGCTATATGTAATTATTCACGTCCAAGTTAGAATATTTAGTGCTTAATTTTGCTTAAATATGCCTTTCATTTGTCAGAGTAAAGGTTCTTCGTCGCTCAAGAGATTATACAGTTCAGTGGATGAGGCGAGAAAGAGAGGAAGAAAATGAAAAAGAGGAAGGTAAAATGAAAAGAATGAAAAAGAAAAGAAAAACAGAGAGGGGAAGAAACTTTAGTATTTGAGAAAAATGACACGAGAAGGTGGTTTAATTTTTGCATTTTTTTTAATATCTAGAAGTATTCGTGTGGATAAATAAGCATTAAAACTGTGAGTTAAAGAGAGTCAGAAGCACAAGCTTTCAGTAAAGAATCCGGAAATTTATCTAAATTAGTCGAATAAGAATTTTTAGTTCACTGATTCTTCTAAAGATTTCACTGAAAGAACTTTCGAAAAATATCGAGTCGAATTTTTTTGGAAAACGTGTGATGTATTTTTGGTTTAAGTCCCTTCATGAGATCAATAGCAATTTGAAAAGTGATGGATTAAGTAATTTGCATATTTTGCCCGATGAATTACCTCTGTCTTCATCCTCTAAAACAACATTCTCTACAAAAATTTGGAGATGACGTGGTCGTAATTTTTAAGATAATCCACATTGCCTTACTCTTGTTATTAGCGTTCAAAATATCCTGATTATTCTTCATCCTTTTGCCTGTGCTATTAATTTCCTTGAAATATTTTGTATTTTCGAAAGAAGACAAGTAAACTGGGTAATATTGTTTACAAATAAAGTAATGAGTACGCTTCCTTTGACATAAAGTTCCTGTGATGTCTAAGTAATGCTTTTCCGTGTAATATTTTCTTTTCTTTTTTAAGAAGAAAGCAGGTGTTGTTTAAATGAAAACTTTGAGAAAACTTTGCCGTTTGTGTCAACAGCTTAATAAACATTTTCTCATAATTTCTGCAGTAATTGAAGTTCGTAAATAAATATATTTTAGCTGTAGTAAATAATTTTCACTTGCGTGTATTACTTAATGTGTTCACATTATTGGTGATTGTAATAATTTTGCATCGTGTGCACTGAAACCTAGACTATTCGTTATTTCGTATCTAGTTGTGATTTGATTTGACGTATACCGTCTAGAATCACTCACCATAATATCTAAATTAAAATAATAAATTAGTTGGAGAAACTGCGCTTATTCGCGTGATTTGCACAGAAAATCAATGATGAAATCTCAACTTATAACAATGGATTCAAAAGAAGGATTTTTTGAATCTAGAGTTTTCTCTAGATGTTCTAATTATATATATATATATATATATATATATATATATATATATATATATATATATATATATATATAAAGAAGCAAGAAATAAATTATTCCAACTCCGGTCACTAATCAACATACACAAATCCCTGTCATACACAAACAGTACAACAATATACACATCTATAATCATACCATCACTGCTTTATGCATGCCCAATTTGGACAAACGCAGCCCCCCAAAACGTCAATACGATTTAAGTAATGCAAAATAAAATTTTAAGATTAATCATAAATGCCCCCTGGTTCGTAAGTAATAAACAACTTCATTCAGAATTAAACATCAATACAATAATAAACCAAATATCACACAGCTTCTACCAAAATCTAACAGACATACAAGCAACAGCTCATTACAAACTACCGAAAAATCCAACTCACATCCGAATAAAAAATATATTTCCTTTTTAAGCCTTCCTCAAAATTTTAGCCAACCATGATACATAACCCGGAGGTTCTCCCCTAAGTGTCCTCTTCAATGTATACATTAAGTTAGTTTAGATATTTTAACTAGAATAAGTCTGAAAACACATCCGTAAAGTAATTGTACTGAACGATGTAATCCATCTAAAATTAATAAATGTGTTAAAAAAAGATGTTCTAAGCAAGTAAAGCCTTTTATATCTCGCATTTTGGAGAACTATAGATGCACACTAAGATCATTTTCAGCACTGTAAAATGTAAATGTACGAATGTTCGACACACATTCAGTCTTCCAAAAAAAAAAACCTTAACCAAACCTAAGAAGTCAGGTCGTCATAAAACACAAGAATGTGAGCCGATGTTCAATATCCAAATCAAGTCCGTAATCTTGCCAAAGACTATCGTATCACCGGGAGAATTTACAATGCAAAAGTCGTTAGTTGTCGTAATACAAAATATGCAAGAACTGATTGCCGCGGAGTTACTCGACAAGAGACCCCGATACAGTGTCCGCGGGCGGTCCGCCGCATATTCCGATGGCCGGCGGAGGGAAGATCTTTTCCTGGAGGGTCCCTAGGGTAGCGCAATCCTTTGACCCACCAATACCGCCGTTTGATATCCACTTGTCAGGAGAATTGGACCTGTGGTATTCCGTGTGTTGAGAATCATGAATGCATTCCAAACCACTATTAATATTCTTGAAAATCTCCGTAATATCGCTAATGGTAATGTCACTAGCGGATTCGGTGGTATAACGGTAAGCGAACCGGACTGTTGTACCCGAGTTTGCGGGTTCAAACCCGATCGAAGCCGTGGATTTTTAGGGGCGAAAAAATCCCTCGTACGCCTTCCTTCGGAGAGGAAGTAAAGCAGGCTGTCCCATGTTAGTAGATTTACTGCATGTAAAAGATCCTCAAACCTAAAAGAAGCCTCTGAGCTAAATTGAGATCCGCCTGTTTCGTCGCCCAAGATAATACCTCCTTTCTCCGCTAGGTGGTGAAAGGAGCGTAGCAAAAGTTGCGTGGTTAGACGGATGAGCGGGCCTGATGGCCCGAGTCTCGCCACGTAAAATAAGGCATTAGCTAAAACTAATGGTTATAATGTTCCTTCGGCTACTGATTGATGCCTGTCAGGGCTATCGGGTGAGATGATATTAAACGGCGGAACTCCCTGTATCTAGAGTCTCTACAGCCCTTCAGGGCGTCCTCGGGTCCGAAGCTTCTCCAATCCCCCGCAGAGCAGCGGGTACTGACGCCATGACACCCTCCTCTCCCAAATGCGCCATACATGCCGCAAACGGCGCGATTGTCAAGCTCTTCTCCCATAAGGTGCAGCGGGTCCCAGGATTGGCTGGTGCGACTGGTGTTCTTGTTCCTGACGCTCCTGCAGCTCGCCACTCGGCGCTGTCGATGCTGGTACTTGTTGCTCAAGGCCATCTGCAAACGTTTCTAGCGTGCTCGTCGATCAACCTCCGGATACCCGTTGGTCCACAAGACTGTTCTGCCCACTAACCGTGAAACCAAACCTCTGAAAGTATCAATATCTAATAAATTAAACAAATAGTTTCTGTTCACCTCTATTAATTTCAATTCCATCTTGTTTTCGTATTCGACCGGCAGGCGTAATTTTCCTCCCCGCAGAGGTCCGTTTTTACTCTTGTTCAAATAAAAGACCCGAAAATATTTTAAATCTCCAAGCTGAGCAAAAGTACTGGCGTGCCCGTGTGCAATTGGAAATTTTCTCGCCGTCCTTATAGTTTCCACGTCGTCATAATTCTTCACGCTGCATTGTTGCTCAGGATCTCGTTCCTGCTTCTGTGGTCATGCTCCGGTCTTCTCCTTGCTTAACATTGAAACTTTCCTGACTTCTTTGACAACTGCCGCTGGTTCTTGAACCCTGCTTTGAACCCTGCAAACACTTAGCTCCGAGAAATCTGCATTGTTCTCTGCTATGCTTCCTAAAGCTCCATGGACACGACTTCCACAAATTTCGCCGGGACTCGCTACTTCTCAGGTCTCTCTGCTCCGCGGCTCTCCCCTCTCCCGGATCCGACGCCTCAACATACGAATGTTCACGATGAGAAAGAAAAGCTGAAAAGGAGATAAATGATGAAAAGCAGAGACATAATGAAAAGTAAAGAGAGAAGATGAATAGCAAAGAGAGAAGATGAAAGGCAAAGAGAAAAGGTGAAAAGCAGAGAGAAGAAGAAATATGAGAGATGTAAAAAACCTGATAAAAAATGAAGATGAAGAAAGAGCCTGTGGTTTTATCCAGTACATTGTGAACTGTATTCACTTAACAAATCTTGAATTCTACTTAATTTTTTCTCGCTTAAGAAGCTCCGATACTTCAACACGAACTAGCTTGGGAGCATGAATTTTGAAAAACTACGTAATAGAAGACGACGGACTCAATACCGGTAGTTTAGGGTACTGGACGCACACTTAATGTCCTGCGAGTCCGAGGGAAAGGGAGTAACAGTGGGGATAGAGATTGTCCAAAGCTTAGTGGTAGTGGAAGCAACATAAATATATCAAAATAAAATAATACATAAACAATTCCCACTGATTTTCAAAGTACGTTAATTTAAGTGTAAAATAAACGCTTTTGAATAAGAGGATATATTTCAAGAACATCTCTAAGTATTTTTCCTTTCAGGAAAATGGTTCGGGATTTATTAAAAACAGTCATTTTTTTCTTTTTTCTTTTCAGATTTATTGATTCAACTCTAAATCAGAAATCTGAAAATCAAAAAAATTTATCTATAATAAATCCTAGACTATCCTTCTAAATCGAAGTTTCTAAACAGTCTAAGAAATTAATTAGAAACAGCTCTTAGTACTATACCCCAAATTAAAATCAGATTCCCAAGTCAAAGTTTGTTGATGATTCCATTTGTTTAATGGACATATTTTTGTGTGTCTTCTGTCCCAATATTTTGACTCAAAGGAATTATTTTGTCCTTGCTTTATTAAAACATCTAATGAAGTATTCCATTGTACGGCTTACATAAAAATAAATTCTGCGGCAAGACAATATGCACGAGTGAAAACAGAGGTTTTGAACGTAACGGTACAAATTGAAGTCATACACGAACAAAGCTTTAAAGTTAACAGGTAAAGGTCCGCGAATAAACAAGACTACACTAAAATGATATTGAAGTGAAAAATATGTGTGAGTGAACTGAATTCAAAGCAGTCCTAAATATAAAAAATATATAACTTTTTTATTTTATTTTATTTCATTATATATTTTCTTGATGTTAACCAAATAACCGAATAAAATCGGTATAGAATTTTGTAATAATTGCCATTACAGAACTTGTATATCTACAACGACAATCTTTTAAAGGTCACTGGAAGCCTAATTATTATGATTATTAAGTTGTCAAATATATTTTCAAATACAATAATAATATTTCTGTCAAAATAAGCATCTAGGGTAGCTTATATCTCAATTAATGATATTTTTGTTTTGTTGAGGAAGCTTACTATAAAAATTAAAACAAAAATTCAAATTGAACCTCCTACGGAATTCAAAACATTACGCAACCCAATGACAACGCCCACAATAAATTATTTTTTCACAAGTTCTGCACGTTTCAGCGGTTATATTTCAGAACGCATCGTGCGAACACTGGCATTTAGAATCTTTCAAACTCGAGTCTGCTGCAGTGATTCCCACAACGAGGGCATTGGCAAGGAAAAAGCATCCAGATGCAAAAGCAGGAGCCGCGCGTAAGTGATCGATATTCAATTATCACAGCCTACCAAATTGCTCCAAGTTGAGCGGGCGCGAATCTGCGGGCCGCTCATTTCCATAATACGGGCGACTTGGCGGCGGCGGCGGCGGCGGGGCGATACGCCCCCCCTGCCCGCCCGCCGCGCTCGTTCGCCCGCACGAATCCCGCCCGCTCCCACCCCCACTCGCCCGCCTCGCCGCTCACCTGCCGGCCCCCACGCTCGCCCGCCCGCTGGGTGAATATCGGGCGCAATTTTTCCTTATTGATTTGATGAATGTTTCCTTTAGCGTCTACTGCTAAGGTCATTAGTCCCGTGAGTGTTGTGTATGTTTTATGGCGGTGGTGATCTTCCTTCACTTGATGGGGAGATCCAGCGGCGACCTAAACTTTGACTACTAGGGTTTTCCCCAACCAGATATCTCCCACCAGCAGCGCACCGCCACAGGCAAGTAAATTTCTAACCTCCTGAGTGGTCTCCCGGTTTATGTGGGAGTGTAGAGCATGTAAGTGTGTGTACGTAAGGGGTGAGGATAGCACCAGGAAGAGGAAGGAAAGATCGCGCGCGGTCCGTGGCCCGTTTGTTAGGGGATTGCTCCGACATCCGCCTGGTGTTGATCAGAGAAACCACGGAAAATAATCTATCAGAGCAACCGGTCGCTAGAATTTTCCTCCAGACAGAGACTCGATTCAACCATCCAGCTAGTATAAAAAATCCTGCCACCGTCGTGATTCGAACCTAGGACCGACCTCCCAGTCAGAGGAGCTGCAGTGCTATCAGTGGATGCACTGAGCCACCTCTTCCGGTGCACTTTTTCTTCTATCCTCCCTTATATTACTATCAATCCCATTTAGGATCGTATAAAATGCAGAAAGCATTATGGGAATATATTTACTGGATCGGCGGGCAGTGGGCAGGCGGTGGGCGGACAGTGGGCGGGTGATGGACGAATGGTGGGCGGGTGATGGTCGGGTGATGGGTGGGTGATGGTGGTGATGGGCGGGTGATGGGCGGGTGATGGGCGGTGATGGGTGGGTGATGGGCGGGTGATGGGCGGGTGATGGGAGGGTGATGGGCGGGTGATGGGCGGGTGATGGGGGGTGATGGGCGGGTGATGGGCGGGTGATGGGTGGGTGATGGGCGGGTGATGGGCGGGTGATGGGTCGGGTGATGGGCGGGTGATGGGCGGGCGATGGGCGGGCGATGGGCGGGCGATGGGCGGGTGATGGCGGGCGGGGCAGGGGATCGGCGGGCAGTGGGCGGGCGGTGGGCGGACAGTGGGCGGGTGGTGGGTGAGTGGTTGGCGGGGTGGGCAGCGTGGGGGCGTGGCAATCGGTGGGCGAGCGATGGGTAGGCGATGGAGGATAAGTCCTCCGCTGGCGCAGAGAACTTATCGCGGTAATCTGGCCCGTGTCTCCCAGCGTCCGCCCGGGGAGCGAGGGGCGAGGCGGCGGGGAGGCTTTGTGCGAGTTTGGCGCTGGCAGCTTCGCCTCCGCCTTCAGTCTCGGAGCGAGCACGCGCGCACTCGACCAGATCGGGAGGGGGGCGGAGAACACGGGGTAGGCCTGGGGCGGGAAGGAACAGGAGGGGGAGGGGCAGGGATGGGTGGGCGGGGCGCGGGGCGGAGCAGGGGCACGGTGGGATACGGCAACACAGCGAGAGAAAGGGAAGAGAGAGGAAACGGTGAGGAGGAGTGTTTCGCTTCCTTTTGAACCGAACATCTTTTTGAGAGGATCCTGTACAGAAGATACCCTTTTGAAACTCGGAACAATACGAAGTTAGAATAGCATTTCATATACTCTAAAACAATATGTTATCGGAGTATATGTGAGGCATACAGCAAAAAAATGCGATAATCGTAAATGACGTTTTGGCTCATTCAACACGATTCTTTGTCTATGCTTAATCTCTCCGTACTTCCTACATTCTCTGAAATTTTCACTTTTACAATGTTTACAGCTGTTGGCGTAATTTAGGCAAGTGTAACAAACTTTTCAGGAAATCTTTTATGAATTACATCTCAAAATCAAGAGTAATGACAAAGGATTGAAATCAATCACTTCAGTGTGAAACTTTTGTCCTTGGACATATCGGATTTGTGATCGCTGATGAACTTTTTCTTTGAAATTGGTAAAACTGAATGTTTTCATATCAGAATTTAAAACATCGAATTTTATACTTATTACACTGTGCCATACTTGTTTTTGACTATGTAACCCCTACACTACACAACAGACTACAGTTTAAGAAGACGCTTCGGCCTTAATGACATAGGTCCCTGACAAGGGACAATAGTGGAGGTTTGCAATGAACCTTCAACACTGATTCTGATGGTAGGGTGGCTTGGGAGTTAAATGATACATGATTAATGATTGTGGAGAGTATTGTTGTTCACATGGGACCTGTGGTGCTGTTGGGAGCAATCCACTCCACAACCACATGGTGGAACATTGTCTCATGCGGTACTTGAATACCTGAAAAGTCTTTCAATACCGGGCAACAAGCCCTCACGTCACCAACTTAGGTTTTAATCGTCGGTGAAACGTATCTAATCAGAATGCTATACGTTTGCTTTATTCTTCCATCATAAGTCTTTTGATTCCTTTACCAGAATTAATACAATATTAAAATGTACCCTATAAAAATAAAACTTGTTCAAACGAAATAATCCAAAGAAAACTACGAGTTCCGGGATTGATTTCACAACCTTTACACCGGATATTGGACTTGGGATTTCCCAAGGTAAGTTGGGACGGAGACTAAAACACTGGCAAATTCCCCGGGAATGATGGCAAAAATTAATCAAAATTATTTGATTAATTGGATACAAAAATCGATTGAGTGAAAGACATATTCTGTACCAATTATTCGATTACAATGAACGTGAAACGAAAAATAATTGTTTATTTCACCTGGTAACCCAGTATTCTCGCGTAGAAGCATAGAACATTTCAAGGGAAAGTCTTTATAATAAACACACTGAATGATATCGTAAATAAAGCCGAACCTACACGTCAAGAATTGCACTCGGACCTTTGTTCAGCAATTTCAGTTGAGTCGGAATGACCAAAATACCATGTAAGCCAGCCTTCTGTTAGTTAGTGAAATTGCAAATGTTGAGGCAAGGTATCACAATATTTTGTGAAAAAATACTGCAGGAATAATTATGAGCCTATGCAGTTCAGTTTTTGAAAAATAAATTTACTTCCTAATCAAAAATGCACCATTTTACATTGTTGCTAATGGACGAGTTTTCACATTCACAAGACTTTCAGAACCAGTTCGAATATTTATGGAAAGTTGTTCGAAAGTAATTTTCTAAACGTATCTCAGCGAAGTGCATTTTCATTTATACTTTTTCGTAATTCGGTTGTGCCTGTGTTGTAACAACGTCTGGTGGTCAACTATTTGGCACTGAGCGTATAGGGAGTAATCCTCCATCACATTTTGTCTTGTCTCGTAGCGTTGCAATCTGTCATTGCCTTTTTTCCCTTCAGCCAGAGGCTGTTAATTCTGATTATTACAAGCTGTTGTACGTGACATTGCTATAATTGTTTAAAGACAGCTCATAACCAAGAAATATTTTGTAAAAAACACTCATGTGATTATCATGACAGACATAAGAATAATTATTACATCAATATTGTGATAGTGTGAGTGAGTAACCCCGTGTGGTCTACAACTCCACCCTGCTTCTTGTCATCGGGGAGGGAAGTTCCCAGGGTGGGCACCTCTGCCTCTTTGGGCTTTTATCCGCACGCGTTAACGCCGTCAGGCTCATGACCGGATCCAACCGAAACTCAGTTTACTTTCACCGCACCCCCCTCCCCATACAATGCTTGGGTGGGGCCGCCCTGCTAGCTCAGAGCTCCTAGCTATCCAGGCTAGTACCGGAGTCTCGACAATGCGCCACTCACATGCGCCGGGAACAAGTTCCCTCCTCTTGGCGCAGAATATTGGACGACTGCCATGATGAAGCCGAGAGCCTGGGGCCACCATCTGGGGCTCACCTGGACTAAGGTCCTGGCGACTCGGAAGCCCCACCCTAATGCTTACCGCCAGCTCACGACGTGGGTAACGCCGGTACCGGAGCAACCGGACGGGGGTAACTAGTTTCCCGCCGGACTTTAAAGTGGGATCTGGAGTACTCCAAAAAGCATCTTTCACCCCATCCTACTCCGAGATCGACGTGCCATAGGCCCAAACTGGTGGATGGCCAGGCGACCGGTCACTAGGAGCTTAGCATCGCCTGCTCACAGCATGCACCTTCAAGCTAACGACGTGAGTGTTGCTACGAGACTCAAGGTCCGGGTGGTCGTCTACGACACTCCACCAGAGACCGTGATGGCCTACGCCCTCGCGATCCCCCCCCCGGCAGGGATTGTGATACTGTGCAATATGTATGTTTTAGTATATTAAATGCGTGTTTTTGAAGCAAAAAAGTATTCATTGAATCGCCACCGAGAGAAGAAGAGCTTGCCTTCCAGTGTGCCTGGCCTCGGGCCCCCGAGAATGTGTGACGTTTCATGCGAACAGGGGTTTCATTCAGTGGTACCACACTGTGGATGGTTACCAAAAGAATGTGCGCAAAAAAGTTGCATAAAATATAATTAATGCAGCCGATCTTCTTTATTTGTATTATAAAGTGGACATTAAATGTTTTTTGTATAATATTCTTTTGGTATTAAAAATGAGTATTCAAAGGGCTTTTGACTCATGAATTAACTCTAATGTTGATCATATTCAGTTGAAACCCATTTTGGTGTGAAACCGTGAATTCCAAATTTCGAAAACTAACCTTTGACGCAGAAAGTTTACTTCAGTTTTCTGCAGAAAATGATAGAGAGTACAGGAATAAAGCAAATTCACTTCTGACCTGACAGTTTACTTCTTACCTGACTCTAGTTGACTGGTGATTCTAGGTTCATTGTCTCAGAATTTTTTAAATAAGCGCACCAGGTTATTTCCTTTGTTTTATTTACGTGAGTATTTTTTTATATATTGACACTGTTTCGACTGATAGTTTGAATTGTAATGGCTTCAGGGAAACAGTAAGACTTGGGGAGTTTTGTCATGTTTACTAATGATTTGATGAAAGATAAATACTTCGGAAACCAGCAAATATCTAAAAAAAATTCGAGAAATACGTCTCAACATTTAAACCTGAAACATCCAAAGATACGGATGGAGAATATAACCGGACAACCTATACCTGTTCATTCTAGTTTCTATCCGTCTTTAAATTATACCCAAAGTATACACATGATTTATGACATTTTACATAAGGATACTTTATTTCAATTAATCGAAACGAAATTGGTTATTTTTTATTATAATTAACCGATTATTAATTAATTTAAACAGCTGTCGTCACAAATACTGACTTCATTTGGCAAATAATCAAATGTACAAATACAAATTACAGAACATAATGGAAATGAATGATAACGTTTACCGGGAATACAGGAAAACGATTAAAACAGAACGACAAGGACATAAATGCCATTATGTTTGACGAGCGAATCCAATGATCATCTAATTCGGGGAAGTCTGTGACCGTACATGCCTTGCACCTGACGCGTTTCAACTACAGAAACTAATGTTTAATCTTCGGTGTTATTTATATGACGTTTCATAATTTATTGATTTAATCCTAATTATTTGAATGTATCATCTTTGATTAGCTTGAGATATTTAGAAAAAGATTTCCCCCACTACAGTCAAAACGCCAAAGAAATTAATTATTGAAAAATTGTGTTAGTGTCTATTTTAGTACATCAGAAAACTATTGCAATTAAACGAGATAACAGACGTTAACATATTCTTCTGTGTTACAGTTTTCTAAAGAATTATTACCGTTTTCTTTCTGATTGGCTTGGAAAATCAGTTATATTTTCTTCTTTTTTCTTTTAAGGCCAGTTGGGGACTACTTGCCATATTCAGTTCATCCTCCGTTGTTCTTTCTTTTCCGCTACTCCGACATTCTGTCACCATTTTCTCATTTTTACATTTATTTATTTATTTATTTATTTATTTATTTTACGTCAAAAAACAGTTAAAAACTGCGTATGACGTTCTCCCTTTACTTCACTACTCTATTACTAGACTTACTTCAAGATAAATCGATACTTTTGCAGTGATAATGTAGTTTCAATGGATCTTTGATCACAAGGAACAATGTTAGGATCAGATATATATTGGGTGAAGTTAAGATTAGTTATCCTGTTCTGTCTGAAGACTTAAGGGAGTTTGGAAGATGTCGCCGTACACACCACGGACTAAGCCAATGATCATCCATAACAAGTTTCAACGACGTAAGTTCGCATCTTAAAGTTCGCCGTTTCCCAGATAATGCGGCCTCTATATGCTATAGCAAATATTTAAGCAGAAACTTTTCCCGTCATTTTATCAAAAACGCATTTTCGAATCACCATATACAATCTTAGAGGATCTATTTAGGAGGACCTCATTTAGGAACTACAGGTTGTGACTGAAAGTATGTTACAAACTTCCAATTCATGTCTATGAAAACGAAAATATTCGCTTTTTGCCAATGAACATGTGGTGAGATATTTCCAAAAATGAAGTTACAGAAGTGACATTTACCCCAAACTGGAAGGAAACTTAACATGCGTCGATATTTGGCGGGCACACGAAATATCTTTCATTTGCGTTGGTCTGTGATCTGTCAAACAATAGTGCATTGAGTGGCCAACTAATCAGAGAAAAATGTTACTGTGTAACTTATAGGAAATTTGCCATCACAAGTTCACTGGCAAACAGTGAACATAGTCGATACCCTGCATGCTCTGGAAGTGTGTACCAATTGTTGTGAGACATTCTGAAACATGATATATGTGGAAATAGTGTTAATTGGTGGACCAAAGGATCATTATTGCATTTCATTTTCCATCGATAGTGTTAATTCTATAACTCTATGCAAACTGTCACATTGCATATTGTTGGGATAACACCCTGTACTCTGTGTCAAAATCTAATATCACAAGGAATAACATTACTTTTAACAGTGATATTTAATGCACTATTTTCCGTTTGGACTGTATAAATGTGACAACCTGTAACAAGTATTGTACTATAGCCTCCTGATCAATGACCCCCATCTCGATTAGGTTTTTCGTTCAGTTTCCCTTATCCATTGAGCAAATGCTGAGATGGCCCCTTGTATTTCTTCTGGACATAAATGTAACTTCAATATTTGTGCACGTCTTCTAGAATTCAGTGAGAAATATAGCTATTCAAATTATCGTTTCCATGATGTCGCGGCAGGAAGTATTATTCCTTGACGAAGGTCACGATAGATAAGAGCCCAAATTTTTTGCTGATTTATCCTTTTTTTCTTTTTGCTTGATCATTTTTGCATTTTATCCTCTTTTTGCTATTTATTGCTGATTTTATTTAATCATTTTTTAAACAATTCTCGCAAAACACGCTAATATTTTCTGTATTCAAAATTCAAGTAGTATGTGACTCAGTGTAGGGATCATAAAATTTCGAAAACATGCACAGAACTCACTTCTCCATTGCACGTCACACACAGTTTTTAACTTCTTTTTACGTAAAATAAATAAATAAAAAATAACAATTTTTATTATCTTTTGTCGCTAGATTCACCCCTTCGTCAGTATTAAAGTACATAGTGGTGCAAAAATGTGTATATAATATTAATGTTTTCTTCAAAAATATGTGAGCAGAGAGGATAGTTCTTTTAAACAAACCCCATTGGGATTGTATTGACAACATTGTGAAACGTGAAACATTACAAAAAGTCTCTGACAAGACTCATTGTCTCACTTTCTCATAGTCTGCAGCAACCCAGATCCCAACACAGGCTTTGAAGAAATGCTGATGCAAACTCATAAATCCCAGCTCTCTAAGTAATAAGGATTCCTTTGCTTTCTATCCCTTTCAACGGGTCTGTCACAGGAGAATATCAGCAAGGGATGACACGCGAGAAATGAAACAAGATTCTACATCGAGGAAACACCTAAATATTAACGTGCAGCGTTGTCAAATTTGCAGCGTCTCAGTGTTTTGTAACTCATTTTGATTATGATTCCGCAAACCTCATTGCACTACGGCGATAGTAAAAAATCTCAATTTCCATCTTATAAATACTTTTGAAAATGTACTATATTTGGATATTAAAATAGTTTTCTAAGTTCATGCAATTTTGTTCTAATACGACATAAATAGTTTTGGGTTGGCTTAACTTAAATCCCATAACACGAAGTCAATCCTCGAAATATATAATATAAATTCAAAACAATATATATGTGTATATATATATATATATATATATATATATGTATATATATGTATATATATGTATATATATATGTATATATATATTGTATATATATATATATATATATATATATATATATATATAGTTTATTTTTCAGTCACAAAATACATGTAGCATGCTAGAGGTAGCCGGGCTGGATGAGGGTCAGAAACACCTGGGCGTTGCCCCTATCCTGCCTTGACATCGTTTTATAGTCAAACTGCATTTCTTTGAGGGAACTATTATTGGGTGTTCACATTTTTTTCTCTCCGATGGGCGGCGGATCATGCACCAATGTTTTATAGTGTGTATTTCTATTTTGTTTTGCGAATAAGTTTTAAAATGAAGCATAAAACAGCTAGAAAAGTGCATAAATTAATATTTCAAAAGAATAAACTAACCTACTATGTACAGATACGTTAAGATAATGTGAGAATAAGATATTATACTAGAGGTAATACTAGACGGAAGGCATATTTACATTTAACTAACACCAATATTTTGGTAAGTAATACTGACCTCCCGGCACATTTACCTTTAATTAATTTATATTCTATTTACAAGTTGTCATACATGAGTAAAACTAACATAAAATAAAAATGTATTAAATTATTAAAATTATTAAGTTAGCGCTTCAATGCGCTGTGGTTACAAGGTCGAAGTTAGGTTCTGCGTCTGGATCGGGGGCTTCTCTGTGCAAGGCTACGGCTGCCGCGAAGAGGGGCCGACGGAAGGACCCCAGAGGGGCGCGTTGATCAGCCGACGGGGTGAGTCGACAAAGCTTTGGCCTGGTTGATTGCACAGCAGCAATGCAGGACCAATGAAGAGGTTGGACGGCACCCGCCAGTTTCAGATGACGGTGTGCCGCCGCCCCAGAGCGAACGAATACCACTTCGCCGAATCGAATGCGCTGCAGCCCCCCTACGTTTACTGATAAAGAATAAGTATTTAAGATAAAGAAATAAGTATTTGAGTAAACAATAAGTATTCAAGATAAAATCTAATTTTTAAATTTAAAAAAAATTTAAAAAAAAAAAAATTTAAGTAAAAATAAGTATTTATGATAAAGAATAAGTATTTGAGTAAATAATAAGTATTCAAGATGAAATCTAATTATTTATGTAAAGTATAAGAATTAAGTAAAGAATAAGTATTTAAGTAAAACGTTCTAAAAGTTGATTGTTTTTCATTCTTGGTAGCATTCGCATCTAGAAACAAAATGCGCATTTTTATATCCATGGTTTTGCATCATCATATTTTTGATCCGGACGCACTAATTTGAAAACAACATTGTAGCACAACCAATTTGATTAACCGATCACGCCAAGCTTCAATTCTCTGCAAAATTATTTACACAACGTTCTACTTGAAGTTATCTTCCTTATGTTTAGACCTCCGAGAAGAATATCTTGAAAATTGAGAATAATATTATGTATGAATGTTGAAAGTAATAACTTTCGAAATTACATTAATTAAATTTTAATTTATTTACTTAAGGTCGCTTTATGACACGTAGGTCATCAGTGAGGTTCGGATTCATATGCACTAAAAATCCTGAAAATATGCTTGCAAATATGTTGTTTTTTTTTTAAGGAAAACATGCACTTAAAGAAAAATATGCACAGAGAAAAGTGCGTGTTTCAGTCTCTACAAAACAGTTCAATTTTAAAGTTGAACGATACACATTGCATTTAATTTTAATTGCGAGAGGCTATAATACATTTTTCCCAATTTTCTAGGATGAATCATTTTTTGCTACACACAAGAACGTTCTTACTCAGATAAATATCTTTCACCTTCTCTTGAGTTTAGGGACAATTCTTACAAGCTTCAATTTCTTTAGTTGTATAATTTTGAACACCATACGTTTCTTCCTGTAAAATACCACGTAACTTTTCCATTGTTCTCAAACTAGGATTTTTTTCATCAATTTTCTTGATTTCTTTTGTTAAGACTCGTCCTATTGATTCTGGCAAATTGTTAAATGACTTTGCTACAGAGTTCGGTCGAACATGTTTGGATCGACTTCTTAATGAACTGTACCGCGCTAGTCACACGGATATGATGCAAACTCAACCATCTCAACGTTCCTCCAAATTTTATGAAGGAACAAAAAATAAAATATGCAAATATATGCTCTTAAAATTAAATTATGCTATATCTTCATAAATATACAAAACAATATGCACCATAAGAACTTGTATATCGATCCCAAACAATTAGAAATGAATTTGTGTGCTCTATGCATATCATTACGTTTAAGGAAAAAAACATGCAAATATGCAAAATCCGCAGCCTAGTCATCAGCAAATCCATCATTATACACACGTATGGAAGAACATAATAGGTACAATTTTACCAAAAATAATTATGTCAATCTAATTACAGTTTCACAACATGTTATGTTTATCTAAGGTATTACAATATTCATAACTACAGAAAGCTTTTCAATTTTGTAATTTCCATTAGTTTTATTACTTTGGTACACCCGTCTGTGAAACTGAGCAGTGATTTTAGGGTTCCTTCTATTTTAAAATACTTTTGAAATAATCTGTATCAGGTCATTCAAGAATGAGGTGGGAGATGGAGACTGTTGCACCACACTTTGGATAGCGTTTTGGATATGACCTCTTGAATAAATGGCAGAAATTGAGATTGAAATGACTTATCCTTAGCTTTGTAATTACAACCTGTTCTGTCCTCTTAAATGTGTTTTTTTCTTCAGGGAAAACAAGGATATATTGTCTAACTAAATGGAGTTTGGAAACATTCAACTTCCAGTTAGAGTCCCAATAACTGAGGCAGGAGTCTTAATTATTTTATATCCACCTCCCACGCGATTTTCCAAAAGAGTTCATTAAGAGCGGAAAACCATCGAGATTTTAAACAAGCGATTTCTGAGTTATTGAAAAAAATAATTCCATTTTAGAGAAGATAAACAGAAATTTTGTGAGATTACAAATATTATTTTGCCTAATCGTCAAAATGGATAACATCAAATCATTAAAAAAATAAATAGTAATTCGCTAACAGAAATTGAGTCACAACCGACAGTTATTCTTTCAATAAAATATCACTTATGTCCCGATCTTAATGTAAGGTAGAAGCATTGTGAATTTTAGTAAGGTGAAAGCAGAAAAATGCAGAATAATATGATGAATTAATAAGGAAGGTAAATGGAAATTATATATTATCAAAACAAGATAAATATCTTTGTTAATATGTTGTTTACATTTAAAATGAATGTATAAATGTGTACTCACAGGTCTGATGTACAAGGATTTAACACACGTTGTCACATGGCGACTGTCGTTCTGAAAGGATGTCACCAGAGATGTATGACGAGAAAATTTCTGAAATAAATATTTTGTATTTAATGGAATGTACCACAAGTATGTTATCTCTTTCAATTTAGCTAATACTTGATGGTTTAACCTACGCATATATTCCCAAGAAACTGTCCCTTTAAAAGAAGAGCCAGTGTATGTTCAAAGATTATACAAAATTGTAAAATTTGTTTTAAATCGAAAGGGAAAGCGGCATACCAAACTTTTCCAACTCAGTGTAATTACTAAAAAAGTACTTAGATTTTTAAAAATTGCATTGCATAATTTGAAGATCTAAAATTGAATAAAGTCATGCATCAAACATCCAAGTCACAAGAAATCAATAAGAGTTGAAAATGGCAATGATACACTCCGAAAATGAGATGTGAGGTATGCACATTTACGTTCAATTTACGTTAGATTTTCATAATAACATACATTCAAAAGTAAGATTATTTGCAGACGATTACGTGTTATATCCAGTAATTAAAATAAAAGGACTATGAAAATATTTTTCAACTGGACTTACAACACTTGCGATATTCGGCTGAAATAAATGGTATGGAAATTAACGGATCGACAACTCAAGCAATTATATTTGGCTGAAGTAATTACGCTGTAACTGATTGATTACTATTTGGGTAACGACTTCATTCCGGGGGTATCGTTGTGTATCTTGTTGTTTAGTCAGTAAGTTTGGGTGGATAAACCAAACCAAGTAGCGAGAAAATTGTCACCTTTTGTAATGCGAAAATTAAAAAATGCACAGTAAACACCTAAGAATTGACGTGTACATCTCGTGTCCGTTCTACCAGAAGCGGTAGCTCAGTGCATCAACTGATGTTACGCACCGACTCTGACCGGGAGGTCCTAGGTTCGAGTCATGACGGCGACAGGATTTTCGACACTAGCTTTTCAACTAGGTCGAATTTCGTCGCTGTCTGGAAGAGAATTCTAGCGTCTGGCTGCTCTGATCGATAGTTTTCCGTGGTTTCTCCGATCAACACCAGGCGAATGCCGGAGCAGTACTCTAACAAACGGGCCACGGACCGCGCGCGATCTTTCCTTCCTCCTCCTTGTCCTATCCTCTCCCTTTACACACACACTTACTCTAACATGCACTACACCTCCACATATTTCGGGAGACCGGTCGGGAGCTTAGAGCTTGTCCCGGCTGGGGCGGTGCCCCGCTGGTGGGAGAGTCCTGGTTAGGGGGAAACCCCACTAGCCGACGGTAGGTTGGCGTCGGATCTCGCCATCCAACGGGGGAAGATCACCGCCATCTCCCGTGAAAAACATACACTACAATAACGGGACTAATGACCTAAGCAGTTGACGCGCCCGGAAACACGAAAAAAATCAATCAATCAATCAATCAATCATGTCCGTTTTATATCGGAATACGGGGTGACTTGTGATGCATATACGAGTAGCATTATTAAGAAAGCAAATGTAGAAAGAAATCAAAAGAAATCTTTCAAGTGAGAACGTAGTCTTCCGCGGCAGGAGTCAGTAGCTGCTTGGCCTGCCCGAGGGTCACCGCGTCCTAGACGCCGGTACCAACGTTTCGCTGCCATTCTGCAGCCATTCTCAGGGCAAAATGCGGCATTTTGTCCTGAACAATGTCACAGAATTCCCTTTCTCTGCTATGTTTTCAGCCTGATACGTGCAACAGAAGCTGAGAAAAAAATAAAACGTGAAAGATTTCTCGTATCTTTGCAACATATTGCCCTAGGATACTGATTTTGTGTGAATCTACGGCATTTTTTATTCTTTTTCACATGATCTTCGCCATCGTCGATTTGGTTGGGGGCACTTTTCACCACCTTAATCAGTTGTATCTTTTATCAGTGACCATAGTTGCGTACCAAAAATAAGTACAGTTGGGAAGTAAAGAGAAATACAGTTTTTCGTATTATAAATGGGAAAGTATTTGCCAAAACGACCAACAAAACATGGAAGGTTCGAACGTCATTGAAATTATATTTTCGAATTCAGCATGTTGAAACAACAACAAAATTTTTTTGAGATTTGTTTGGAATTTAATTTTGTATTTAAAAGTAATTTAATTTCTTAATCAATTTTTCGGTATTATTGTTTTAAAAAATTCCAAACTTAGACTGTGTACATAAATATCTGTAAAATATTTTCTGAACCCAATCTAATGATGTTAAGGAACAGAAAAAGTTGATTAACGAAATTTTTTCAAGGTCACTGAAAGGTCATAGGGGGAGCAAAATGGGTACAAAATCTTTTAAAAAAATGATTGTAAAAACACGTCATTTTCGATTTTCAAGAACCAAAATACTTCTAGATACTTTAAAAAAATTATTTTTTTTTTGTTTTCAACATACTGAATACAAAAATAGAATTATATCAATGATTTTCGAACATTCGATTTTTTGTTTGCCGTTTTGACAAAGAATTTCCTAAATAAGTTTTCAGCGGCTTATAGAACTACCGACTACTTTAATGCGTAAATGATTTTTAACATCGGAGGGGGGTCATTAAATGGCATCGTTTAATCTGGAGGGGTAATTGAAACTCATCATAAACCAAGTATTTCGTTTTATCTTTAGTAATTTCGAAGTATTGGTTCTTGCAATAGGCCGGTTGGCGGACAGTCAATCGTGAAATTTCGACAGTTACACCCGATCATTTCCTGTTTTCGTATCGGCGTGCTACGAGCGTCGATGTGTTTTTATGTTCGCTTTCGAAACTGAAATGGTAATCGAAAATGGAACTGTAAACTTGCAGCTGGCTATAGATTATCTCTCGATTTCATTTCCACTTGTAATATGAGCTTGATATTACCACCAAAGTAAATTTTAAAAAGTATTCAGAACTTTTATTTTCAACCCAAACGATACTTTGAAGATTTATACGAAAATTTTAGATTAAAAGCATTTTTTTCATTTTCTACTGTACGAATAAAGTGAAAGCTACCATGCATCGAATTCTAATTTCGTCGATTCAACGCATATCTAAATAAGTTATTTACCTTGATGTTATGGACAATATTTCATAAAATTGAGTTTAGGGGATAATAGGGTGATATGTAAAAGATTCGTATTCTTTAATTTCCAATGAAGTGTCCTGTCCAAATTTAGTTAAATAAGATTCTCATCTTATTTAACTAAATGTTGACTACATGTATTACAACTCATGTTGTAAGCTCTGGCTAAGAATATGGGTGAAGAAAAATCGTTTTAGGTTTTCCGAGTAGACGAACTATTTTTCAGTTTTATTGATATATGTTATGACACAAAATTTCACAATTTTTATTATCACCCTCCAATTCAAATTGAAATATTTTCTACATATTAGCACTTTGCGAAAGAGTTACTAAACAAATAACAGAATTAAATAGTTGATTGTTCTATCCACGCAAAAATTACATAAATAAACATTGAACTGAAAATTCGATGTGCAAAAATCACAATAAATACAAAAATACTTGCAAATTAAGAAAGACAAAACGACGGGAGTTGCTTGTCGAGTTTTACAATTCTTTCAAGGACGACAACGCATGTACTTGTCTGTTACACACCCATATACAAATGTGCAAGCAGGAAAACCGCGAGTTTTAAAATAATTTTAATTTACACTGAGTTACGCTCAGTAGAAGGTAGAGGAATTGCGTACTTTGGCAAGTTAGGGTAACGACTAAACTATGCAAGGGGTGCTGCCGTGAGGGGCGAATTTACGTATAGACACAGGTGGCACATGCCTACGGCGAAACGAATGTAGGGCCGGCAAAAATTGGGGACTTAAATTGTGTCAAAAGGACGTCCTATTTGTCGCGTGGTATTTTTTTTCCTTTATATTATTCTATGAGTTTTTGAAAAAAGTAACAAATACTCGAAAATTAATTTATTAACAAGTTGATAATACATTCTGCTTTACGACTTGTGATAAGTCAAAATGAACGATGATTACATTTTCAGACACCTACAATTAAGATTTAATTACAATTTCCGAAAAGAAGTCATGTTAGATTAATAAAATTATTCATATTATAAATTTTAGAAATTATACATATTTAAAAACATTTTTGATATGTTTGGAGACGTCTGTTTTCGTTCATGATTTCTAGTGTTAAATACATATTGGTAGAATAGGTATTTTTAAGAATTAAAGTTACTAGTTAAATTCCCAATGCTTGGTGGTAGGTGCGACATGAAACGAACATGACGTATATTACGTTATATTTTAATATTTAAAAATTAGTTATGACTATTCTTATGACTACAGCAGATGGGAGGAATACTTTAAGGGATAAATAATTCTTTTAAATACTTTCAGATTTTCACACTTCTTGTTCGTCTTCAATAAAAAGATTACCACAGAAATGCTTACATATGCATGCTTATTCTATAATGGCTCAATGGAAAACGCTGTCAGTGACACCGTACTTTTAGAAGATAACGAATTTTAAAAGGCGTGTTTTAAAATTAACTGCAAGTGCTGCCAATGTGATATAGTATTTATTCATGTTATGCACGACAGACTCTATGACTTTTACAACACACCCTGTAGTGTATGTGTAAAAACAAACATTACTCTCTTCTCAAAGTAAATTTGAACGAATTAACAAATAATTAATGAAAAATCATGTAAAAAGTAAAAACTAGAAAAACAAACGCACTATTTACGTCGTTGTGGTTGTTCTTTTTAAAATTTCCTCGTAATCTGAAAACCCGTCCAAAACCGAACGTCTATTTATGCATTTCCACCCATTGAGTGGTACTCCGCGAAGTCATTTTTGTCCCGCGAGAGATCCGATTTCCAGTCAAAAATACGGAATTCCGCCAAATCTAGCAACCCTGAGAAGCAGCCGAGCAACGCCCAGTAGGAGAGGGTCAGAGGGCGGTACCTGTATTCATAAAAGACTGACTCTGGCCTGTGAAGAGGCCGGCGCCTATCTAGAAGTTGTCAATATCATTAGCTGTGTTATTTGCTTTCAAGTTACGGTCCCGTAAATTCTGTATCAATTCTATCATCACCCCTAATTCACTTTCTCACCTCACGAATTTCCAGAGAGCCAAATGCGCCTGCGATGGCCGGTGTCTTTGTGGCGTCGCAGCACGAGCTCTGCGGCTGAGCCTCTTCCTCTAATCGTGCTTCGTCGAAGTAATCTTCTTTTCAGCAACCGAAGTTCCAATTTTCCTCCCCTTCGTGGTCGTTATTCTCAAAAATACAATAGAGGAGTGCAGTCTTTTGAGTAACGAACACGTGGTAGCTGGACACATTGATTACTTCTATCCCGGATGCCAGCTAGCCCCCTGCGTACACGTACAATATATATATATATATATATATATATATATATATATATATATATATATATATATATATATATATATATATATATATTATTTATGTACCCTTTGTACATCGTACTGCAGGAATACCTGCTTAGGGTCACAGAAGGTTAGGCCTTCTGTCCAAAGCAATTTTGGCATTCGTGTTCCCCACTTCCAGAGCCTTCTGTAGATAACGGGAAATAGAAGATGTTGTATAGGATTTCTGGAAGTGGAAAAATATGGCGTGACAAGCGTTATGCTTCACGGGTGTATTTTCCCCAATATTTACTGTTAATAAAGCCAGTAGATATTGGTACTCATTTTGAAAGGAGGCTGAGTGAACCTCAGGATTGCCCTGAATAGGACACAACCGGGAAAAAATCACCACCATTAATGAGGTTTGAACCCGGGTCCCTCAGGTTAGCGAACGTGTGTGTGTGTGTGTGTGTGTATATATATATATATATATATATATATATATATATATATATATATATATACACATGTATATATACACACACATAAATATAGCTAGATACAGAGAGAGAGAGAGAGAGAGAGAGAAAATACAAGGTATAAAAATAAGAAAAAAGAAAAGCTAAAAATCCGAAAGCTAGCAATGAATGAGATACTCAGATACGATCGTTCTTATGATTTCGTCTTAGCGACATCGCTTACCCAGAACTGCCTATTCTCGTTAATATTTCATTCCAATTCTATTTTCAGCGTTGAATTGTCAGGTGCAAGCAAAACACTTGCAGACCATTGAGCAGCCTTCATTTACATACATGCATACATTACTATTCAAAGAGTACCAGGATTTCGTACGATCTCAAATGACAGCCTGTGCCAATTCCCTTTCAGGAAATGCAGAGTAGGTGATCACTCTATAGAAATTTAAATAAAACAAGGAAGCCAGGGAACATCGGCCGGTTACTGTAGGTCACAGGCAAGCAGACACTGAAACTGGTTACAGAGAGATAGCGGCTCGCGTCAACGCTGGCGCTTGAATGAACGTGCCGGAAATGAGCTAAAAGGGCAGAGGAGGAAATTGAACGCAGTGCAAGCGGAGGCTGGCGATATTGCAGGTGGTACCAACGAAGAAGAGACACGAAGACGGGGCCAAGAGGAAGATGAGAAAAGGGGGAAGAAGAGACTAGGGGGAAGGAAGTGAAACCGTCGTCTGGAGGGGAATGAAATTCAGGTTCTAAGGGCTGTAGCAATTAAACGCTTTTGAAAGCAAGTAGTGCTGCTCGGTGTCTCCGGCAGCTGCGTGTTGGTCACTGATCAAATGAGAACGTTCTGTGTTCATCGGCTGGTGAAAGAGGTGGCGAATGTCATTAAGAAATTCAAAACGGCTCGTTTGCGATGCTTCGTTTCAGGGAGAAAGAGGCGGGGTCACAACAAAATAAAAGAAACACGGGATTTGGTGAAGGAAGATATCTTTGCTGCATGTTATTGATGAGGTGGTGCATGAAAGGTACAAACTGTATTAAGGGATATAACATTCATAGGCATGAAAAGATGGAAAACTGTTTTGACGAATCAAAAACAAACGACTGTGTGGTGAAAACTGAAATAGCTAGTATTAGAGCATAAATACAAGCAAATGCAAGCCAAAAGTAAGGTGGAGCAATTGATGAATTACACAAGCGTTTGGATAAGCGTTCACAATGCTCAAAGAAATAGGTGAGAAATGATGAGCAAAACGTTAATGAAGCAGACAAGAAGTTCTAGAAAAAATATGATATAATCGATGATACCGGGATTAATGTTAACCAGAAATGAGAGGAAAATGCATCTATTTCTGTTTACTTCTGAAGGAAAGAGGGAACGACAGAGTAAAAATGAATGGGAAATTAATGGCCCCCAGAGTCTGGAGTAGGAATGCAACATCGATAGAGATATTTTCAAAATATCGATGTTTCTATCAACGTTTTAAGCATCAATTTTTTGTGCTCGATATTTTTACGTTTTCATACTTTTTTCGTGAATGAAAAATTTTCATCATCACAATTTCGTAAAAGTTAAAGGTATCTCTGACTGTTTACATTTTTGAACCAAATAAACGCGGTTTGTAATACTTTCATCGAGTATACTATCCGCCCCCCCTCCCCCACCCGAGATGATCCAGATGCCCTGTTATTTACTTCGTTTTCCCTCATATTTCGCTTGTGGACAGGCGTTTTTAACTTTGTTTTTAGTGAAATTTTAATTTAAAATAATATATACGGTCCACTGTCAAATTAAAATTCTGTTGCGCACAACTTAAGGTTTGAACTTCCTAAACCAGCATTAAAACATGGAGTTTTGTAAACGTCGATGGATTTTGGTCGCTGTATTATTAACACAGATTTTTTAATTTTCAACATCGATGTTGTATCACTGGTCATCTATGTTGTCGATGTTGTATCACTTGTCCCCGTGGAAGGCACAACGAAGAAGACTGGCGCATAGGGAAGTAAAGTTGAGGATATAAGAAACGTTACCGAGAATCGTACATCGGGCGTTCAATTCGGTGCGAGGAGAATCAGACGGCGAGATGACAGTTTTCACTCAAGAAACATGATAAAAGGTGGGGGACAATGTACACTTCAGAAATAAAAAAGCAAAAAAGAAAATAAGAAGCGGAGTGGGTAAGAAGGAGTGAATCTGCGAGGAACGCCGTGAGTGACAGAACGAAGGAAGCAAACGCAAGGTGACACAAAGAGTTGCACGACGGGGAAATATGAACAATGACAGCGAAGTTCGCATTGAGTGAATTTTTACGATCAGTTATTTTTCACATAAATGAGCGGACGACGTCTATAAAAAACAGTTTGTTCGTAGTCAAATCTTGATTTCCACAAAGTAGATGTAATTATCGCTAAGTCATCGGACGCTCCTTATCTGGCCGATAAAAGTATAAGCAAAAAGTATATGCACCTTAGTAATTGTTTCGATTGGAATTTGTAAAGAACCTGTAAACTAACTGAATCGTGAACCAATATTATTCGTGTTTGGCATTTACGCGGTACCGTTGCACATTATGACGTGAGAAGTCAGTGGTATGAGGTTAATTAGAAATGTTGACGTGACCTCATAGCTGGATAGGCGAAATGACTGAATATCACATTCATTTTAAACCCACTTTCTCGTAGTGCTAACGATTTATCTGATATTACTAGAGAATTTGATGCCAGCAAGGTGCCAAAAATCTACTTGATATGTTTAATATCCGTGAGTGTTTGGGTACTAGCCGGAATAAAAAACCGACTGCTCTGATAGTCCATGGTTGCCATGACCACTTGCAACGAATACCGGAGCAGCACCCTTTTGTCAAGGACCGCACACCATCTTTCCTTCCTCTCATCAACATTACCATCATCACATTGTTTCCCTCAATCCTGTCAGGGGCGCTGTGAGGAACATTTTTTAAAATTTATTTTAAGCCGCATCAACAGATGGATCATTAGCCACTAAATAAATACAATATATTTCATTTTACATTAACAGTACGTTTTTACAATATTGAGGTTACATTACAATGATGATTATGGATACAAAACCGTAAAACATGAAAATTACATCAATAATAATTACTACAGAAAGCAATAGGAGATCCTACAGAATAATACAGTTAAATATTTCCCAAAACGCCGATTTCTGTACAAACTTTTATTACAGTACTTTGGTAAGTATTATCACTTAGAATCGAACTAAAACTTTCCGTATCAAAAAATTGAGATCAGATATAATTGTACTGGGAACATTCCTGGAGGACATGATTAATGTTCAGCAGGCAATTGCAAGAGATACATACTGGTTTAGGTTTTTTCTCTAGTATATGGCTATAGGAAAATTTGGAGGCTGATCTAATGCGTGAAAGGGTTATTTGTTCATGTCGTGACAGGTTTTCATACGCTTTGAGAGCAAAAAATTCACCAATTTTCTTATGAGTTGTGCTTGCTTTGAGATTATTCCAATGCTTTGAACATCACCTTCATGGATTTGCTAGTAAACTTTGTGTAGTGGGGAGACTTTTCCCGTCTTATTCGGCATACACAGCGGGGCAGGTCTTGCACGCCTGCAACTGTGCGGGATTCACGCATGTAAAACTAGTGGTTCTGCAAAAGCAACATAATTTCTCGCATTATTTCTACATTTGTAATTGTCGAAAATTCAGAGTGTTCAACGAAAATGAGACCCACACCATCCTTTTAAGCATCCCTTCTGCTATCTCAGAAAAAATTAAAGAAAAGATTTGTAGCGGTTTTTGAAAAAAAAGGGCAAATGTTTTTAATTGTCTATATTTCGCGCCAAATTGAACATGAACTTATTTAAAGACTCGTCTTTAAGGAACAGATTTTATTAAGGAAAAATCTTAAACTTCAATATTATTGTTTTAGGAAGACGCCCCCTCAAAAATTGCACTTTTGCAATTTTCATAAAAATCTGGTATATCAATGAACATGAGATCTTCACCATTCTTTTAAACGACGTTCTTTGCGATATCCGAAGACAAAGTTGGAACAAAAAATTTGGTACCATTTTTGAGAATTTTTTTTAGGATTCCTGTAAAGCACTCTCAAAAATCAAAATATTCGTTTGACACTCCCAAATCCTCGAGTTCATTCAGATCGATTGGGGAATATCAATTTGAAGACAATTGGCTGAGCGGTTTAGGCGCTTGCGTTGATCACGGACAGACGGACGGACGGACGGACGGACGGACGGACAGTCCGACAGACACACAGACAGACAGACATAGAATTTGTTCCTTATATTTAACAACAGGATTTATAAAATGTTTCGTTAGCAGGGCCCAGTTATAAGAGTTTTTCTGCCACAAATTGGCCGTTTTCCGGCGCACGATTGCGTAAACTTCGTAAGTAAGGGCGAGGAAGGGCGAGGAAGGGCGAGGAAGGGCGAGGAAGGGCGAGGGAGAAGGGCGAGGAAGGGCGAGGAAGGGCGAGGAAGGGCGAGGAAGGGCGAGGAAGGGCGAGGAAGGGCGAGGAAGGGCGAGGAAGGGCGAGGAAGGGCGAGGAAGGGCGAGGAAGGGCGAGGAAGGGCGAGAGAAGGGCGAGGAAGGGCGAGGAAGGGCGAGGAAGGGCGAGGAAGGGCGAGGAAGGGCGAGGAAGGGCGAGGAAGGGCGAGGAAGGGCGAGGAAGGGCGAGGAAGGGCGAGGAAGGGCGAGGAAGGGCGAGGGAGGGCGAGGAAGGGCGAGGGAGGGCGAGGAAGGACGAGGAAGTAAAGAGAAGCGGCGGAAAGGAGGCAGCTCGCAGCGGGCGCGTGGCCTGTTGGGCGCGCCTTTACGGACGGGGAGCGGGGACCGGGCAGACGGGGCGGCGGTGGACCTCTCGGCGCAGCGCAGTCACCGAAATGCACTTGGCGCTTGTAACTGACATGTGTTTGGAACCTGACACACAACATTATAATGTATACACCGTTGTCATTTGGATAATAAACACGGAAAGAGACTAAGGAGGATGTTTTCTATGGTTTGCCCTTTCTGGAAGCTAAATGAATGTCTGTGATTATTTAACACATGGTGGTGGCGTATGTATGGGGACCGTAAGTACCTTTGAAACGTTAGTCTCTAAAAAAATGTAAAAATATTAATAAAAATGGATGTAATATGACTGTCTGACTTAATGATCAATGGACCTTTCAAGAATTAAAAAAAATCAAAAAATAAAGTCCTTTAAGCAATACCAAGAAATTTAACCTTCGTAAAGAAAACAACTGTAAGTAAATTGGTTTAGTGGTGAGTTATAGTTGACATTTACATAACTGAAATGATTGAAGGCGTTGTCATTGCCAATAATAGCAGCTTTCAATGGCTTAACCATCATCATCAGTTTTCTGATAAAAGAAAATATAAACAAAATTAGAATTAACAGAGTTCAACACATTATTGAAATAAATAGTATTGTTTTCGCCTTCAATCATTTCAACTGTAAGTAAGCCTGGAGAGGAAATGGAGGCAGGGAGGGCTATAGCTGCGACAACGCAGGGGTAGCGGGGGCGGCGGTGGGGGCCGCAGGTGAGTCGACAACGAACGCAAAGACTAACAGCAGGGGCGGCAGAAGCCGATGCGATGACGGGAGCGGAGAAACGGTAATAGGGAACGCAGCATATGGCGACATCTTTAAAATATCGATCACGTGAGTAACGATGTTATACGGTCAAACGGAATAACGTTCAGATGAGCTTTAGCAATTGCAACATAGTTTTATGCATGATAACAAAAGAAGCATTTCAAGCTTGAAGAAAATGTTGCGTAATATATGAAAGAGAGTATTGTGGGAATTTTGATTCGGTGTTGTTGACGTTCTCATGCAAAGAAATAAAAGAGGTCATCTTCCTCAACATAGTATTTTTATTCAGATAGTTGGCTTTCGACGGCTTTGCCGTCATCATCACATCATCTACCGACTTTTACCGAAAGCAGCGATATTGATGATGACCGCAAAGCCGTCGAAAGCCGACTATCTGAATAAAAATACTATGTTGAAGGCGACCTCTTTTATACATTCGTATCAAAGAGAGTAGTCAGTTCGTGAGGCATTTAAACCTCGTTATGGGTCAAGAGGAAACAAATCATTACTCAGGAAGTTTTTGATTTTTTGCCCCTGCGTAATAAGTATGCAGTTTTAAATATTGTTAAGAGCATAATATATAAACTTGACGAAGATATGATTCAATTTCGCGATTTTTTTACCTGTCGTATTTTGAACATTTTCCGTGAATTCCTGCCAGAGTTGTGGACGGATTGATTGATTGATTTTTTCGTGTTTCCGGGTGCGTCAACTGCTTTGGTCATTAGCCCCGTTAGTCTAGTGTATGCTTTTTCTCTCGGGAGATGGCGGTGATCTTCCCCCGCTGGATGGCGAGATCCGGCGCCGACCTACCGTCGGCTAGTGGGGTTTCTCCCTAACCAGAACTCTCCCACCAGCGGGGCACCACCCCAGCCGGGACAAGCTCCAAACTCCCGACCGGTCTCCCGGAATAAGTGATAGTGTGGTACATGTTAGTGTAAGTGTGTGTCTAAGGAGAGAGGATAGAACAAGGAAGAGGAAGGACAGATCGCGCGCGGTCCGTCGCCCGTTTGTTATGGTACTGCTCCGGCATTCGCCTGGTGTTGATCGGAGAAACCACGGAAAAGTACCGATCAGAGCAGCCGGCCCCTAGAATTCTCCAGACAGCGACTAAATTCGACCTAGCTGAAAAGCTAGTGTCGAAAATCCTGCCGCCGTGGGGAGTGGGAACCTAGGACCTCCCGGTCAGAGGCACTGCAGTAACATCAGTATATGCACTGAGCTACCGCTCCCGGTTACAGGAGATGCGGGGTCGGTGGCATCACTGGTAACGGTTGGACCGGCGACAGTGGTGGCGCTAAGGACGGGGAGATAGGTGACGACTACTGTTGAAGCGAGGAGAGTGGTGGTTGGTGGTGTCTGGGACGACGGGAACGGCAGTATAGAGCGATTTTTATACGGACCGTTTTGACAGCTAGGGGTGGCAACATAACTGAAGGTTCTGTGGTCGTTGTGTCCTTGAGCTCATTATACTCTCTTTCCTGCATTCGTTCGTTTGCACTTGACTAACTTGTAAATAGCTTCGCCGTTTCCTTTTGTATTGTCCACGTCTGACTAAAATATAGTGCGTCACGAGAAATAATTGAAATTAGAATGTGCAGTACTCCTTGGTGAATTGTTTTTTATAAACATTACATTGAATAATTGTTTTGTGTGACAAGTATTATGTTTATTTTAAAACCGAGTCTTGAATGTGAGATGCGTACTGGTTAACGTGTTTTCGGTGCCTTTGCTACAAGATGGCGAGCTGTATTTACATTCGTGGCATTTTTCTTTTAGTGATTATGAGAGCATGTTAAGAGATTTTCCCACAAACGTAATTCAATTTCAATATTTCTCGGACTCGCGTAGGCGCATATACCTCAACGAAACTCTTAGCCTGCCGCATAGTGGTGTCTTCACGGAAGCCATAACCAAACACTTTACGACGATGCGTGACTGAACAGCAGTAGCGGCGGAGGGATACTTCTCTGAATTACATGTGATGTTCACTTTTTTAGTGAACTGTTGACTGAAATCATGAATGTCATTCTTAGTTGGTTTGCTTTTTGCGTGTTTCCGGGCGCGTCAACTTCTTTGGTCATTTGTCCCGTTGATGAAGTGCATGTTTTTTTCTCGGGAGATGGCGGTGGACTTCTCCCACTGGATGGCGAGATCCGGCGCCGACGTACCTTCGGCTAGTGGGGCTTGCCCCTAACCAGGACTCTCCCACTAGCGGGGCACCGCCCCAGCCGGAACAGGCTCTAAGCTCCCGACAGGTCTCCCGGCATATGTGGTAGGGTAGTGCATACTGGTGTAAGCGTGTGTGAGTGAGGAGTGAGGATAACACAAGGAAGAGGAAGGAAAGATCGCGCGCGGTGCGTGGCCCTTTGGAGGTACTGCTCCGGCATTCGCTTGGTGTTGATCGGAGAAACCACGGAAAACTACCGATTAGAGCAGCCGGCCGCTAGAATTCCCCTCCAGACAGCGACTGAATTCGATCTAGCTGAAAAGCTAGTGTCGAAAATCCTGCCACCGCCAGGACTGGAACCTAGGACCTCCCGGTCAGAGGCGCTGCAATGACATCAGTTGACGCACTGAGCTACCGCTCCCGGTGGTTCATTCTTAGGTGGATGCTTCTTTGCAAAGGGGGCAGTGGAAATAACGACAACACTGTCAACGGAAGGAATGGTGAGGGCATCGAGTGGGGTCCACGTAGTGGCGGCAGCTGTGAAAAGAGTCGGAGCGTGCGCGAGGGCAGCGCGGAGAGCGGGTCATTGGCGGAAGAGGTGGAGGCGCGGGTCCTGGGAGCGATCACGGCGGGGGGGAACTGAGCCGGCGGCAGCCCCCACGGGGGCGGAGGCGGCACCGTGGCAGGGCACTCTAGGGGGTGGGAAGAGCAGCGGGGCGACGGGAGCTGCGGGGCAGCGAAGGTGGAGGAGGAGGGGGGGGGGGGGGGGGGGGGGGGGGCCATGAGCACGCGCGTGCGTCGCCGGCCATCGATCGCGGGCGTGGCCGCGCGCGCTCCCGGCCCCTCCCGGCACGTGCGTGCGTTGGCCGCGGGCACGCGGTCACGGCGCGCCGCCGCTCGGTTCAGCCCGCTCCGCGCAGCCTCGCCTCAGCAGGGCGCCCCGCCCGCGGCGGCGACGGCCGCGCTCGCCCGGGCACCGCCCCCGCCCCGCCCTTCCGCCCGCTCTTCCCGCGCCGCCCAGCGCCCGCCTCGCCCGCGCCCGCCCGCCCCGCCCGTCCGCGCCTGCCCGCGCCCGCCCGCCCCGCCCTCCTCGCCCCGCCCGCGCCGGCCCCGCCCGCGCCCGGCCCGCCCGCACAACCCCGTACCGCCCCGCGCCCGCCCCGCCCCACGCTCGCTCCGCAAGCTCGCCCCGCAAGTCCGCCCAGCAAGCTCGCCCTGCCCCGCCCCGCCTTTCCCCGCCCAATCCCGCCCCGCCACGCCCCGCGCCCATTCCGCAAGCTCGCCCCGCCCCGCCCCGAAGAGTGCGGGCTGTGTGCCAAACGCGCGCGCAGGGTTTTCAACGATACTCCCGAGCAGCGGGCGACTCGAAACACACACCGGCTATTAGCGCATTGATGCTAAGCCTGCAGGGACTGGCCGGGAGGTCCTCGACTTTGAGCCCCGACGGTGGGGCTAGGTCGCTAAGTACGTAGGTCAGATTCGGCCACTGTCTGGGGAAAATGACCGGCTGCTCTGATCCGTAGTTTATGATGCTTCCTCCGATTAATACCAGAAGAATATTGAAGTAGTACCCAAACAAACAAGTTAAGGAATCTTCTTTATCCTATCCTCACCCTTTACTTACATCTACTTACACTACACTAGCACACATGCCAGGAGATCGGTCTGGACCTGGGAGCGTGACCCGGCTGGGGTGTAGCATCTCGCTGCGGGAGAATCCGCATCAAACTCACGTAGTTCGGCGCCGGATCTCACATTCCATTGTGGGAGACATACCACCATCACCCGGAATAAATCATTCACTACACTAGGAGGATTAATGATCATAACATTTGACGTGTCTGAAAGCATTAATGAATAAAATCAATGAAACAATTGTAGCGAACCAACCAGCGCCCGAGTTTTCCACCTCCTGAGTGAAGCTACCCGTGGTGAAATGGTCACGATAATTTAAAATTTACTATACTACGCTTTTTACAGAGCTGCTTGTGAAGTAAAAGAGCCGTTACGGTGTCAATCAATCGGAAGGTTGAACGCCACCATATTGACGTCTCTGTAGTAACGAATAAGGTCTCGATTGGACGGCACGGTAACAACTGATGAAATGTCAAACGCAGTAATCTAAAAATCGCAGTATGTACTGTACCGAAAAGGAACAAATGTAGCCAGAAAAACGCGAATTGCCAGCACTATCACCTTTCGAAAGATATTCGCCGAATGTATCCAAAAACAAAGGTAAGCGATCTTGACGGAACGGTGCAAGCGGAGACAGCGAGAAGGTGAAGTGATCTGAGATAAAATGGTCAGACCGCTCGCCCTTCGCTTCCTCTGGGAACCGTCGTTCAAATCATGACTAATTCATTTTGAATGTAACGGGAAAAGCAGGTTAAATGCAAGATCCTCGGATGTTCTCATGAGTTCTGTTCCAATTGCTTCACCACTCTCATTTTCTAGTACCTCGACTAAGAATGCTGGCGTAGAGCTAACTTGTTTAAGTTAACATTTTCTGTCCCCTACATGTATCTTGGATCAAATCCAGGCCATTCATCGTAAAATGTATGACGTCAAAGTGGATTTTCACCAGGTTTCTCCGAGTGTCCCCTTTTACTTGTCTTATAATTTGTTGTATTATCATTCAAATTATTTCAACATCACTTATCACGAATAGAAGAAGGGTTTCTCGAAAAAACGCCAGGACTCCGACATTGAGAAAATTGAGTTATTGCTTGTAGTGTGAACTTTTATGCATCAGAGGATAGTATCGAGTCGCCCTAAAGTGCTGAATTCGAGCCCTGACGGCGGCAGGATTTTTGACACTAGCTTTTCAACTAGGTCGAATTCAGTCTGTCTGGAGGAGAATTCTAGCGGCCGGCTGCTCTGATCGGTAGTTTTCCATCGTTTTTCGGATTAACACTAGGTGAATGTACCCTAACAAACGGGCCACGGACCGCGCGCGATCCTTCCTTCCTCTTCCTTATCCTATCCTCTCCCCTTACATACTCACACTAACATGCACTACACTACCATATATTCCGGGAGACCGATCGGAAGCTTAGAGCTTGTCCCGGCTGGGGCGGTGCCCCACTGGTGGGAGAGTCCTGGTTAGGGGGAAACCCCGCTAGCCGACGGTAGGTCGGCGCCGGATCTCGCCATCCAGCGGGGAAAGATCAGCGCCATCTCCCGGGGAAAACGCATGCACTACACTTATGGGACTAATGACCTAAGCTGTTGACGCGCCCGGAACTACCAACCAACCAACTAAAGTGCTGAAATTGTCCTGAAAAAGATTCTGGAAGAACACCATATGACCAAAGTGTATCCGCAAAAAGCAGCGTAAGTCATGGAGAAATGAAGCAGTGGGTATGATGAATGATCCTTCCCTAGATGCAACTTCCAGCAGTTCTTGTCAGTATTTTAATTGTATTTATCGCAGGTTATACATAATCTAGAAAACACTTTGGTAAGTTCTGTGTTAATGGCTTAATTGTTTTCATGCTATGCAAGAATAACAATGCAATATGTAAAATACATGTAATTTTATTTTCAACGTTTTAGTATCTTCTTGTGCTGATATATTTACAATAACAAATGTTATATTTACGTAATCTGCCATTTTGAAGCAAAAATAACGTATGTTCATTTTTATTTTTATTGAAACTCGTGTATAGTTTTATTTACTCACAACTATATTTTGTTTCATGTTGAGTAAAGTATTCCTGCACTATTTAAAATTCCATATATTTTGCCGAGTTAGGAAGGTGAATGGCTTTTTCTCATTTCCAACAGACTTGATTTTTGGACTAATGCTGTTTTCTCGAGAAGTCCATCAATTCATCCAAAGTGTATCCAAATAAATTTAACTGTATAGAATCATAATTAATTTTTGTATATCTTCCTCTATTTACAGGGTTCGAATCCCAGACATTGAATGTGGAATGTGGAGTTCACGTGAGGTTTCTCGAGATTCTCTGGTTTATCTTGCCTCTCATTTGTCCTTCATTTGTTTCATCAATATTGTTATTGTCACTTACCCATTCCCGGTATAACTGCCACTAAATAACTGATATACACTTCTCTCCACAGCACGAAACCCATAGTTTTAACTTTTTTTTACGTTAAATAAATAAATAAATCCTACTTCCGATTATAGATTGTACTTTCGATTAGTAGTAACACGGAATAAAATCAAAGTGTAACAACACGAAGGTAATGATCCGAAGTGAGAACCAGATGTAATAACTATGAGTGTCAGTGAATAAGCAAACACATTTTTATGCTTTCCTTAAAGAAATGTCCGTTTACATATTGAAAATATACAAAATCAAAACAAAAATGTACAAACTCAACCACACCTAAAAGCAGCATCGAATCATACGAATTACGAAACACGCCCAGGTAAGAATAATACATCTCCTCCGGTGGATGAAGTGATACGACTTAACCTTCTATAGATTGAGGCAGTACAATTAACACTCACGGTTACACTCTATCTTAAAGAGACATCTTAATAAGAGATTATAAAATAAATATCTTGTTTCTATAATTCCCCATTTGTTTATTTCCATTATCCAACTAAAGGAATCAGTTCAGGAAGGTTCTTATTTTTCGGGTCTAAATTGGCCAGTCTGACTACCATTATTTATGTTTTTGCAATAATATACACCCTCGAAGACTGTTTTAATGTATTATTCAAATGTTTGGATTACACAGCAAAACATTGTAAATAAATACAGCCCATCCAAATCTTTAAGATGCTACATATAAATTTTAATGACCATATGATAGTGGATAATGTGATGTTCAAAAAATTATACAAAAGAATAAACAGTTAACAGATTTGTATTGCGTACTTGATACAACACACAGTTCTGATACCAATACCTTGCCCATGTAACCAGAAGATGTACAATAATTAATTGTCGTCATCTGTCGTCTCCTGTCGTCATCAACCGTCATCAGAGTCCAAACAGAATAACTAAATAGCGGGCACAGTCGGCGTAGACAGAATTGTAACACCTATTATCACTGGAGGTCACTCACAAAACCAGACTGCCACCTCGTTATTCACGGGTCTTTATATCCCCCGGCGATGTCATCGTCAGTAACTCGCCTTAACCTCGCTCATCGTCAGTGGCTGCTTCCACCGTCTTCGCCGCCCAGGCCTTCAGTTCCTTCGGATTCAGAATCCAAAGTTAATGCTAAATAGTTTGATTGATTGATTTTTTCGTGTTTCCGGGCGCGTCAACTGCTTTGGTCATTATTCCCGTGAGTGTAGTGCATGTTTTTCTTCTCGGGAGATGGCGGTGATCTTCCCCCGCTGAATGGCTACTGGAGTTTCCCCCTAACCAGGACTCTCCCACCAGCGGGGCACCGCCCCAGCCGGGACAATCTCAAAGCTCCCGACCGGTCTCCCGGAATATGTGGTAGTGTAATTCATGTTAGTGTAAGTGTGTGTGTAAGGGGAGAGGATAGGACAAGGAAGAGGAAGGATAGATCGCGCGCGGTCCGTGGCCCGTTTGGTAGGGTACTGCTCGGCATTCGTCTGGTGTTGATCGGAGAAAACTACCGATCAGAGCAGCCGGCCGCTAGAATTCTCCTTCAGACAGCGACTGAATTCGATCTAGCTGAAAAGCTAGTGTCGAAAATCCTGCCGCCGTCAGGACTCGAACCTAGGACCTCCCGGTCAGAGGCGCTGCAGTGACTTCAAGTGATGCCCTGAGCTACCGCTCCCGGTCTAAATAGTTTGAAGTACTGTAATATGCACTTGAATAATGTAACCACATGCTTTGTATGTGCGGTGCAACAGTCTTCGTCGTTGCTAGAACGGCAATGCGAATACAGAGAATGACCATGGGCATCACTTGGGGGCAGTGGTTGGGAGGGGTTAGACAACAATTCATTTAGTATTTTACTAAATACGGAGGGAAATATTTGTTTCGAAGTTCTTACGACATTACTATCATTATTTCATTATTATCATTAGTATCATTTTCATCATTATTATCATTATTGCATATTATAAAACTACAAAACCTCCCCATCCACTTTCACTCGTTGTAGAAAATTCTCACACGCAAGTGTTTCGACTCATTCAGTCGCTGGTAGGGTTGCCAGATGTTCACTATTAGAGTTTACTGTTTTATTTCTGATTTACTCCTGATGAGTGCTAGCCCTAATGCACTCAGAGAATATTATTTTAATATTTGAACTAATGTAT
Source organism: Teleogryllus oceanicus (assembly GCA_964035755.1). Classification (NCBI taxonomy): domain Eukaryota; kingdom Metazoa; phylum Arthropoda; class Insecta; order Orthoptera; family Gryllidae; genus Teleogryllus; species Teleogryllus oceanicus. Next base: position 82,353,503 of record CAXIVR010000009.1, read on the forward strand.
AGAAGGTTCATTCCATTTTATGCCAATGCAAAGCTCAACTTTACACTTGGCTGTTTTGAATAATGAGAATGTATCATTATTATTAAACCATTCCCTCCTCCTCATCCTCATCATATCATCCTCATCAATTAATCCTCATCATATCATCCTCATCATATCATCCTCATCATATCATCCTCATCATATCATCCTCATCATATCATCCTCATCTCCTCATCTCCGACTCCCACTCCGACTCCATAGACTCAATATTTTCTAAAAACGTTTCTCGCAAGCCTAGTCGCTGGCATTTCAGTGCTGTACAGATCAAGACTAACGTGCCTCCAGGGATGTGATGAGCGCATTGGGGAGTGTTCCACAGAAGCAGTCTTCCATCCCCATGAGCTAAAACAGTGCCACATACTGTCTTCGAAACAGCAATGCTCTCAGTTGCTTAACAGGCCCGCTAGCAAGTATAATGTAAATGGCAGCATTGTCTTTCAAATTATTCTTCATTGTACAAATTGTTTTCACACACTTGTATTTATCTATAATTATTAGTTTATAATTAATTAAAAAGGATTTAAAACCTCTTTCATAGTTTATATTTTACACGATTCTGACCATCACATGATAGTGATCGTTTTACATGTTAAGGCTTAAAATTAGTCATTAGAATTTTTGGGAGAGCAGTAAAAATGAAATATAGAATTTTGATACTGATTTAATAGCGACTATGTCGATCCTGAATTCCTGGTATACAAGTATAACAATTATGTTGTCAGTACAGGCAAGCGTTAGAATCTGTTTTCAAACACGAACTATATCAAGAACGATGTTGTAAGTCACATGTTTTGGCGTTATATTCACGTGGTTTTACTAAATCTCCGCGTGACTCCCGTCAGCTTCTGTCGGCTGGTACACGTTTTACGGCTATGCCAGCATGGGTAGCATTCAAAGAGCATACATTATATGGCAGGCAAAGATTGACATTGTACTGGTTTTTTAATGACGACTAACAGCTCTTGACCACATGAAAAAGACTATCTGTTCCGGGTAGAAACAGTAAAGCGACCAATGGCTGCTCTTGACTCGCGTTTATGCAAACGTGTGAAACGGCGTCTTCCTGAAGTTCTCCTGATTTCCTAAAAATTATAGAGTCTAGGGCTTGCTTGTCCCGACAATGCTGGACCCTGCTGGCGACGCTGAGAAAGACAATTCTTTAAATATAAAATATGATTCCGTGCGTTTTTATCTCTGCATTAGTGTCGCGGTTGTTTTAGAAAAATAATCTCCAGCACCCGATACTTGAAAATGCACGAGCTTCGACTGGATTTGTGTCAAGAAGAGCTTACAACTGTTTATGAAATATTAGGCGCCAAAAGTAAATAATTTGCGGAAGCAATGTGGTAACATACATGATTCTGAACATTCAGTGAAGATCGAAATACGCCTCTGCAGACGACGGTGGTATCTGCATATCTCATCAGGTTTCACTTCTCTTCTATAATTTATCTTCCCTTGAAAATTACAAGCTACTGAGAAGATCTCAGATTCCGTAAAGGATACATGAATGATGCGGGATGTGACGGTTCATCACAAGGGAGAATAATATAAATGTAACATATCGCAGTAAACACGATAAGCGCAACAATGGCCGAAGGAAGTGCTGCGAAAATGCGATCGTTTAGGAAAAAGAAAAAAATATTGTAACGAATATTGTGTCATCGCCCGGCGCCACCCCGAGGTGCCTGTGATCGCGGGTTACGTCGTCTGCCGGCGACCACGAGCTGCCCGTGAGCGCGGGTTGCATCACCTGCCGGCGAATTACTCCAGAACTGTCGCGGAGTCCGGAAAGTTCCCGATCGTCCGCCGAGTATAAATACGCGGCGGCCGGCGACCGCGAGTCAGTCTAAAGTCCGCAGTGGAAGCTGAATTGTGAAGTGTGTGCATCGCGGTGAATGGCAGTGCAGTGCGTGTGCTCAGTGACGTGAGCCGTGGTCAGTGCATCGTACTGTGGTCGGTGACGTGAACTGTGACCAAGTGCATCGAACTGTGATCAGTGCAGTGAACTGTGGTCAGTGCTTAGGACTGTGCGAGTGTGTAAGAAAAGAGTAGTGTAAATAAATAATCAAGAGAAGTGTAGTGTAAATAACTGAAGAGAAGTGTAGTGTAAATAAATAATCAAGTGTTTTCAGTGATTGTGTTAAGAAACAAAATAAACGTTTTTGTTAAAATAGTACGAAACTTTTAATTCACCACTTAAAAACGTAACAATATTAATACGAGTGATTGAAGCGGGAGTAGCAGAATACGTAAATGTTTTGTTCGAGTAAGAAAGGATACGTGAGAAAATCCGTGGGATAAGTACTTTACGAAATAAGTAAGATGGCAAAGGTCAAGGAATAAATAAAGTAACATGAACGAACGAACAGCCAATCAGGATAGAAGTTCGTGCGAGGAATGAAATGAAAGGCGCACAATATGAACAAAAGAAGAGAACCGACCTGGGGGTTGAGGAAGACAGAGAGCAAAGCTGATACTGATAGCAAGTGGATCGAGAGAGAGGGTAGCTCGCGATGTCGGCGTAGTTAAGTTTTAAAAATTGCAGAGTGTAAACAACGTGACAAGGTGGGAGGTGTTTTATACCACGGAACTAAAAGACAGTAACGAAGGAAACTTGCGTGTGTGGTGTTATGGACATCGAGGGAGCATAAAGTATGGTAAACGCAATCGGAACGAACACCACATCGGTGAAGAAGGCAGAAACTTCTGAAAGGGAAGTAAAACGGGGACGCGTAGATTGAATTTTTTTAATGCTTAATGTAAGAAGATCAAGTCTTGGCATAATTAAAATTAAATTGTATTATAATATTTTAGAATTAATTATAAGGAGGGAATGGTCAAGCATGCAACCAGAGGGGAAGGTATTGTAAAAAGAGTTTTTTCGTTAAAAATAACAACTGTTGTGTCATGTGTGTATGTTTGTTTTCTTTTGTTGTTCTTCTTGTTAGTCAGTCACAGCAAAGATTATATTAATTACAACTTGAACAGAAGCAGAAAACATCATAATATTTCCTGTAATAAATACTAAGAAGGGGAGTTAAAATACTACGTTATGTTTTTGGTTTTAACTGCATGCCTGTAGAGGCAGACTTTCGAACCCACGATAATATAAATTTACCTGATAACAGTTAATTCCTACATAATAATATATGTTAGATGGGAAAAAAGAAGTTACAGGAAGAAATAAAATCGTTGACATTTTACGCAAATGTGTCACAGAAAGATCGGGATGCCAACTTTTATCAAGAAATTACTAGTGTTGGTCTGTTCTCAAGCAATTGCAACACTTTATATAATGCTACTATATCAATTAAATTTTTAAACTACAAGTGAATATAATTTTTAAAAACAAAATCATATATAAAATATGTGGATAAGCGATAGTAACATCTTTAATGCCATATCAATTTATTGCAACTATTGTACGATCCAAAGCGGATTGAATGTGACAGTACTTCTTTTGGATTCCACAAATATGTTGTGCACTACTTCGAAACAAATTCCAACCGAACCATTTTGATATGACATTGAGATTCTATTCTCTCAGGGTCGGAAAACTCACGAGAAAATTTTAATCATTTCAATCTTCCAATTTACGAGAGATCAAAAAAATTAGACCTGCGTAATTTTTAAGTGTCTATCTGAGGAATAAAATTAATCTAGCAATTTTAGAAAAACATTTGTGAATGTCTGGACGAGTAAAGTCCCCCACAATATCAAAATATCTGTTTCAAAACCCCAGGACCTCGGGTTCGGCGAGATGGATGGAGGAATATCAATTTTGGAGAAAATCCTCTGAACATTTTAGGCGCTTGGCGTTGAGCAGAGACAGACGGTCGTTTGCACCACACTATACGTTTTTCTGACCAAAAAAACAACTGTAGAAATATAACTTTCAAATGAAAATAAGATATATTAAAATACCACACCAAAATATCAAACTCTGATAATAAAAAATACTACAGCAGATAATACTAGCATTATCTGCTTTGATTCGTTGTTGGTTGTTAATGGCAGTTAAAAGCGTCCGAAAACTCCGCGTGTCACAACTTTAAACTCGGTTCCGAAAGCTTGAAGCATGAAACGGAAGAACACACGAACTACCACACTTCCGTTGCAAAAAATGGACAGTGGCTCGTTACAAGCATTAAGGTCTTAAGGGAGATTCTCCGCACACACGCAAGGCCTTTATCGCAATTTGGAAAATGTTTTCACTGGTAGGCTCCACAGCTAATCAAATTCGATTGATATAAAGGCTATCGCACCGCCTCCTGGGGCAGGGTGTCATGGAGCAGAGCGGGGAAAAAGAAAGGAACGGGACTGCCATTGCATGTCGGGCAAAACTACACAACTTGAGAATGGACATTCGTTTGCCATTGGCGATAATACCAACTGGATTTGAGTAAAACTTTAACTACTTTTAAGTGGCGTTAATTAATTTGGTAATCACTAATGAATTAAGTACAATTACTCCCATTGAGTTACTAAATAATGTATTATTCCCAAAGCTTTTTATAGCTGGATTTCCTTTCTGAATCGTGGTAAATCCGATCTCTGCAATATATAGATATCACCAATACAACTTTGCGACTCGATGTCTGGTAAAGGAAGGAACTCTGTAAACGTTTTAGAAGTTTTTCTCTATCTCCACTACACCCTACTCCCTGTATTCAGATGAAGGAGCTCTTTTCTGTCGATTCCATCTTACCATGCCTCCACTCTGTACCTCATACCACCCGTAACTTACAAGCGATTTGACTTTTTGAACGGGGGAGAGTTGTGCGACATGTTATACTTGTGGGTACTGATCTGATACCGCTGTAGATAGAATAATGTAGTCGTTTTAGTTGCAGACATTCAGATATCAATTGCCTTATATAAAGCATTTTTAAAACACACTAAATGAATGAAAATTAATATTAATATTTTTAAGTATAGCATGTGCTACTCGTATCCTTGCGCACAACATAACGCAAAAACGTCCTCTTACAAATACTTGCATTTTTCACATCTTTCTGTTCACGTGAATTTGGTAGAAACCCTGCGTAAGAGATATTGAAGATCGCAATAAAAGCCTCATTTGCGTTACTGCAGTGTTTAAGAGATTTAATTTTAAAATCAAAACTAAGTTTCTTATTTACAGCAGAATAATACCTTGCCTGTCTTCTGATTTATAAAAATCTATCGAAAGAAATCCATTCCAAAGAAACGTCAAAGAAATTTAAATCCCAAATGGTATTCCCATTTCCCAGTCTCACATAAGGGCTGAAATCCCTCACCCAGCTGTCTTTGTAAACTTTTTTACGAAGTCCTGCAGTGTTTCTGGCAAAGGTGCCGGCCGGGGCGAGGAGAAGATGGGCGAGGAACAAAGGGCATTAGGGTGGGATCGAGGTGAGGGTGGCGCGCGAGCCCTCATTTTGAAGTTGGTCGGCGAGGACCATGCGTCACCCCGCTCCCTCACGGCTTCAAAGTCTCCAGAAATTGTTTCCTGGGCCCACCCACCCACCCGCCGCGCCGACCTGAATCACCACCGTTGCCAAATCGGGCCTCTTCCTCGCAGAGGGTGGTGGCTCACTCACAGATCAGAGAGGAATTTAATACCACGGAACCGGGAGCGGTAGCTCAGTGCATCAACTGATGCCACTGCAGCGCCTCTCACCGGGAGGTCCTAGGTTCCCACTCCCCACGGCGGCAGGATTTTTGACACTAGCTTTTCAGCTAGGTCGAATTTAGTCGCTGTCTGGAGGAGAATCCTAACGGCTCGTTGCTCTGATCGGTAGTTTTCCGTGGTTTCTCCGATCAACACCAGGCAAATGCCGGAGCAGGACCCTACCAAACGGGCCACGGACCGCGCGCGATCTGTCCTTCCCCTTCCTTGTCCTATCCTCTCCCCTTACACACACACTTACATTAACATTCAATACACTACCACATATTCGGGAGGCCGATCGGGAGCTTAGAGCTTGTCGCGGCTGGGGCGGTGCCCCGCTGGTGGGAGAGTCCTTTTTAAGGGGAAACCCCACTAGCCGACGGTAGGTCGGCGCCGGATTTCGCCATCCAGCGGGGGAAGATTACCGCCATCTCCCGAGAAAAGGCATGCACTACACTTACGGGACTAATGACCAAAGCAGTTGACGCGCCCGGAAACACGAAAAAATCAATCAATCAATCAAGTTCTAATACTTATATTATTACCTGCAAATCACTGAGCAGCGAAAAGAATAGGTCAAATAAACAAACAATAATCAATTAGTAAAACAATGTTACTGTATATTGTCTGAAACTCGCCCGCATCGGGCTCACGAAATTCATGTTCATTTAATGTTAACTTACCTGAGAGTCTTAACTCTCTAGTGGTAACTGTAAGACAGTTTCTTTTTGTTATTATTTAAGGTCGTATCAACATCTAGAGCATTAGCGATCGCTATTGAAGTTAACGTCACGGTAACTCTTAATATGCAACATGGTGCTGATAAGGAGTGAAAGGACGAGCATGAATACAACCATGGCCAAGGCGTGACTCGAACCCGCGACTCGAACTTACGACACTACTGCCTTAGCGATCTCGGCCACCGGATTGGCACGTAAGAAAATTTCGTCAGTGGTAACGTGGGTTCTGAAGGGACCCATTCAAACATTTCTTATGAATTGTTCATAAAAATTTATTTTTATTCTTTCTTGGCAAAATATATTTATTCTAGACGAAAAATATAATAAATAAGTTATTTTCAGTCAAAACCATTACCCATATTTTTGTTTGAATTTTTATTGCGATCTGCGGCACCGTTGGTGAATATGTAGCAATAATATTGCTATTACGCGTGCGAATTTTTATATTGTCACCTGCTTTTCTCCATTTAGTTGTATTGTCTTTTCCTAATACGAGTGAGCTGTAATTGGTATCTATATTCAGTTTCACTGTTTACCTTCTTCCTCACTATTATACATTTTTTTAGTCTGGCATCTGTGGGTAGTATCTCCAAGATGGAATTCGGCCCGACGTTTTGCATCTCTCTTGGTCCTGCAGCAAAATGTTGCACTATCGCGACCGTATCAAGCAGTGCGTTAGATCAGGCGACTCTAGCGTCAGGACTGAGAATGACGCAAAAAGTCGTGCCGAATTCCATCTTGGATATACTACCCACAGATGCCACGTTAGAAAAACCCAAGTAATGAATCGTGCTAGTGTATAAACAGAAATCTCGTTAGGCATCTTCATGTGTACACTCTATACATTTAGCACCTCCTCTAACATCTATCTTATTCTCTTAGCTCTACTTTTATATTCTTCATCCTTTTCAATCATATTATATAACACAAGCAATCTATAAAGCTACGAGTAACGCACACTCTTTTCGGAAATCATGAGCTAACAAACCGAGTAATCATTGAAGAAAGAGGTATACAAGGCTTAACGATGGGTCAGTCAGACCCAACAGTTTCCTTACGTCGCAGATTTCTCTTTCATTCAACAATTACTGACAATGAAATATATTACTGATTTTATATCTAAAGAATAAGGGTATTTTGAAAGGTAAGACAAACATTAAATTAAGTGCTGAGTTTCAAGATATGTTGAAATGAATTAAAACCCTGGGCCCGGTAGACCGATCGTTACCACCGCAGAGTTAAACTCATTGTTCGACCAAAATGTTTTTTGTTCATGTTCAGTGCTTGCTTGAACTATCTTATGTATTTAAAATCGTTTATAATTTACTTTTTATTCATGTGTCCGCAATACTGGTAATAGTTTTTATGTAGGTGTAAAGGTGGGATATTTATTGAACAATTAAACTTGCATTTATATGCATGTGAATCATTTCTCGCATGTGAATTCTTTGAACTGTTGCCACCGGATGTTTTGTATTATACTTCAACCTCGACTGCCTCCGTCATACTCACATTTTTCAGAAAACGTTTTCAATCTCTATTAAAGATAAAACAGAAGGTTTAAAGGAATTTTAGAAATCAAAAAGGCGGAGCCTATATATTTTCACGAAAAATCTACGCGACTTTTCAAGCCACAAAATTGAAGCCTTCGAAGGACCATTGAAGAAAAATACGAAAAAAGCCCATGTGTATGTATTTGACGTCCCATCGCGCCATTTAAAGTTTTTAAAAGGCTTTGGTCTACGAATCGTTTTCTATCCAAGCAAAAAAAAACAATTAACAATTCCGTACTTTTCGATTATTTATATTCCATCTACTTCTTTAAGAGTGTAAGTGTTCAAGTGATGCTGTTATGAGAAGAAAGAATCCCAGAATTTCCACAATGATGCTGTTATGTTTTGCGCGTACTGGATAGAGCGCATTTTCGGGACATGTACGCCCGGGTATTTCAACGAGTCAAATCCATCCTCAAGCAAACGAGTGTCAATCCATCCTCAAGCGACCAGTATATAATACCTTATCATACTGGTCGCTCGTACCTTTCTAGATTTTTATATAGAATAACGAGAGGGATTTCATTTAAGATTATAATTGAAAATTATGCTCAACGACCCAACATTATAAGCGGAAAAGGTACAAATGAAATACTTAAAGCCATAAAGCCTCTCCTCCAGTCCTCGAATTTTCACGGAAGTTCGCAGAGCTGGGCGCCAGAATACCCCAAATTCCGGGTATCTTTGATCGAGTGGCGTAGGAATTGCGTTGGAACGGTGCCTTCAGCGAGGCTGCGTGACCGAGGCGCTCCGACCGTGCCACAAGCGCTCGGCCGCTCGCCCCGGCGAGGCAGCGTTGCTATACTGCGGTTTTCCAGCGCTGCCTCTCAATTCCACTCAAGGCCCGTCACCACGGTGGCATTACGGCACGGTTTTCCGCGACATTCTCGGTCGTGGCGCTACAGTCGCTTCATCTGCAACACTGCTTGATACCGTCGCGAGAATGCGACACCTAGCAGCATGACTGAGAAAGACGCGAAAAGCCGTGCCATAATGCCACCGTGGGGGCGGGTCTTGAATGGAATTGAGAGGCGGCTCAGTAAAGCCCGCAGTATAGGAAGTCTCAAGCATTTTCCACTAGATAGCGCTGCGAAAACTCCCAAAACGTAAAAGAAATAAAGCGGTTATTATTTCATGTTAAAATATAAGGAGAGATATGAAAATTAAATAAATACGAAAAATATTATTAATTGTTTATGGTATTTATATTTTACAGTAAACACATATTTGTAACACATGAAAATGTGTATAACAACTATTTATATAGAAATGTACATTCACAGGTGGGCCAAAGGTCACTTCTCATTAATGTGAGTTATTTATTCAAGTTAATTAATTTTATCATGTGTTGGAGCATAGGCAGCCAAAATTAATTAAAATTTAGCGCCGTACTTGGAATTCAATCATTTATAGCAATTCTTTGGCTCTACTTAACAACAAAAGGGGATACATTTCAAACGTCCCGCGTTGGACTTGGTATTTTTTTCTGTAAACACCGCGGGTGAGCTCCAGAGAGAAATGGAATACATTTTTCGTATGAAACTCTTTGGAACGACTGAACTGCTTTGGCTCTTTGAACTACTTTCAAAGAAGGGTATCAAAGCGTGCCCCGGGCCAAACACCAAGAACGACCCCAAAAGATAACTTTGCGTACTGTTGCAATTTCGCGGAATCCTTGCCTCTTTCTACTTGAGACGCGGCGCGATCGCATTGTTGAAGATATAGAAGCCGAGCGGTTTCGTGTTGACACACCGCGCTCGTGCAAAGAGCTAAGGAATTGAATGTTAGAGTTTAACGTTGGTTTTTATAGTTTTTTTCATTTATTTTCTTTTGGATAGAACAATACAAAGATCAGTGTTAGTACACTCTAAATTTGTTATAGTTTCTTATATCTACGTACAATTAACTTACAATAATCTTACAAATAATTTTAAAATTCAACTTACATTACTACTAGGGTGGTAGAGGTATCTGCACAATCCGGACAGCCCAGATCATCTTTGCACAATATCTCTACTTTGGATCGAGATCTGAGAATTTATTCAGGAATGCATGGACAGGAAATTTATTTTTAATGCGTGTTCTCTGAGCTGGGTTTTGGCAGAGTCTTAGCGGGGTTAATTTGGGTATATTTTGTATTTAACGTTGGTATGGAACAATTTTCCTAAGGATGAGCCAAAGAGACAGTTCGCGAAAACAAGTGAACATCGCATGTATTTCAGAGAAGTATCCCTCCGCCGCGACAACTGTTCAGCCACGCCCCTTCGAAAAGGCTCTTGTGAAAACATATCTATGAAGAAGTCTAAGAGTTTCGCTAAGGTGTATGCACGTATGTGAGTCCGGGAAATATTTAAATTTAATTACGTCTGTGGAAAATCTCTTAACATGCTCTCACAATCAGTAAACGAAAACAGCCATGAATGTAAATAGAAAGAAAAATGATTTTAAGCCGGAAACACGTGCACTGGTACGCATCTCGCATTTAAGTCTCGGTTTCAAAATAAACATAATATTTATCACACAAATGAAAATTCAATGTAATATATAAAGAAAGAATTTTTACAGAAGAGGACATTACACTGCACTTCCTAATATCAATTATTTCTAGCGGCGCACTATATTTTTGTCGGACAATGAAACGACAAAAGGAAGTGTGGAAGCCATTTACGAGTTAGCCAACTGCAAACGAACGAGTGCGGGAAGGGAGTCTAATGGGCTCAAAGGCACAACGACCACAGAACCTTCAGTTACGTTGCCAGCTCTAGTTGTCACTTTGGTTCATCCTCTGGAAAATCGCTCTATAATGCGTTTAGTTTACAGCATTGCAGACTCAGTGCACAGCGTTTTGGCGGGCAACCGACGCATAACATTTATCTCGACCTAATTACGAGAGAAAACGATTTTATTTTTGCCCAGACAAGGTAATACTGACACCTTCTTCAATACTCATTCTTACGTTAAGGTAAACTAATAGCTCTTAAATAAACGTGTTAGTTGGGTGATGCAATTTGCCATCACTAGACAATCATACTGACGTTTTTAATTAGGATTGTATCAATTGTTAAGCTGGTCAGAAATAAGAACAAATAGTAAACTTTGACACTCCTTGAGTAAACTGAATTCTAACTTAACTGGTTTTGTACTCCTTGGAAATCGGATTCTGTTTGTGCTTAAACAATCCCACCTGGGACACCTAGGAGGATATCCGCTAGGTAGCGTTGCCTCATTACTGGATGAATACTCTATATCTTACTGCTTGCACTAAATATAATACTCTCTGCCTGTATGTCAACAGCCGTAACCGTTCAGTGTAAAAGCTTAATTGTCACAGAAAAGTACTGTATGAAACTCGATGTAGTAGGTATTAATACATTCGCATGAAGTTTATGATGCTCTCGTTCCTCGCGAGAAACTTATCATCAATTCACTCTCGTATTTTAATACCCATTGCATCATAGTTTCATACATACAATTATTCAACAAAAAACGTTGTTGACACATCAAACCAACTAAACACACTTACAAAAACACCTGATTATATATCAATGCCATTAAAACTCTAAACATGTCCCAACGTTTTATCATGTTCATACTACATAAGAATATAACTTTAAAGAATAAAAGTTAGTGTTCCTTGAACTTAACTACCTTCAATATTAATAGAATTTATCAAAAGACTCTAAGAACCCTTTCCTATGGGTAGTCGTTCGCTCCATTTCATACCGGTAGAATTGCTTCAAACGAGTACGTCCCGTATAGAAGTACCCGTTTCAATGTAGATGGGATGGTCTCGCGTTTTCTGAAAACAACGGTCAGATTGAAGGTTCTGAGTGTATTCAGATCTCTATGTTTCTGTGTTTATGATAAAAAACTCTTATAGTTTTATTTTGTAATTGTTCATGCCCATACAGTAGGTACTAAAACTAAAACGCAAAAATAATCTACTTTAGTTTCAAGGTATTTCAGATAATTAAATTCGTTTCAAGAAATGAACATGAAAATTAAATACTACCATACGATATTTTCCCTTAAAATATTGAGAGTATAGTCCCCAACATTTCGAAACCACACGCAGGCTCAAGAAACGAATCCGTATCGTCCGTCACTTCCGTGTTCTGCACTTATTTGCAACCGGTGGAGAATTTCCTTCTCCAATTACTTGCGTTGCCCCGGGCGCCCCTAGCGGAGGCAAAGGAAATTGCATTGTGATCGCCCGGGGTCGTTCGGGGTTAGGTCGCCTCCGCCCTTGCACTCTCCCTCCCGCACCCCCCTCCCATCTCACCCATATCGGTCCCGTTTCCGCCGCTTCAGCGATGCTGCGGCTCGCCATGCTCCGCCCCGCCCCCGCCACGCCCCCGCCACGCCCCGCCACGCCCCGCCACGCCCCGCCACGCCCCGCCACGCCCCGCCACGCCCCGCCACGCCCCGCCACGCCCCGCCACGCCCCCGCCACGCCCCGCCACGCCCCGCCACGCCCCCGCCACGCCCCGCCACGCCCCGCCACGCCACTTCCCGCCGTGCTCCATCCCCTCCCTGCTCCATCCTCCGCCCCTGCAACCACTACCGTCCGTCTCCACCCAATCCCCCTTCCCCACATGTAACTCTCATTACGGTCCCGCTGCCGCGGCACCCACATCACCACCGCTTTCTTCGCTTCCGCCACCCCCTTGCTGCCCCCTCCCCCCAAGTCACCCACCGTCACACCAATCTCCTCCCCATCCATGTCGACCACGCGGTCCCCTCGCTCACCCCTCCATCCACCGGCACTCAAAGCTGCCCTCGCCATCTGTACATTCCCGCTGCCCACTTCCATCATTTTCCGTCTCTAGTCCACCACCGCCATCAACCATCCCATCCATTCCCTTCGCACTCCCTCTCCATCTACCACCTCCAAAGTTGCCCTTGCCATTTCCACGACCCCGCTCCCACTTTCGCCATCCTTCTCCCCCTCTAGTCCATCACCGCCCTCGTCCAGCCTCCACCGCCACCAACCGTCCCATCCATTCCCTTCGCGCACCCCTCCTCTCCCCCCCCGCCGGATTTTGTGGCTTTGGAGGCGGCGGAGTCGCGACCGCAGCTGAAGGCACGCGAGCCGCCCTCGCCCTTCCTCGCATCGCCCCGCCCTCCCCCTCCCCCCCCCCTCGTCCTCGCCGTCGCCCGCGGCGGCTTAAGAGGCCTCGCAACAGAGCTGAAACGCACGGCGGCCGCAGCGGATACCCTCGGATCGCCTTCTGGGATCCCCGATTTTGCAATTTGTTCGGGCAGTAGGGTATACGAGACCTGGCCGTTAGTTTTGCGGATACATTCAGCCGGCAATTGAGGAGCGTTTTTACAAAACTCCATAAATGCAAAAGATTGTTTTTCTACTATCATAGTATAATTCTGTCATTTGATGGTTGCAAGCCGTTGCATTATCATACTCAATACAGTACAGATTTCATTATGATACAAGTTCTTGACCAATCACAGGGAAATTTACAAACCAAGTATTGACAATTAATCATTGAGAATCGTTATAGTCAATGTTTCATTTGATTGTGTACATTAAAATTGCATTAACGTTACATTACGCTTGTCAGTTTTAATTTGTTTTATTATTAGTAATTTTTACGTGGAATATTATTTAGACTACATTGAATTGTAATTTCACTTTGATCCTATTTGACTAACGCAGGGGTACTGGTAGAGGGAACATTTGACTGACGTTAAGATCAGAACGCAAGTCATTTTGTGTTATATGTTGCTGCCGTGTGGCTGCCCATAAAATGTTCAATTCTTTAGTTTAAAACTAGTGAATAGGAAGTTGAGTTGGCACCTCCAGAAATATGAGGAAAAGCAAAAATCGTGACTCCCTCTCCCCCTCTCCACCCTCCCCCCTTCCGTGACTAATGGGACGAATCACGACAACCTCACGAAACGCAGACCAATAATACCGTCGAGACTGAGCACGTGACGAGCGGAGGAGACGAGTGCAGGTGGAGTCCGGAAAGACAGACAACCGAAAGGGAGGAGAACGGCATGTCCGGGTCGTCGGAGGCAAAGATGTGCAAAAGAGGCTGACATGGAGGGAGAGGAGACGGACGTGTGTTCAAAGAATTGAGTGGGGACAGACATGTGACGGGAGTTTGGGAGATATCCAGGAGCCGAACGTGTGAGACAAAACCAGAGACGTGTGAGGGGATCGGACGTGTGTGACAGAAACACGCCGGAAACTGCACTGTGAAAGAACCCGCTAACTTCGGTAGTTCGCGGCGCCGCGTGACTGCGAATAGACAGCGCTGGCGTGAGCCCACGGGAAACCGCAGCGATGTGGGTGGCGGAGTACGGACATCGTCGCGGCGCCGGGCCCTCACCACCGACCCGCCTGCGGCATGCAACGTCCCACGGGGCGACTCCCGCTGAGAAGGGCGTTGGCCCCATGCAGCGCCTCCCGACCGATTCCTCACTAGGCAACAGCATCTCGACCACTGTGTAATTTTGTGGCGACCGCGCGCCTAGCGCACTCTATTTACTGGTCAATAAACGTGCTCGTACTACATCACATGAAGTAATTTCAAAACCAGGTAAGCCCCTTTGCGTTTCCCTAGCCAAGCAATCCTGGAAATAAACCCGCCCGATTTGAGCTCGTCTCAAATCCCAATATGAGATGCGGCCGCCGGCGAAAGCTGTCCGGACAAAGTATAACTGTGACGTGTGACAGGTGTCGGTCGTCTCAATACATTACTATGATATAATTATATACGTTACAGTCAAACACAATATATTTTGTCATTAAATACAAATATTTATGCAAGGAAGTCGATTTTCTTCCATTTTTAATAGTCAGAAACGTACACACGTCTCGGAAGCAAATACGATTTTCATTGTGCAATTTTTTTCTTACTAAAGTAAGCCCTCGATAGCACAAACTCGCTTAACACGAATTTCGCCGTAACACGAACAAATATGCGGTCGTGGTAAAGGAATAACGGTAACACGGACATTTATAATACTTGGATAACTGGTATTTTTAAAACACGAACTCACATAATTTCGGTTCCTTGGAATTGGTGAGGGTTTACTGTATTATGTCAGTAAATCACCAAGTTGGTCTATTTTAAGCAAAGGAACGTGTTACGATGTTACGTCGATCATATAAGACCAAAAATACAATATTTTGATACGTACACCAATGCAACCACTAAAAAACGGTTACTGCACGCTAAAGAAAGTACTGTTTTCTATTGATTGATTTGTTCTGGAGTTGGGGAAATATAAGTAAAACAAAAGTTTGGAAGAAGAGCAAGAAAAGTTAGGAAAGTGTTTTCGGGGTATGCGCTCGTGAGTCTCTCGAGTGCCCTGACAGGATCTGAACGAATGAGTCGTTCCAGAGTGTGTTTGCGAAGTTTCAAATCGCAGTTGCACCTTCACACTTAGATACATAGAAGCAAAGTTACCCACGGACAGTTCGGGAACCCAAGTCCACCATTGATTCAGAAGAGACATTTGCTGCACGGGAAACGTGAACTGAACATAATCCAAAACGTAAAATATATTGAAGAACAAAGGGATTTGAGAATACCGTGAAATAAAAATTACCGTTACGATTAAAATTACATCATATTATTTTATTTTTGTAATATTTTCTACTATAAATTCATAAAATAGTACAGTACCCTTAAACTTTGAAAAAAAAGATTCATCAAACATTCAGTCCCTCTTTCTAATGTCTTATGTCTCAAAATATTGAAATGTGAATCTAAATGTATAATTATTACTCAACAAAAAAGTGAATGGTCAAATCGTAAAATTGAAATAAAAATTGAGAGTTTTTGCTAGACGGTAAATCCATTGTCGTAGTACGTAAAAATTGTCATCAATAGGAAATAACGTATCTTCAGAAATATGAGTTTTCGTATGTTGTACAATCGAAAAGATACGTTAACACTAGGAACGAATTCGTACACAATACCTCTAACAGGATCTAAAAGCTTTTATTGAACATCTGTGTATCTCTGAGTTCATTTTTGCTTTTATAAGTATTACAAGATAGTAAAACATATTAGGCTCCTACATGAAATCTGATTGTATCATAGGAATATGTAATAGTACATGTCTTTATCTCCAAAGAAAACTATAGCTTTCCAGATAGAATATAACCCCACTATTTTACTATAAAATTTATATTGTTTACATTAGGAATGGGAAATGTATGGCAATTATAACACCCTGTGGGTAAATTATTAATATTTCGTGATAATCAAAGTAGGCTCATTATACACATAACTTCCAAATCCTAAGCAATTACGTTAGTTCATTCCTGACATATTTCAATTATCTTGAGAAAACATTAGCCATTAACTTCCTGCCATATTATATTAATACTATGGATATTGTATTTTTCATTACGTTCATGCTTATTGTGTGTTAGTGTTGAATTGGTGTTTAGAGGTGGCGGCGAAAAGTACGTAAAGTGTAAGTTATGAACACATTTGTTGTGGACGACAAAATGGAGTATATCGGGACCCGTAAATCGAAATACGTCATTTGCTGCCGACGCATGCGCAGTTCAGTTCTCCACAGAATTGTCGTATTGCGTCTTTCAAATCAACGACTTGCAAAACCTCTCTAATAACTGCTTCTAAGACAAGTCAACAAATGTTTGCATATATAAGATCTTCTACTTCTTAGAAGGCCATAGGCCTGTTCCATATAAGATATACACCAAAATTATAACTTGAGCGTTGGCAGTTACTTCTAGTAGTAAAATTATTTAAACTTTCTTAAATTATTTATAAACAATACGCCCTACTCGGTCATGGTACATTATATAATAATAATAATAATAATAATAATAATAATAATAATAATAATATTCACGACTGTTTCACTTAAAGAGAGCGTTTCAACTTGAATTCCTTTATGATGATTGTGCTTTCTCTGGGTCCAAGACGTATGGTGAAAGTATTCGTTAAGGCAGTGCAGCGAAAGTTGGTGTTAATGGGCTATGGCAGCAGAAGATCGACACGAATGTTTTTGCTAACAGAACATCTATTGCAGCATCTCTATGGGTTCGTGATCATATCAATTAGACCCTAGACGAATAGATACCTTTCGTTGGATGAGTCCTGATTTCAGTTGGTAAGAGCTCATGGTAGGGTCAGAGTGTGAGGCAGACCCGAGGCCATGTATCCGTTGTCAACAAGGCATTGTGCACATTGGTGGTGGTTCCATAATGGTGTAGGCTGCTTTTTATGGAGTAGACTTGCTCCTCTGGTCCAACTAAATCAATCATTGACTGGGAATGGTTATGTTCAGCTACAATTTGTAGCCATTCATGGACTTAATGTTCCCAAACAAAGATGAAATTTTTATGTGCCATTTCACTGGGTCAGAATTGTTCGCGATTGGTTCGAAGACCATTCTGGACAATTCCAGCGAATGATTTGGTCACCCAGATCGAATTCAGACAAGACCTTTTTTAACAAGCATAGGTTTGAAGAAGATAAAGATATTTCTATTATAACGTCCATATTCTAGTACTAAGTTTTCTATACTTATTTTAGGTTTACAGGTTTAATTCAGAAATACAAAACTTTCTTATTAAGAAGCTAGGCATCATTGCAAATAATTGCCTTGATGAACTATTCAAGTGACAACTTTGTGATAGTTTTGGTATTGCTTGGGAGCCACCTTTACATCCATATTAATTTCTTCTAACCTGCATACATCATATACATTTTGTTCAACTACATAATCTGATTAAAGCGTATGAATCTTTTTCTTTTGATGAATACTGTCACTTGTCAACCAAATATTTGATGCTTCCCTTTCCACTTCCCTGAAACCGTTTCCAGGGTCTCCAGTTTTGGTCGGCAGTCGGTTCCTGCTTTCTTCGCACATTCAGACTATCCTTCATCCTCAGATGTCAACGCTAAGGTATCTTCCCCCTTATTTAACCTAAAAGGTCTGCGACTTCTACTTTCACAATGCTGCGGTGACTGATGGATGTTCGTCTTTTCTCCAAGAAATATTTCTCCAGAAAAAAAACTATATCTCTCTGAGACTTTCTTTCAAGAATATTGTTCCTCGCTCCCGTTTTTCTTTGAAAATCTATCACGTTGCAGGTTTTAGATTATGCTTCTGACACTAGCGCATTAACATTTATTTGTCAAATTTTGAGAATAAATAGACAGTTTTTTTCTGTTTTCGGAGAAGTTTTACTTTTAGTACATAGATTCACACTTTCTTTAAAAAGCGAGTAAATTCGACCAGATCATCAAAACTATGTTCCACTTCAATAGAAATTTTTGAATTTTTATGTACTAAAGGACGTCCTTTAAAAAAATAATACATTTTTGCGAATAACCTTCAAGTCGAAAAATCATGAAGTACAACATAGTTGCAATATTATAGATAAATAAAAAACAAGGAAATGACACAACTCAGAAAAGTTGTTTTTGAGTTTAATCAAAAATACATTTGTAAAATAGTATATTTTAAGGGGTACAGGTTTCATAAAAGTTGTTCACAAAATAGCCTAATTTTATAGTAAACATTTTGTCTTTGACTGCGAAGAACTTCACTCACATTAAATCTGTTCTCCTGAAAAATAAGAATGTTGGAGATGTCTTACTGTCCTCGTAATATAATGTCACGATGATTTCTTGTAATTAAATAATGTACTGCCAATTCATTATTAATGTTTTCTTATTTTCTTCAGATTATGTTTAGCAAAATAATTTTTTAAACAAATAATTCGCCTTTCGAACATTTCCCCAGTTGCAAGCAGCGAACAGTTGAAGACTCGTCACCGTCCTACGACAAAATCGCAACACCTTTTGCCAGCTGAACGAACCCGACCAGAACACCCAAGTCACGGGCCAGGGTAAACTTGGCGCGAGTTGGCCTACAACTTGCTGCGGCGTGCCTTCGTCGGCATTCGAACACGCGCCCCCTCTCAGACGCCTTCACGCTGAGTAGGTCCTTCGTCGGAGGTCGGCGGTCGCTGAGCTGGCTCAGGCTGACGAGGCCGCCTCGCCACACCCCCCGCCCTAAACGCCCCCCCCCCCCGCCGTAAACACCGACCTAGCCCTACCCCCGCTGTGAACGCGGTTCCCCTCTCCCCGTTCCTCACGAGGCCCGCCCGCGCAGCTCGCTGCTCAACTTCTCTTATCACGTCTACTGCGGTCCGCTTCACACCCACCCTGCTCCTGCCTTCGCTGAAGCCCACGGTGCTCTTCGCTCAGTTCAAAAGGGAACAATCTCTCGAAGTAGTACGTTTTTCTGCCCTGCAAAATGTGTTCATCTAATTCCATTCTTCTATTACTTTGAAAGTTTCCATACTCATATATATGCACACGGTTGACTTGATTTGATTTTTTTGTGTTTCCGGGCACGTCAACTGCCTACGACTCTAATATACGTTGACTGCGACAGAACGTGACCAGCCGAACATCAGCGCATGCACAGTTGCCTAACGATCTAGGAGAAAAGTCGCATGTGTAACCTTGTTCAATGAAATGATCCACCACGTTTTGACGAAAAGGGATCTTCGTTCCCTTCAATTTTTAACATTTATTGTAAGACATTCCGTAACGGGTCAAGACTCAAAAGTAATACTAGCTGCAAATACATTATATATTTCTTTATCGTAGATATTTACAAATACATTGAAACTAATTTTATAAGTTTACTTTTTAGTCATCGTAAGCATATATTTATTTTTAAATCTTGAGTGTAATATACACGTTAACATGAAGCTGTATTTGTATACTATAGTTTCTTTTTCATTTTTAGTACATTTTGATAATGCATTGTTAAACGAAAATATTTTTAATTTTCATTTATTTATAAATATTAAAAGCTAAAACGTATATTTTAAATTGTATTATATTAACTTTAAAAATTTCCTTTTACTATAATCTTAAATAGCACGAAAATTTTAAAATGAAAATGCTGCCAGTGGCGTTTCACTAAAGTATTTCTCTGTATTACGGCAATTACAGTTATCACTAAAACTATGGACTAGTTCGTTTCTCTTCGCAACCCACAGTGCTACCTCCGCTTGTCCACCACCTCGCCTTACTTCGTCCATTGTGCGCCGCCTCCCGCACTCACTCACTCAGTCCGTCCGTCCCTCTCTTTCCCTCGCTCCTCGCTCGCGACCGGCCACCCAAATATTTGGAATTCCGCGCCCCCCGCCACGAGAAATATCAAGCCGGCGGGATTGTACGCCCTCCAGCATACGCGGCGTGTAAACATAAATACTGCTTGAGATTCAAGACGCTGTTGGTGAGGTGCTTAGGAGATGTTATGGCATCAAGAAAATGTTGGGTTTAATAGAAATACGTTGCTCAGGAGACGCGTAATATTAACACATTCACTGCTAGCGGTGGGGGAAATTCTCTTCTGCTTACTTTCATATTACCACCTAGTTGTGTTGATTAAAATTAGTAGACGGCGTGTTATGTAGACCACAACTTTTATTCCGCATGATATTATTACATTCAACATCACACAGTTCAGACGCACTCTTTTTCACCAACGAGAGGGAGCGAAGTGAAAAGGGCAAATCCGTCTGCAGAACGAAAACTAAACATATGTATTATCCGCACACGTTTCTTGACGCCTCATTTCGCTGACGCGAGCGTAGTGGGGGGGTTGGTTATTTCGATGACAGGACTATAGTAATAAATCCGTAGCTTGCTCTTTGATGCAAATAGATTCTACTACTTTGGAAAAAAATTCTAGTTATATTTTTCAACAATGTTCGTTGATATCACTTACTTATAATTCAACTAATGTTAGTTAAGGTAAGTGGATAAGTATTCCAGGGCTCAAGTAAACGTTCGCGTGATTAGATGTTCAGAGGAAAAGTACGGCGATGGGAGCGATCAACTATGCAACAATCGCATGGTGAAATTACACAAGCCTTAAGTACATGTCTTAGCTTTCAGCTCTACGTACGTAGCAACTTGTTGTGCTAAAATAGCACATACTTTCTCGCCCGTATTTTCATCGAAAATTACGAGAAAAGCACTCAAATTTTCGAAAAATTGTATATGACCTTATTTCAAAATCTATCTATAAGAAACAGATTTCACTAAAGGAAAAAATCTCCATCCTCAAGCGTAGCTGTATCAAAAAAACTGTGAATTTTTCCATTTTTTAAAATCAGAGTTTTCAACAAAATGAGACCTACACCATTCTCTTAAACGTTGTTCACACTATCCAGCCAAAATATGTAGTTAAAAAAAGATGGAGCCATTATTTTGAAAATGTTCCAAGGGCTTCATGTTAAAGTACCCCCCAAAATTGAAATATCCGTTTCAAATTCAACGAGCCACGGCATCAGACAGATCGATTGGGGAATGTCGATTTTGGAGAAAATCATTTGAATAGTTTAGCCTCTAGCGTTGTTCACAGACGGATTAACATATGGACGGACGGACGGATGTTTTTCTGTCATTCGATTTTTCGGTATCAAAGACCCACAAAACATAGATTCTGTCGTGGTAGTGTTTTTTTCTAAACTTAGCTATTAGATTTATCCAGTTCGTTGTTACCAGGGCCCTGTAATAAAGTTTCACTGCCGAAAATTTGCCGTTTTATCGCGCAGCATCACATAACTCTCTCTCAATTACGTAAGCGTTAGGAAGAAAGTAAAATCTTGGCTCCGCGACTACCAAAAAAACCTGTGACTCTGAAGCCAGTGCCACCACACTATCTACCCCCTTTCTGAAATACAATTTCCACTCGTGCGTGGAGGAAATAGCCTTCTCTTGACTCTGGACATTCTATGTAGTTAATGTCCAATGATGTCAATAACGCTTTTTATTGTGCATTAAATTTCATAAAAATAATTTTTCAAAACCCAATCAATGAATGAATTGGAATGCTTCAAAATCCTTGAAATGAACACCATATTTTTATACTTTAAAAATTTCATTTTCAGCACCCCGACACGGAAAGTAGTACTTACTACTGTTCACAGATTAAAAGTGTAACTTTATTGCGCTGTTCGCGTATATCAGACTTACACTGGGGCGACATTAATGTACTTCATCTTATCTCAAGACCTCAGAACTTTAGATACCAAAAACTAATGATTTAGGAACCTAAAATAGACAATAATATTATGAAATGAAGCACTATTAGACATGAAAGGTGACATTTTAGCTACATACAATTGGTTAAAAAATTATTAAACCAGGCAACTAAAAACATTGGATATGCAAAGTTCTGTTTCTGTCATCTAAAACTGATCGCAAATGGATTACATTAAGCTCTTTTCCTTTCAGAAAAGTCAAGTATTTTTACGTTATGAGAGCGATTACAAGCATGTTATTTTATTCACTTTCATTTCTTTTTCATTCACACTTTTCATTCCCTATCCGTCAGCAGCACACCTGCACCAGGAATGGGTGCAATTTCTTCAGACGTTTGTGCTGGTCGGAGACGAGCGTGAAACACTCTCTTAATATTGACTTGCAAAGCTCCTTATGTTCGATGTGTTTTTTGTTACTTTTATTAATTTGTTGCGTCCTTAATTGTATCATTATTAACGCAACGCGTCTTCTCGCCCC
Organism: Teleogryllus oceanicus; assembly: GCA_964035755.1. Lineage (NCBI taxonomy): Eukaryota > Metazoa > Arthropoda > Insecta > Orthoptera > Gryllidae > Teleogryllus > Teleogryllus oceanicus. The sequence continues at coordinate 82,376,058 of CAXIVR010000009.1, forward strand.
GTGTCGGGCGTGGAGTAATCCTCCATTAATATCTCTCGTATGTAAGCAGAGAGTAAATATGTAAGTCTCGTCTCGTCTGTCGGTTGCCAAGAGGACCGCCAGGTAGCATCTCCGCATACGCGCATCCTACTACGCGCTCCTGCGTCACTACCCAGGGGCCAGAAATGGGAAGGAATTAGGAAAGGGGTAGGGTTTAGGACACTTCACAAAGGTTGAACTAGCCCTTGTAAAGCAGCTAAACTCGTTTTGTTGAAACAAATTTCTTATGATATTCGATAGGAATCGAACCCGGACCTCAGTGATGAAAGGCGAGCGACTTCACTATGTGCCACGAGCGAGCCTTAGTGTTAGGTGAAAGATCTTGGTGTGTAGACGTTTGCGTAATAGTCCAGGGAGTATTCACAGTGTTGGAAATGTCTGGCATGTACTTCCGTTTCGGTAAAACGGACTTAAAAAATGAGTAATTAAAATATGGTATTTCTTCAAAATTAATTTTTTAGGCAATAAGTATTAAAATAGGCATCAACCGTCCTTTCAGGACATTTTAGGTACAATTTGATGCTTTCTACAGATTCAATTTTTTTCATGATTCGTAAACATCTGAAATAATTTTTCACAGCTTCCTAAAGGAACTAAATAAGTATTTATCCTAATATCCGAGGGTTACTTATCTTCCATATGCACTTGGCTGTCCAGGAGATCCCGCGTTCTATACTCGATTTTTCGATAGTGGCCGATGACATTAGGCCTTTGTTACACCTCCTGCCGTATAAAATGAATATTTTTAACAGTGGTAAGCACATTTATGAGGCGAAGAGACCCGTTGAGAATGACGTTCGCGAATTAATTAAAAAGATTGATTTTATAAACGAAGAGGTGTAACAAAGGCGTAACAACAATATCATCGGCCATTATAGTGCGGTTATTATAACGTTGCGCGTCAAGGCCCGTCTTCAAGATCGCAACTTGACGCGCAACATTATAAAAATGCACTATACAGAAAAATGGAATTATAAGCACAGCTGCCAACGTTTCGGTCACCATAGTGCTACCTTCCTCATGTGCTCAGCATTGCCACGTGTCTCCCTCTGATAGTCAAGTATCTATTGACTGCGGACTCGGAAGCGAACTCGTCCAAGAATAGCGTGGCTTTTTTGATTGATTGATTTTTTCGTGTTCTGCGCCAACTACTTTGGTCATTAGTCCCGTGAGTGTAGTGCATGTTCTTTCCTCGGGAGATGGCGAGATCCGACGCCGACCTGCCGTCGGCTAGTGAGGTTTCCCCCTAACCAGGACTCTCCCACCAGCGGGGCACCGCCCCACTCGGGACAAGCTCTAAGCTCCCGACCGGACTCCCAGAATATGTGGTAGTGTAGTGCATGTTAGGGTGTGTGTGAGAGGAGAGGATAGGACAAGGAAGAGGAAGGACAGATCGCGCGCGGTCCGTGGCCCGTTCGGTAGGGCACTGCTCTGGCATTCGCCTGGTGCTGATCGGAGAAACCACGGAAAACTACCGATCAAAGCAGCCGACCGCTAGAATTCTTCTTCAGACAGCGACGGAATTCGACCTATCTGAAAAGCTAGTGTCGAAAATCCTGCCGCCGTCAGGACTCAAACCTTGGACCTCCTGGTCAGAGGCGCTGCAGTGACATCAGTTGATGCACTGAGCAACCGCTCCCGGTATAACGTGGCTATAGTATCGCAAACAGAATGATTCCAAGACTACGAACTTATAAGTTTGCATACATCATAAATGTAGTAAAAAATTATGTACTTGTGCGAATGAGTCATTGGCGTATGTATTTCAAAATGCCAATGTGAAATTTTGATTTGTACGTCAAAGTTTCATAATCTGTACTAGTTACGTAAATAACTATTACAAAAGTGTGCACCTTTAATATAAACAATTCCTGACTTAATGTACTGGATGTATCGATATTTCGTTTACAGTGAACTTAATAGTTCTGTAAATATAGTATCTTTGTACATCGCTGAAAAATGCTTGAGTTATTGCTTTGATTTTCGTCAAGGAAGAAAGAAACAGAAGTAAGATTTGCGCGCCTTTTTGGCCCCAAACTCCAACTCCCACCCCACGAAACTCGCTGCCGGGGGGAGATATAAATCTCCTCCTCTTTTTCATAGGCCACATGACTTATACAACTACAAAAGCAGGAGACAAAAGAAAGAAAGATCGCAGGAAAGAAGTTGTGCTGACTCTAACAATTTTTTCTGCAGCGTGTGAGGTTTTGACTTTATTTGCCTTCTCTCTTTGCGGCCTGGCAATACGGGAGCATATTTGTCACTGGCGTAACATGTGAGCAGTCTGCATTTCCCTCATGCCTCACGTTGCTTCGTGTAATCCGAGTGCGATGTTTTGTGTATGTAAAGGATTGGGTAGCGCCACAAATCGGCAGACTTGAACAGGCTTTGAAAGGTAATAATTCGGCATTTGACTGCGGAATATTCTGTACATAAATCTAAATTTTTCATAACTCTCGAACTGAATTCACGCTAGTGAAGCACTCATATGTAGGGTTACCAGGTCTGCTTTCAAAACATTGTGGCCCAGTGGACTGGGGGGGGGGCGGGATTAGTAAAAAAATAAAAAATACAATTAACTTGCAATTGCATTAAAAAATACAATTGAAATAAAAATGCAATTAACTGTGCAGTTTGTTTACCGTTACAAATAAGTATTCTATAACTAAAATGTCTAGTTTTTTGAAAAGTTAAGCTGGCGCTTTTTAAAATTTTATTATTATTATTATTATTATTATTATTATTATTATTATTACTATTATTACTATTACTATTATTACTATTACTATTATTACTATTATTTTTTTAATTTTTCATCTTTCAACAATTAATAGTTAAATTGTTGGGAAAGGATTCTGAAATTCAAGAAAGCATGCGCAGATGATTTTCTCCCCCATACGTCACATACAGTTTTTAACTATTTTTCGACTAACTCAATATCTAAATATCTAAAAACTTATTTGTTCTCGTACACTTTTCCTATCCATATTCTCTTAGATTCTATAACTTTATATTACGTACTATTTCATCATAAAGTTTATGATTTAAACAATGTCCACTCTTATATGAAAAAAAAATAGTGAAAATAATGTTTAAAAGGAGGACTGTCGGTTCAAATAGTGGACACCTGACAACCATGCTCGTATGCGCACAATTGCGAGTTCACAAAATGTATTTTCTCTCAAGTTTGTTGTGCCTCTCTCCAGCGTTGTGTATCTTCCTTAACTTCTCGTAACTTTCCCAATAAGATTGGAAGATTGAGTAAACTTTGTATCAAACATAAGTTGAGTACATCCCTCTAGAGTCACGTTTCCCATTCAGACTGCTTTCACTTTGCTTCTTGTTTGACGTTCATGGCGACGTTCTACTCAAATTCTCTCTTTCTACTGTCCCTTTCATTTTAACTGTTCCCAAAATTCTTCTATGACATCAAGAAATAAATTTACTTCTTTGTCTTTCTAGTATTGTCAAAGATAGACTTGTGCGTTACGAGCTTAATTCTTAAGTCAATTATTCAATTGATCATTAGTGGGCAGCGGATTTCTATGATTTTGCATGTTTTTGTCAGTTGCTTCAGAGCAAAGCAAAGTGAAATTTCTAAACATTTGGTTAGAATTAGAAACTTTGTAAATTAATTTCTTGGTAGATATTTGTGTAAATTTGATCAATTTTTCATGTTGGGGCATATTCCTTTAATTATATCCATATATTTAGCATATTTGGTAAAAATAAAGAGTTATAAGTAAAATGTTTCATTTTTGCATACAATATATTTATTGGTGAGCTTTTATTGATTACAAAGAACGTGTCACAGTTTCGGTTGTTTTTCTTACGATTCCTTCATGAAGGATACGGTGAGGGATAACTGCCCAAATCTATAGTTAATTTGCCTTTGCAAAAATTTGTTATTACCCGGGAGGGAATATTTTCTTATCACTTCTTGCCAAAAACGTTCATTTCCATCTGTATTCAGAAATCAACTTACGTGTGGCTTACAGTAGGGATACCATAATTTAATAAAATATGCACAGAGAACACCTCACCCTATAGAACGTCACACACCGTTTTTAACTGTTTAACGTTGCCCTAAATAAATATAAAAGTACTGTTTGTAGTCTGCTTTAACCTGGGAACACTTGTGGTATTTCAGCCTCCGCTAACATTTACGGGAAGCCTGGGCACCTCAGCAGTGGCTTATGCAATAAAATAGGAATACACCTAAAAACATATTTAAATAAATGATAGATATATAGAAAAAATCTGTTGAAATGTTTTTAATTTTGAACACAGGACATCTGTGAAAGAATAAAGTAAAACATAGTACAAAATAAGTAAAAAAGATAATAATACTAAGAAAATAATGTTTTCGAATTTAACTCTATTGCACATTTTTGGCACAACCAAATTTTATGTTCTACACACATTCGTTTCTTGCATCAAACACAAAAAGTTTTTGTTTTCCTGTCTCGTGATCGGTGACATAAACAGCAACGTCCTTGTTTTGCAATTTTTTGTGGTGAATTGGAAGCAATTTCTGGCAAATTGGGTTGCTTGATGTGTTCCAGAACTTTTTCAATGAAATTTCTTCAATTCAAAGTAAGTTACTCATGTAAAGATTAGCGAGTACCACCAACCACCAATCTCATAAAAATCCTCCTCGCCTAACACATGATTCTTTAATCCAAACGAACAATTTTTTTCAATAAATTGTCTCACTTCCTGCTTTGCGGCCAATTTCACTATTCTTATAAGCATCTTCCTCGCCGTAAAAAATTTCACTTTTTTCCTCAGAATGTACTTCAGTACACTAATTTCTTACATTCTGATATAATCTCACTTATTTTAGAATCCGAATAATCAGATTCAAGCAACATCCGGTCAACTTTGTCTTCAAAAGTGGAACTACTCGCTCTTTCTGCTATAATCTCAATGCCAAATGAATATTTGGCTCAAATATTACACATCCACACTATTGTGATACGCACACAGACAAGAATAACGCACACACTACCACTTACGGTGTGCTCGCACACCCCACGACATCGACTTTCTGATTAGCTCTAGTTCAACACCGCCTCATTCATAGCCATAACAATTAAACCGTTAAACAGGGGAGGAAATATGCGCAAAGTAGATAGCAGGAAAACCGTTCAGGTGTCACGAATACATTTCTAGAAACCAATGGAGAGACGTCTGGGGTCTGCAGCGCTTCTGTCCGGGAGGTCCTAGGTTCCCACTCCCTCGGCGGCAGGATTTTCGACACTAGCTTTTCAGCTAGGTCGAATTCAGTCGCTGTCTGGAGGAGAAATCTAGTGGCCGGCTGCTCTGATCGGTAGTTTTCCGTAGTTTCTCCGATCAACCCAGGCGAATGCCGGAGCAGTACCCTACCAACCGGGCCACGGACCGCGCGCGATCTGTCCTTCCTCTTCCTTGTCCTATCCTCTCCCCTTACACACACTTACACTAACATGCACTACACTACCACATATTCCGGGAGACCGGTCGGGAGCTTAGAGCTTGTCCCGACTGGGCCGGTGCCCCGCTGGTGGGAGAGTCGAGGTTAGGGGGAAACCCCACTAGCCGACGGTAAGCCGGTGCCGGATCTCGCCATCCAGCGAGGGAAGATCACCGCCATCTCCCGAGAAAAAAACATGCACTACACTAGCGGGACTAATGACCTAAGCAGTTGACGCGCCCGGAAACACGAAAAAATTAATCAATCAACGTCTGGGGTTCCCAAGCACCCCGTAAGTGTTCCCAGGTCAAGTATCATTTCCATCATACAGAGGATAGCCATATGGTGGTAATCAACACGCTAATTTCAATTTGTTCTCTCTCCTTTTCTTTTATTAATTGATTACAATTAATGATTTTATGAAGATATTGATTTATTAATTAATGACGAAGATTCATATCCTTTCCTTAAAACATCCGTTTTCAAGCATTAACTTATTGTTAGTTCACGTCGGGTTGCCGTAATGCTTATTTTTTAACCTTTAAAAATGGCCATTTAAAAAGCACTCGTTTCTCCAAGGCAAACATTTTCTCTACGGCACCAATCCAAATACACTTCAATGCAGATGTGTGTACATTCCATTTCCTGTTTTTTATGAACAGAGTTAAAACGTCTGTTTAAATCGTTATCACTGGCAAATTACCATCCCATATATATTCAATACTTGTAGAACTTCAATGGAGATGTAATTGTAGCCACATGATTCAGAGAATACGTATTTTGCAATGTATAACTAACATATTGCTTCCGAGAATTCATTCTCACTGAGACCCAACGTTCATTTCGAGAATTCGTTGTCCATGTTTTTGATTAGTTTTCGCGTACTTCAGATTAAATTTCCTCTTGAAACGTAAACATTCAAAATCGATGCAAATTTTCTCTGTATCCCCAGAAAGACGAAAAGCGTTGGTGAGTTTATTCTTTCCATATTATTTCATATTTTTATTTTCATTTATTCTTTTCATTATTCTTCAAGTTTTTGGCTTCGGAGTATCTGAATTGGGGCTCAATTGTGCACTTTACATGAATAATATCAATTGGTGGCTGCCTCTCGAATCCCCGATGCCTGGCAAGGGTTTTCTAGATTAACAGGGAATTAACATATCTACAACCTTCTCTACGGGGAAGACTAAACCTGTATGTGGCAACGCTGCACTGAACTGACAAGCCGAGGACGGGTGGTAGGCGGAGTTCAGAAATCCTAATGAGGCGGTATTTGATTGTCTCGTAAGAAAGAAGAGGAAACTTACGAATGCTGTATTTTAGATATATAACTTGAATGGACTCTCACATGTCCATAATAATTGCATTTGTTTGTTACTTTCTCACGTGATAATTTTTTGGGCTTTAATTGCAAAGCAGTATCGACATTTGTACAAAAGGATTTTACACTACGTATCTCTATATTAAATTACAATTGTGTATTTTTTTACATTTCATTTCATTTTTGAAAGTCGTTTGTGTTTTTACGTGCTTTCTATAGTTATTAGATATAATATTTGAAAATATAGTATGTAGGAGGCTGTGCAGAATCTTCTATCACCAACGCAGAACTATTATCAGATGCTGATAATATTCCCTTCGGTGTCAACTTCTATCAGTGAAGTATACTTGGGTTCTTCTTCTTTTTTTTATTCAATTTTCTGATACAGCGTACGAAACCACTTTACAGAATTGTTTGGTTATTCAATGTAGACAATAATATACAGACAAAATAAGAAGGAAGGAAACCCGACTGGGTTCCTCAACGGGAAATTAGGTTAAGGTGTGCTTGAAAGTTATTGCGATGGTTTTTTTTCTGGAATGGGTGAGATATCGGCGCTCATGATGGGGAGAAAGCTTAGGGATAACTGAGGATGGAATTTATCTTCGGGGAATCTGGACGGGATGCGGTTTAGATGAGGATGAGTGGTTTTTCCTACTGAGAAAGTCGCTTGGACGGCGAGGTTATGGAACTTCTTGTAGAATCTTTCGGAGAGGCGGGCGATGTGCTGGGCGACTGAAGAGAATTTTAAATCATTGTGAATTTGAGCATTAAATACGAGTATGTGCCATGGGGCATTTAAGGCAGTGAGGAGGGCTTTATTTTGTAGGGTTTGAATGTGCTTTATAGTTGTGGGGGCGGCACCTCACCATATCGGTGCAACGTACGTGATTCCAGGGCAGACTAGCGATTTATATGTGTATGGTGATTTTTAGATTAAGGAATGACTTTCTATTAATAAGAGGATAAAGTTGGGGAAGGGAGGAATAGGCTATGGGAAATGTTTGGGTTCAGTAGGAGCAGCAATATTAATGTTATTGGCGTTGCAGAAATTAAGAAGTTGGGCTGGAAATTAAGAATGTGTTGGAGCGGCAGCCCCACATTTGGTGTTTGGAGTTCCAATCACCTACGGCTATGGTAGGGGTGGGCAAATAACAGGTTGAAATGGGTTGGGTTAATCGGGATATTGGGTGGTTTATATATGGCAATTATGGTTAAGAGTGGGTTAACGTTGGGAAAGAGCCATTACTAAGTTTTCAAGCCCTGGGGTGATGAAGTGGATAGTGGTTAATGTATTTTTTGATCAGGAAGGCGACACCGCCTGAGTCTTTGTTGACGGGTCTGTCTAATCGGTATAAAGAAAAGCCGGGGATGGAAAATTTTGAGTTGGAAATGACGTGGGTTTCGATTATTGTGGCTATGTCAATAGAGTGTAGAGTCGTAGGCTTCTGCGACTGGAGTCATTAAATTCTTGGCTGTCCGGGATTAGCCGCGTCTGCTCCATTCTGCAATATAGCTCTGTTCAGAGCAGTAAATCTCTGGAGAAGGCCACAACAAGATGGCCGAAACGTCAGCTCCATCGACCATGACGCGGCTAATCCCGGACAGCCAAGAATTTAATGTCAATAGAGTATTCGGCAAGTAGATGGGCAAGGTAAAGTTTCTCTTTGATAATGCCGTTGACATTCCGATTGAGTATGTTGATGTTCTGGTAATTAATAGGAGCCATTGCTCAGAAAGGGACTGAGGATGGACATAATTACATTTTGTATTATGAGGATAGGGGAGTAGAGTATCTGGTTGATAATGTTGGCTATAAATTGATTTTGGCCATTGGGCTGAATATAGCTCCAGGAGGCGTGGAGGGAGGTTGTGAAGAGGGAGGAGGGGATTGTTGATGAGATAGTGTTGGAGTAAGGGTGGGGGGTAGGAACGTGTATTACGAATGTGTGGATTGGTTTTGATGGGAAGACTGGGCAGGGATTCCAGCTGTAGGCATGGGTTGGCGAGACTTGGCGGGTTCTTCTAACGTGGCATCTGAGGGGAATATCTCCAAGATGGAATATGGCGAAGAACATTCAGACTCCGGCCGCAGAAGCCTACGCTCTCATTTCAGCTAGGGACTTACAACTACACACGCTCTTGTACTACTCGCGCAACTTTTCTTGAACGATGAATTGAGGAAATGCGGGCGGAGTGGGAGTATTAGTTACAAAGTCGGCCACTAGAGTATTTAGAGTAACGCCAACTTCTGAAAAATCAAAGTCAACCTGCTACGTGTGCGGCCAGGTCATCGCTCTGGGTAGGCAACCGCAAAGACACTAGATACGAGTTTTAGGTTCTCCCTTGAAAGACCTGAACCTGCCTCAGCCATTTCTTTAGATAATGCTATTGAAGCTGAACAGAAGTTCTCGACTCTGAAAGCAATTAGCTTTGACTAGCTTCTGTTTCGCGCCAACGAAGTTTTAATACTTGGAATGTTGTCATCAGTGCTTGCTGCGAGCTTTTGCCTTCAACTGTTTGTTGCTCAAGGGAGGGAGATGCAAGGTCATCGTTCAAGAAAAGTTGCGCGAGTAGTAGATACTTTTTTTCAAACTTATGGTTGGGTCATTTTTAACGCTTTTGTCCAACTGTTAACCTGACTACCATTCCGGCCATTGAGTTTGCTCGATCGCTGACCTACGATGCAGTCCAAATATTTTTTTGTATACCAGCATTATAAATGATGTTTTCCGTTTGAAGAAATCGTTCATAAAATGACATATCTTTTGCGTCTCTCACACGCAGCCAATCTTTATAAATGAGATCTCTAAAGAAATAGAAGTTTATTGAGATGTGTCGAATTGCAATTTGACTTTAAAAATATGCAGGATTTGTTTAAAAATCGCTTCTAAATATGCATGTCAAATGCAATCCGCAACACCCGGTCGGATTTTTTATCTATATCGTTAAACTAGCTAAAGTACCCGGCGTTGCTCGGGCATTTATTACTGTAAATTATTATACAGGAGGAGGAATTCAATCTTTTCATACCCTGCGGCGGGACCTACCTCTATCTCTTCTATTGTTTCCCTTCTCCGCCCCACTCCCTACCATGCTCTGCCCGGCCACGCCACGATAGCTGTCTTCTCTTGACCCCTATTTGAAAATTTCTGGATTCACTTTTCCACAAATAATTACATTTTTCTTATTTTAAGTTCCTGCTTCAAAACATTCACTTTATAACTAAAAACAATAAGTAAACCTAAAATACAAAATAAAATACTTGTTAGAAAATAGAAACGAAAGACTTGTGAGTCTTCACACGTATAATTTTTGTGGAGTTTTATATAATATTCCAACACTATCAATAAATTGCCACGTAGTAAAACTTATCGTATTTTTATATTTTTGTTCTATTGTATTCATAAAGAAAGTTTGGAAATTGATCTGTCAACTTGTGACCTTGAAGGAACTTACTGTTTTAAGTTGTGTATAACATGCGGAAGTTCATGCACGGGTACGGTAGTAGGTAGATCCGGAGTAATAGTTATAGATGTCATAACGTAATTGATGAATCATAATCATAAAAAAATTTTTTTAAAAAAAAAATAAAAGAAAATACTTGTATCTATTCTGAAACATAATTACCAGTTTTTATAATTCTGAAGATGAAAAAAAAATATATGTTTAATGTCCAATGTGCTAGTAATGTGGAGTATAAAACTTATTTGTTCAGGTAAATCAATTCATCATATGACTGATACATTAAAAAATTAATGATCCACCAATTATGTGTAAATACATTATGTGTAAATAATAAATTGACAATGCACTGAGCCTCATAACAAAACAATATCATTATTTTATCTCTAGTGATAAAGATTATGGGTCCTGAAAAAAAAAACCAAAGATTTTTAAAAATTTTTACAAATTAATTTTTGCTAAATTTTTTTAGAAAAATATGAATGAACTCATTCATTGGGAGCAATTGATATTGAAAACAACTTTATAGATTAGTTTTAATATGTAAATGATCATTCATAAATTACACGCTACTGTTCAAACTTCCTTCGCATATCGAAAAAAAAATTTTACTGGATGGACTGAGAACATATACACATTTTCCATTTTACCATTTTGAACCTAAGAACAGTGTAAATAGTCAAATTGAGATTCCTAATGAACAGCTGCCCTACTACTTAGAGAATTATTCACATTTCTCCTCTTCTTGCAGTATTATTTTCAATGGGGCGAGTGAGCTTCAGCAAGTCGATCTTCCCTCTGAGTAGCCGATTCAAAATTTTAGTAGACTGCCCATCTCTTGGCATTTGTAATCTGTTTTGACAATTGTGACACTCGTTTCGTCAAACAATTCAGTAATCATACATTTCTGTAAAAGAAGACGTTGTTTAGATTGTATACGCTATCTATACATTGTACATTGTATATTACTGTATATTCTGAGCTGTATATTATTGTATTTTTTATTCTCTCAACCTACCTCAATTATTAAACACTTTCAAACTCACAATGAGTTTTTGCCACTTCGTATATAACACGGACAAAGAGCAATGCATGAACATTGACATTCTTTACCACTTCAGTTACGGCATTCTTTCCAATGTTCACACAGGGACATTACATAACCTTATTCAAATCCCAATGAACTTCATAATAATTCTGGACATTGATGAAATCAGTAGTAGATCTCAGACGTCATTCTCTGGTGTCGCGCAGCTAAACTACTGGCATTGATGCACTCTTGAATCTGTGATGTAAAGCTAGGCGAAAAATGTCAAGAAAAGTAATTATTTTGAAAATATATTACTGTTTATGTTTGTAAATCATAGCCTATAGAACTCCAGGCCTTTAATGGATGCAAGTACAAAATTTTCATCGGCATTGGTTCAGTGAATTCAGCGATTACCGCGCTGCAAGACAACGCACTTCTGTCTTTATATATTAGTATAGATAGATAAGTCCTAAACAAAGCGTTTTAGGGCCTTAAAAACTAAAATGGTGAGGCCAAAGAACTCAAAGAAACGTTCATCACACTCTAAAGTACTGGCTGAACATTCTATTACAATTTTACTGGTTCGACGCTTCAATTCTACCCCCTGTTCAGAGCCTGTAGAATTTGCAACTGTATGTGAAATTAAACTAATTATTTGATAATCTACGCGACTGAATTACACTGGTGTACTTCTCTGATCGACAATAACGTTAAATAAGAATAGTTTGTATTGACGAGAATATGTTGTATTTTTTATCAATTACACGGAGACATGCAGAACAAGTGACTGACAACAACAGGGTCTTGAAAAAATGATATATTACAGGCTTAATATGAAAGTGGAAAAATGGGGAAGAGGGTGTCGTTTAACATGCGAGAGTTCTCTCACAGGCACGTTAGTTATGCCGTATTAGCCGTTTACGGCTGGAATAATTGCGACATCAAACAATGCGAATCGCAGCTAGCGAATCGTGATTTGATGACGGTATATCGCACAACCTATGCACTGCACTATACGGACAAATGTCATGTTGCCAATCAGAAAGCATTACTTGCGAACACTTCTCCTTAAACAACTTTGATTCTATTCTTTGATATACATTTATAACGCATTTTTTTCAAAACAGCGTATTCTAATCGTTTATAATGTTGCTTTATTACAATTGTACATATTTAAAATCTACCTAAACTCCTATTTTTACATAGTGGCTCTTCAATGTCACGAGCTGGACGGAGAGAGGGATGCTATCATCCAATCTGAAGCTTCGTTACGACTTAAATTGTTAGTGTTGGAGCTCCCGGTTGGATGACAACGTCCCCCTTCTCCTTTTAGCTCGTGACCTTGAAGTGCCACTATTTATAAATCTGAGTATAGGTAGTTTTCGTAGTATAAAGTCGCTCGTGTTCAAAGTATATACTTACGCTATAAAGCTTAATATTATAAACTAGTTGCATTCGTTTATTTGTTGATAGTAACGAGTGTTTTACGTAATAGAAATGTAATAATTATTATAAGTATTATATATTATTACACTATGGTGTTCGGTAAAAATGTTCACCTATGCTTGTCTGAATGTGAATGAAAAGGTGCAGGTTGGTGTGTATGCGAGGGTTCCCTGTCTATATGTCTACGTGTGTATGTTTGTAAGTCTGTATATTTGTGTACCATGTAAGTGTATTTATCTAAATGTTAGTATACATCTATTTTCATTTGTAGTATAAGAATGTACATGCCATCTGCATATCTAGGAAAGGACAACGACAATTTGCTTCTATATAGATTTTTTATATATTATTCTGTTATTTGTAATTGTATATGTACTTTCGTATTTCTGCATTGTGCCACAGGGCATCATCTACCCAATTGTAGAATAAACTTCTATATATCTATAATATTTGTTTGTTTGTCCCGAGCACATTCAAGGGGCAACGAGACGATAAGAGTTGCAACGTGATAGTGTCAAAAAACCAATTGAAAATATCCGTCCCCTACGCGGGTACAACGCGCACTTGCTGCAACGCGCACTTGCTGCAACCCGCACTTGCTGCAACCCGCACTTGCTGCAACACGCACTTGCTGCAACCCGCACTTGCTGCTACACGCACTTGCTGCAACGCGCACTTGCTGCAACGCGCACTTGCTGCCACGCGCACTTGCTGCCACGCGCACTGGCTGCCACACGCACTTGCTGCAACACGCACTTGCTGCCACACGCACTTGCTGCAACGCTGTTGCTAAGGGTATTTCCCTTGCGCAACGCATACTTGAGCGCACTTGTCGCAAGCCACCAGATGGTCTCATTGCAATATTTTGCTTTCCAGCATTATAAAGCTTTATCATAACATGAAATCGTTCATTTAAGGACATTTTATGGCACAGATGTATTTACCGTTTACGGCACAAATAATTGCGTCATCAAGTATTCAGCCAATCGCAGAGAGAGAATTGTGGGATGGTAGTGTTAAACCGATAAGTTTTTTGCACAGATGTCAAATCTCGTGACGTTGTTTCCAAAAAAACCTTTGATTCTCTCATAAATTTAAAATTTAGTGCACAAAAAATAACGTTTGCAACTCGTTTATAATGTTGCTTTATTACTTTCGTACGAATTTTAAAACACTCTTCTAACATAGGTCGTTTTCAAAACATGTACTCACGTCACAGAGCATAACATTATAATCTAGTAGCATAATATTCTATTAAAAAACATTTCACATACACATTTAAACTTACTTTTCCTTCTCTACGAATTCTGCAAAACAAAAACGCCGTGACGTTGTTGCCAGCCAAAAGAGACGCAGTCCCAGAGCATACAAACTCCTGCCCCGTTCTTCGTATTACCTGCTTCCACCTACTACCTTGCAGAGTTGCCTAAGATTAGTGAGTCCCAGAGCATACAAACTCCTGCCCCGTTCTTCGTGTTACCTGCTTTCACCTACCACCTTGCACAGTAGCCCAAGAGTAGTGATAATGTGTATCGCGTGCGAGAGGAGCGCTCCTGGAGGGATGTTAAGGTAACGGGCGAAATCGTGAAGCGCACGAAAAAATAATGAGCGTTTCTTTTCCGCCTGTGTCCATTTGCCGCTGTCCGCCACAGTGGTCGATGGCAAGGGCAAGGGAGAGGGCGAAGGTGAGGGCGGTGATGTCGAATTGCAACAGGGCAGCGTCGGGATGTACTCGTTAGAAACATACACTATATATCCTCAAACATCCACACCACTAATCTACCCCCACACCTAGAAATAATATGGCGAACATCGTGACAACCCGTGGCAAAATAACGTTTCAAATCCCCCCTCCAAAATATTCTCTAAACAATATTTGTACTGCTCTCCAACTTCCTTCAAAATTACCAGACATTTTTAAATCCTTAACAAACTAACATCACTAACTTTCCCTCACATCACTATCTCTACCTTCAATCCCATTTTGGCTCAACAAAACAACTTATCACAACTTTTAAATTACCCTAGTGCCATCTAATCCCAGCTTTAGTTTAGTTTAGGTCTTATTTTACGTGGTGAGACTCGGGCCATCAGGTCCGCTCTTCCGTCTAACCACGCAAAATTTCGAAACGCTCCTTTCACCACCTAGCGGAGAAAAGAGGCATTATCTTGGGCAACGAAACTGTCGGATCTCAATTTTTCTCAGAGGCTTCTTAGGCTTGATCTTTTACATGCAGTAAATCTACTACATGGGACAGCCGGCTTTACTTCCCCTCCGAAGGAAGGCGTACGAGGGATTTTTTCGTCCTTAAAAATCCACGGCTTCGATCGGGTTTGAACCCGCAATCCCGGCTACAACAGTCCGGTACGCCGACCGTTATACCACCGAATACCAGCTTCTCTGGAGAACTGCAAGCAGCTGGCTGCATTAAACAACATGGGCAGTGGAGGATGTTGGGCCAGGTAGACCAAAATCAACGCCTGGGAATCTCCGGCGGGATAAAACCGAGCCGGCCGAGAAGCGACGTAGTGGTGGGAACAGCCAAAAAGATGGACGCGTTTGGTGTTGCGGTTGAAACTAGCAGAAACTGGGTGCAGAGGATTTGATGTCGGGGATGAAAGGGGGGGGGTCCTTGAAAGAGAAAAAAGGGGCGAAGGACAATTGCGGTGAAAATGGGTGTAATGGCGAAGCGGTTCAACAACATAGGTGTAGGAATGGGCGATTGGGAGTGGCAGAAACAGGAGGAAAAGTAAATGGAAGGATGGGCGCTGAGAGCATGGCGAGATGGATGGAGCCGCTCTTCTCCTCTTCAACTTCAAAAGAAATATCAATTTATTTTATCAAGACTTCGAATTGCCATTTTAATTTGTGTCACAGTTATTTATTTAAAAAGACAAATCCAGATCCATGTCCAAATTGTGGGAAAATTATTTCTTCATCCTATTTATTAGTTGAATGTCCTTTCACAAGTGATTTAAGGAAAAAATTAAAATTTGAAAATGATATCCAATCTTTGTTAAATTCAATTTCCCAGTGTGACAAAATTATTAAAAATTTATGTTCTACACAATTACAAAAATTAACATAGAGTTTTCTTTTCTTGTAAAAAGAAAATTGACGTGCTTGTTATAAATGTGTCTGTTTGTGAATGTTAGAACTTTTTAAAAGACAACTTCATAAAAAAATTGTTTAATAATTAAATATGTAAAATTTAACATATGCAGCAGAGAAACGAGGTGAAACACAAACCATGCAACGTCAGCCAGAAGTGGCAGAAATGCGTGTGTTGAGGAAAGTTTATCTCCAAAATGTTCTTGGATAGAGAAAGAAATGATAACATGAGAACATGAGGAATTAGTCTCATTTCCGATGGTTAATATCTCGTAGGAGAAAATGGAATCAACACATTGCTAGAATGAATGAAGACATAATTGTGAGGGCCTCGAGAGACAATACATCTGTGGGAAGAAGACCGAGGTGACGATGGCACGAATGCTCCAATGAAATCCAAGGGATGGAACAGGCCTATGGTCTACTGAGAAGCAGAAGAAGAATTAAATGTGTATATTGACATATAATGTAAAATTGTAACTAATGTTTTAATCGCGTATGATCATGAAGTCACAGAGCGATTTAAAATAAGTAAATTGAAAAAAACACCGATTGGAAAGTCGCGAGTGACACAGTGCTGAGGGTGGCGCGAGTTGTCGGCACGGTTCGCGCGGGCGGTCGAGAGAAGCGAGAACGGGGACGAGTCGATGAGGCGGGATGGAACATAACGGATTGTGCCGGCGGGGTGGGGCAAGACGGAGCGATACGGGGCAAGGTGGAGCGAGACGGGATGAGCCGGTGCGGAGGGGTGGCACGAGACGGACCGATGCGGGGCAAGGCGGGCGAGACGGGGAGGTGTGGGACGAGGCGAAGAGAGGTGGAACGAGACAAAGCGATACGGGGAAAAGAGATGCGAGACGGGACGAGGTGGGATGGTGCAGGGGGCGAGCGGGACGAGGCGGTGAGTGGTGGGGCAAGGCGAAGCGATACGGGGCAAGGCGGGGCGAGACGGAATGAGGCGGGACGAGGCGAGGAGGGGTGGGGCGAGGCGGGACGAGGCGAGGCGTGGCGAGGAGGGGTGAGACGCGATGTAACCGGGCGGGTGTGCCGGGGCTGCGCGAGTTTGACGGAAGCTGCGCGGAGGTGGCGAGGTCGAGGGGGGACGGGAAGGAAAACAGAGTCGCAGCAGTGCCGCGCAACTTCACACGGCGCGGGGCCGAAGGTCGACGTCGGCGACAGGAGGTGGAGTGACGGGGCGAGGCAGGCGCGGGGGAGATCGAAGACGTCGGGGTCACGGGAGAGTTGGACGAAGTCGCGATGGAGCTGGACTGGCGAGACGACCACTCCGTACCGGTAGCGGTAGCTCAGTGCATCAACTGATGTCACTGCAGCGCCTCTCACCGGGAGGTCCTACGTTCGAGTCCTGACGGCGGCAGGATTTACGACACTAGCTTTTCAGCTTGGTCGAATTCAGCCGCCGTCTGGAGGAGAACTCTAGCGGCCGGCTGCTCTAATCGGTAGTTTTCCGTGGTTTCTGCGATCAACACCAGGCGAATGCCGGAGCAGTACCCTACTAAATGGGCCACCGACCGCGCGCGATCTGTCTTTCCTCTTCCTTGTCCTATCCTCTCCTCTTACACATACACACACTAACTTACACTACACTACCACATATTCCGGGAGATCGGTCGGGAGCTTAGAGCTTGTCCCAGCTGGGGTGCCCCGCTGGTGGGAGAGTACTGGTTAGGGGGAAACCCCACTAGCCGACGGTAGGTCGGCGCCGGATCTCGCCATCCAGCAGGGGAAGATCACCGCCATCTCCCGAGAAAAAATGCACTACACTAACGGGACTAATGACCAAAGCAGTTGACGCGTCTGGAAACACGAAAAAATCAATCAATCAATCAAACGGTCACTCCTTGGTGCGTTCGCAAGAATGAGTAACAGAGAAGCTATTGCGGTTGCGTGGATATGAGAGTGGACAGGATAGGGAAAGGGACGGGTGAGGATTGATTGATTGATTGATTGATTGGTTCATTGTTCTGGGCGTGTCAACTGCTAATGTCATTTGCCCCGTAAGTGTACTGCATTTTTTTCCTCAGGAGGTGGCGGTGGTCTTCCCTCGCAGGATGGTCCGGCCCAGACTTACCGTCGGCTAGCGGAATTTACCCTCAATAAGGTACCTCCCACCATCGGGGCACCGCCCCAGCCGGGACCAGCTCGAAGTGCAGGGGCGAGGACATGGCGAAGTTTAGGAAAGGGGAGGAGACGAGATCGAAGGCATAATGTGTTGTGTGTTCGAGGAATCTACGGTGAGGTGGACAGAGGCGCGCAAGGTGCTTGGGATGGAGCTGTCGAGAGGAGTCACGGAGGCGGGGCACCGTGGCGGTGGATTCTAGCTAGGGGGCGGGGCGGGGAAAGGGATAGGGAGGGGAGCGGCTCTGTCTGAATATTTGATCGCCGCCCATCAGGCGCAGGCTTCCGAGAAGGCGGGCGGCGCGCTGCTCTGCGGCGGAGCGGGAGGAGAGAAATGGAGGAGTGTACAAACAGGGAAGGGGAAATTGACGATAAACGAGGGAACAATGACGGGAGACAACAGCGAGACAAAACATGAACAGACAAATAGGTGCACGTTGAATATACGACCGTTATACAGGAGATTCAGAAGCTGCATTGAAGTTACACACACCCTTACGTCGCTGCATTGAAATTACACACACCCTTAGTATTAGCATTAAGTCAAGATGAGAGAGACATAAAGATAGAGATAGAAAGAGAGAGATTTTTACTACAGTATTGAACAGGATGACTCAATTAAAAGGACAAAAGTCGTCTAGACTTTTTATCACAACGTAGTTTGGTGCAATCTGTTTCACTACGAACATCTTCGAACTTGAAAACGCTTCATGCGAGCGCGCGCAATTTAAATGGTCTACGCTGCTTAGCCATGCGCCGCGTTAAACGGTTTTGTAGCGGTTGGAGATTCAGTGAAAAGTCCGCCGCGGATTTTTTCTACCATGGATTGTGGGCGTGCAGTTAAATAAATTAAGATGGACTGTATGCTTACTGCGCGCTCATTCTCCGAATAACTAATATGAATTATATTAGCGTTCTACTGTGAAAATACTAGACAATGAGGTTTTAAATAACTAATCTGTGAAGAATATCTTAAAACGGCAAATATACAGTAATCAGATTTTATTAGTATTGTAATCAAATATTTTCAACGGTGTGCTTAGAATGCAAGGACGTTGCTACATGAACAATAAGAGATGTACAGAAAAGCATACACTTAAACTAATCAGCACACAGCGAGGTAGCAAAGTTGATACATACAATATAAGATAAATACAATGTTAAGAAAATTTACCGTAATGAAGTTAAGTCAATCCATTGAAAGAAGCGAAGATGCCATATAAGCGCGCACCGATTAGGAAAACCAATTAATTGATGTCTGTAATAGTCTCAGAAAGCTATTACACTGCCAGACTTGCCTTTGAAATGCCTTAGTCTTGTGAGAACCAGCAAGTATCTGGTAGCAGTGAATTTTGCTCCATCAATGAAAAGAAACGATATCTTTCC
Organism: Teleogryllus oceanicus; assembly: GCA_964035755.1. Lineage (NCBI taxonomy): Eukaryota > Metazoa > Arthropoda > Insecta > Orthoptera > Gryllidae > Teleogryllus > Teleogryllus oceanicus. Next base: position 82,395,451 of record CAXIVR010000009.1, read on the forward strand.
AAATGAAGCAACACAATTGATATTAAGTACTTATGCTCACTACATAAGCAAAGGCTGCAAATCCACACAATTGCAGCGTGAAATCGTAACAAAACAATGATATATAATGGATTAGTTTACATTTGTTGTATATTTTTTAAAAAAAGACTTAATATGTCTGTAACAAGTAATGTACTTCAGCTTCCGGGTCAATGACCCGCATCTCGATCTGGTTTTTGTCCAGTTTCCCAGATCCATTGAGCAAATGTTGATATGATAATATAGCTTGACTATGCGTACGTTTTATTGAGCTCTCCTTTTGCTTGTAGTGGTAAGAGTAGAGTTGAGGGTGAGTTACTATATTGTTAGCAATGCAGAAAAATCAAATTTGCAGTGTTCGCGCTCTTTTAAATATTATTATTATTATTATTATTATTATTATTATTATTATTATTATTATTATTATTATTAATTATTATCATCATCATCATCATCATCATCATCACAATTTAACTTGTTTCCACTCGTGCATCTCGGTTACCATGAACAAGAGATACACGTTCCAACTGTCATAATCAGCACTGGATCAACCATCAATGTTCAGAAACTTCCTCACGATGTTACATGTGTCCAGTATGACAATCTATTGCATCTAGTTGTATAATCCCTTCTTCAGTTGCAGTTCAGCTAGGGATTCATGTAGGAACTTAGGAATTTCACCAGTGGCGCCTAGAATTATTGGTACAATTGTCACCATTTCCACGTCACTCCACATTTCCTTTATCTCATTTGCCAGAGGTTGATATTTTAGAATTTTTTCACTTCTTTTCTTTGGGATGTTGTGAGCTAGCGGGACTGCGACATCAATCAGATACACCTTTTTATTTTTCTTGTCATGCCATACAATGTCCGGTTTATTAGATGATACAGACCTATCTGTTATTATGGACCTGTTCTAGTACATTTTGAGATTATTTGTGTCAATCACTGGTTCGGATGTGTACTTATAGTATGGTGTTGTTGTTATTATTATTATTATTATTATTATTATTATTATTATTATTTGTTGTTGTTGTTGTTGTTGTTGTTGTTGTGGTTGTTTTAACTTTCATTCAGCTTTCAACTATCGTGAAAACGTTGGCATTGGCCTCTGGTACTCACGAAAATGTGCGCAGATAATCTTCTCGCTTAAACGTCATACTCAGTTTAATCAAATAAATCAAATAAATTAGATTACAACTCACATAATTGTATTCTACGTAAATTGCAATGCAGTCCATTAACAAAAAGCAATGCAATATCTCTACTTGGGTTTTCGTAAGGTGGCACCTGGGGGTGTTATCTTGACGATGGAATACGGCACTTCTTTTCACATCTTTCTTAGTAGTGTCGCTTGATTTGCAGTCGCTCGATACGTTCGCGATCATGCGACATCTGGCGGCACGATTGAGATAGACTCAAAAGCCGTGCTATATTCTATCGTGAAGATAATACCCCCAGGCGTGACCTTAGCAATTGACACGCTCGGAAAAACTAATCAATAAATATATTGATATTTACTGCAGAAGACTTGCTGTAGTTGATTTACTTTACCTTGATACTTCTGGAATCCCTTCAATTAGTGAAGAAAGTATAAGAAATTGACGATTTACACGTGACGTAAATGAGTTTCGATTTCGAGAAATGGGTTCGTTTCTAGAGAGATTGACAAAGTTTACATGTGACCCCTTTCGATTTTTAATAAATTTTCGTCAACTAAAAAATATAATTCGCCCAGCCCCGCAGAATACATGTCTTACACGAGATTCTAAGCTACAAACCGACACGGTGATTATCAAAGCATCTGACTGTGCCATTCAGCATGGCAACCTGTAGACAGTCAACAAATTATTAAGCGTTCCGTCACCCAATTATTCAAATTCCTAACCGCACATTTCCTTCTATTTCACGATTCAACAACCTTCCATCTTTTATTTTTTGCAGTGAAAGTAAACTCTGCAGCAAACAAAGCGATTGGGAACAGTTGATCGGAAGAACAAAGAACTTTGCCTCATATTCATGTCCTTTTCTGTTCGAGAACGTGGAGCAATGAGCATGCACAGAGCGCGGGTTGCGCACAACGAGCTAACAAATGAAGGCAGCCGGAGTTAGCCGAGGAAGTTCGGGTGAGTGAGACCGCTACATCATCACGCCTTGAAATATTACGCTTTGAAAGATAAGTTTTTGTTTCAAAAATAGATTACAAAATTATGAATCAGGCACTAGTATTTCATTACGCGAGAAATTAATTATTATTAGCTTTTTTATTGGTTATTGAAAGACGCATCTAGGTCATTAGCAACCACTATTGGAGTTACCGTTATGGTAACTATAAAGATAAAACGAAATAGTGATGATAATGGCTGAAAGGACGACCACGTCCGTCCGTCCGTGCCTCCTTCCGTCCGTCCCTCCGTCCGTCCCTCCGTCCGTCCCTCCGTCCGTCCCTCCGTCCGTCCCTCCGTCGTCCTCCGTCGTCCGTCCCTCCGTCCGTCCCTCCGTCCGTCCCTCCGTCCGTCCCTCCGTCCGTCCTCCGTCCGTCCTCCGTCGTCCTCCGTCCGTCCGTCCCTCTGTCCGTTCGTTCCCTCTGTCCGTCCGTCCCTCCGTCCGTCCGTCCCTCCGTCCGTCCGTCCGCCCGCCTGTGAACAACGCTAGCGGCTAAGTACTTTTTACGTAATTTTGAGTGAAAATATGGACGAGAAAGTTCGTGCTGTTCTAGCACCACTACATTTTAAAATGCTATAGCCTTATTTTCAAAATGCGATTTCTTTAAATTTGAAAGGGCTAAATTCTACCATTACTACTAATAGATAAGAAGACGCACTGGCGTTTTTTCGTTCCTCTCGCACTGCCCGCCCGCATTTTTGAAGAGGCCCGGGCGCCTGGGCGGGCGATGTGCGCAAGAGCAGAGGGCGAAGGGCGGCGGGCGAGGGCGCCCCCTGACCTTTCGCGTCGCGGCCTGCCGCCCGCATCGCCCGCGCCCGCGCCCGCGCCCGCGCCCACCCCGCCCGAGGCGATCACTGCAACGGAGCCCTCGGCACGCACTTTTCAAAGCATTGTCCTCGCATCGATGTACCTTCTATGGCAGGTATGCTCCATTATTATCTCAAAGGGAGCTGTTTTAGTATGGATTCGGTACATAATCGCACAATGAAAGGCTGTCGCGATACTCTCCCGCCAAAGATACCATAAAAACTTTGTTCCTTCTTCATTCTCTTCTCGGTTGATGAAAAGAAATTTCATGTGATTCATTTTTGACGCCCGATCTTTAAAATCAGTTCAGGTAGATTGGTGAAATCGTAAGTAACGAAAACATTGTGTTATCTTCAGGAATATTTTGAAATACAAACAATAGTTTATTTAACAATGATTTACAAAAACTAATGGACACATTGTACCATTGTAACAGTTCACTGTTTTCATCAAAGTGCCATTTTTTCAGCAATCTTCATAACAACCCTATGTTCTCCTTGTAGCACATTCTATACTTTCTAATAGACTAAAATAATAATAATAATAATAATAATAATAATAATGTCTTTATTAATGGCGAGGCTCAGGCCATGGGCCTGCTCTTCCACCTAACCACTGAGTTTACATTTATACAGAGTAGTAACATATAAGAGGAGAAATCTGTACATTTACGTCTGGGAGTGCACAACTAGGGACCATCCGGCATACGCCTTAAGCGATTGAGTAAACCAGAAAACCTCAATCAGGATGGCGGCTTAATACGAGTAATAATACAGGTCACTACCACTGGGCTGTAGTCACGTGACATCCAGCGCGAGCTCTAACGCTCCTTCATTAACTCCCGAGGTAACTTATCTGGAGTTCGGCCAGCCTCGTCGAGGCAACACCTCTCGAGCGCTCCGCACGCTTAACCTTTCGCGTTCAGTAGTCACAGTCTGAGTTATAGTATCAGCTTATCAGTTGTAACCTAGGACGCGCGCAGTGATTAACCGCACCAGTTCTGGGCGGCCCACGCCAAAAATGCTGCATTGCAGCATGAGCAACCAATTTAACTGAAAAAGTGAACGTTTCCGAGTGTATAGTGAAACCAGTGTCAACTTTGTGAAAGTGATCTCGTGATGGAAAATATAAGTGCCCACGAAGTAAGCTAGCGAAACCGGCTCTCTGGTATCTCAAGCTATGAATGAAGCAATCCTCGCGATATGGATGTGGAAGAACTCATCCACCACCAGCAACTACAACACAATTACTACTACAGCAGCAACAACCTCAACAGCCACAAATGGCTATACGCCATTACCGCCGCATTACCAACCAACGCAGCTCCCAACATCAACAACCTGCAAGTGCAACTCAAAACGTAAACATTAATGAAATTAACAACTCAACTCCACAAAGATGAAGTACTTGCCAATCTACTGAATCTGAAGAGCGAAAAAGACTTAAAGGCACCATGATAGTGAACACGTAGGTTATGCCGTACCAGTGAGTAACAGATATGAACTACTTCAAACAAATGAACCAGTTAATAACAATATTCAACTAAATGAAAATCTAGCAACAAAAATAAAATCCACAATAATAATCCACAGGTTGAAAACTATAACCGCCTTATCAATGACATTAAAAGTGTTACCTCAGGAAACTTTCACACAAAAACTGAAAATAACAATATTAAAATATTTTTCCAAGAAATTAAAGACTTTCGTGATTTCAGACATTTCTGTGATCAAAACAATGTACAATTCCACTCCTATAGGACCTACAGTCAAAAAATTTGCAGTTGTTCTCAAGGATGTTCCACTACTTCAAAGACGAAGATATTATAAACAGACTCAAATCTAAAAACTTTTCAGTATTAAAGTGCACCAGACTTTACAACAAAGATAAAACACCTATGCAAACAGTGGCAGTAGATCTTATTGACAATGAAAGAATCCAGACAAATATTAAATCTTAGTGAGCTATATTATTGTAGAATTAAAGTATATATTAGAACTAATACACAGGGTCCAATACAATGTAAAAAATGTCAGCGTTATGGCCACTCACAAGCTAACTGCGGGCTCAGCCCAAGATGCGTCAGATGCATAGGTAATCATCATTACTCAGAATGTAAACTACCCAAAAATGAAGCAACTCCCAAATGTGTTAATTGTTTTCAGAACCACACACTAATTATAAGGATGTCCTACATACAAAAATTATGCCAAAACTTGAACAAAACCGTAAATTACAACTCTCAGAAACACAAATAATAAACTACCTCCTAAAATGAATACATTTAATCACTCAGTTCCCACCAATGCTGATTTACACACACAAACTTTAGTCAACATTTTCCTCCATTTCCCACTAGACCAAATATTGCAAATTACACCCCAATTAACCCTCAACTAATCAATGGAATAACCACACAAGTAACCTAGAAAATTTACTAACTAACATTATTACAAAAGTAGTTACCCAAGTTCTGTCAACGCTAATCTCCAAATTCAAAATCTTTTGTCGTCAATCAATCAACATGGATAATACAACGCAATAAACATACTTTCTAATCACTCCAACACAGTTTCCTCTTTTTCCAACAAGTTCACTTATCTTAAATATAGATCTATGATAACAGTGAAGAATTTATGTTCTATATTTGGAAAAATTACAAAACTTCCTAAAATTTTTCTGCGTGTTCTACAATCCTTCATGAAAGCGATAAAATCAATAAATTTAAGAACCTCAATATTTACTTCTAACTTATATCCCTGCCTATTGAATATCACCCTACCAATCCAACAATCCAAAAATGGATAATCCAAAGAGTTTAACTATTCTTAACTTCAATGCTAACGGTATTAAAAAACAGGATACTCTCTTTCACTACTTCTTACACCATCATAACATTCACGTTGCCTGCATCAGTGAAACCCATCTTGTTCCAAAGAAAAGCTAAAGTTATACGGCTACAAAATATATAGAAGTGACAGGTCCAGACTAATTGCCTCTGGAGGGACAGAATAGCTATTAATAGTAAACTAAAACACTCACAAATTCATTCACCTACAACTAATAACTTGAAACTGTAGCAATCCAAATTTATACAATAACGGACCAATAAATATCATTGCCGCCTACAGACCACCAAACCAAAATTTCCTACTAATGAACTAAATGAAATATTTTCTACAAACACTTCAACTTTAATTTTTGGTGATCTCAACTGCAAAATCAAGCCTGGGATGTAACTCAAGAATTACCATGGCAAAAGACTACTCAAATACACGCTTATCAACAATATATATATTCATGCTCCAAGTTCCCCTACGTTCTTTTCTAACAATACAAATGTACCCCCTCATATACTCGATTTAGTTATAACTAAAAATTTCTACCAAACAATTCAACAAATAGTAATAGCAGAATTAGACTCAGATCACCTACCTATTAAAATTACCATTGACATATCAAATGACACTATTCACCATCAAAACACCAAAATAAAAGGTTATACCAATTGGAACTATTTTAAAATGTTAATTAGCTCAAAAATAATCTTTCCAACTCGTATACAAAATAATGATATCTCAACAACTCAATCATGAATATCATTCAAACAATCACAAAAGCTCACTCCGAATCAACTACTCCTCACATTACAACTAACAAACCAAATGCTGATGCACTTCCATATTATATCATAAATCACATTAAAACCAAACGGGCCATTAGACGCAAATGGATTTTAAACCGAAACGCACACGACAAAAGAAACTAAACAAACTTACCAAAGAAATTAAAATCATGATTACCAATCACAAACATGTCAAATTCAGCAGCATCTTCAACAACTCCACCCAAACTCTCGACGGCAATGGCAAACTATTAAATACTTCACTAAAGAGAAAAGCAATGTTCCTCCTCTTATTTCAGACAATGTATTAATTTATCAGAACATCAAAAAGCCGAAATAATAGCAAAACACCTCTCTGAAACATTCAAACCAATTCAATAATTAACCAGCAATTCAATACAGAAATAACAGAATTTATGAAACAATCACACGCCACAGTTCCACCCTATTCATTTCATCTCCCAGTAGAAACCAAAAATCATCAAACAGCTGAAAAACAAAAATCACCGGACGACAACATTACAAACCAAACACTTAAACAACTTCCCTTCAGCTGCATTGCAGCCATAACAGCTCACCTTCAATGCTGCACTCCGATTGGCTGCTTCCTCAAACTTGAAACACGCTATTATATTACCAATCAATAAACCAAAAACTAATCCTAATGACCCTTCAAATTACAGGCCTATTGTCTGCTCCCAACAATAGCTAAAATTTTGAAAAATTAATTCTCAGTCGCCTAGTTCATTTCTTAAACTCAAATGACACCATACCAAAACACAATTTGGTTTCAAACCAAATCATTCAACAAATCACCCTCATTACGTCTAGTCAGACATATAGCAAATAGTTTCCATTCAAAGAGCACACAATAGCAGTCTTTTTAGACATAACTAAAGCATTTGACAGCATTTGGCATCAAGGTTTACTTTATAAAATTCACCAACTAGGTACTCTGATTATCTTCAAAATTATTCTGTTATCTTACAAATAGAACTTTTCAGGTCAAAGTAAACCACATTCTTTCCAAACACACAGCATTCTTGCAGGTGTCCCTCAAGGATCTGTACTTGCTCCCATTCTTTTCAATATCTATACAGCAGATCATCCCACATCATCAGATTCTAACATAACCTTATATGCAGATGATACAGCATTATTCTCATCTCATCAAAACATTCTATTAGCATATGACCATATTCAATCCCACCTTCACACTCTCACCACCTGGTTCCATAAATGGCGACTCAAGATAAATCCACAAAACACAAACAAAGATTTTCACCTCCAGAAACCCAAACCCTCCACCTTTAAAATAAATAATTCACAACTCCCTGGTTAAACAATTCCACACCCACAAAATATCTGGGAGTACTAATAGATGAGACGTTTAACATGGAAGCAACACATTAAGGCAGTATTACAAAAGCAACAGCAAAAGCAGTCAAACTATATCCACTTATTAATTCCTCATCCACTTTAAAAGTTGAAACTAAATTGCTCCTCTACAAAAGTATTATCAGACCCACCTTGACATATGCCTGTCCAGCCTGGATAAACGTTGAACCCAGTAATATAAACGCTTTACAAACTTTCCAAAACAAATTTCTCAGAAGACTCATTAACGCATCATGGTTTATACCCAATAAACAAATTCATTATGAACTCCAAATACCATCAATCACTGATCATCTGATCAACTTATCCTCCAAATTTTTCAATCTCTTACCATCCTGCCCAAGTACAGCCCATTTTCAACTAGGACAACAAGCAAACTCCCCAAACCGAATCAAATCTAGATTTCCTAAAGACATTTTCAAACCGCCTTAAAAACAAAATCAACAAAATCTTTCAAACCTTTATACCTATACCAATCCTTACTCAAAAATCTTTCCACAGCTAATAAAAAATAAAATCAAATTACAATATTATATATTACTTGCCGAGTAAGAACACTCGAAAAAACTTTAGGAAGTTTCCATAATGTTAATTAATAAATAATGTTCTCACTTCTGTAAGGCCATATGGTCGATCGGATAAAAATAAATTAAAAAAAAAAAAAAAAGTAACTTATCTACCTTCTGATTCCCACGGTTCCCGTTAACTGACCAACTCCCATCCCCTTACTACACCAGTGGGGAAGTCATGCCAGTGACGCGCCACACAGCTCCCGTTCCTGTGACTACCTTCACTAAGGCCTCATTCACAATGCCTTGAAGAAACCGTAGGCGCAAATCCGTTAACTTCAAGAGTTCACAAGCACCAAGCATTTAAGTTAAGTTTACGTTGGAACTCTACCGAAGTCGATCAGAAAGTAGCATGAAAGAAACAAACATGGTGGATTTCAGATTGTGTTCAGGCAGTTTGTGGTTAAGTCATTTCATTACAGTTATGTACTGAACTAGTTTCGAGCTGTTTTGATGCGAGTAGTGAATTCGAAGTAAGAATTTGAGCCATTTATCTCGTGACTTTAACTTGACGTGGAGAATAAAATAATTACGTTCCACGTATTACTCGTAATTCTCTCGTGGTACAAGAAAACCCTTGTTTATGAAATAATGGAAATGCGAGCACTATTACAACATCGATAGAAAAATCAAATAAAAGATCTTCCCACCACACTAAAAAGGAATCAATCAAGCTTCAATATATTGAAATATAATTGGTTCAGATGAAACTTATGTTCCAGCTTACGTTCTTCATTGTAAATGCTTGTTTTTGCATGTAAATTGTATTGCTAAGTTTACGGCATTACGTTTACGTTTGCATTGTGAATGAGACCTAAGCGAGCACCCTGTTGCGCGCACAACATATTTGAAAGTTCCTATACATCTATATATAATATTTACGTATAAATGTTTATAATTTTTCCTGCTTTATATTTTCAAGCGAACTACCTAGGCGCCATATTTCGGAGTCGTTTAGTAGGACAACTGCAATGAACGCCGTCTCGTGGTCGAATTAAATTGCAAGCAATGAAAATTTTGGGACGGTGTTTTTATTGTTCTATCACCACATACACCACATTTTTCACTTAGTCACTATGTTCATTCAAATATTGTCGTATCGTAAGACGAGTTTTTTTATTCCTGTCTTTAATACCTTTGCATCATGGAGGAAAGTAAATTAATTATTTATTAAATTTTAATTAATATTAAAATTTTGGGTAGTGTTGGTGCCAAACAAACCCTATACAATAATATAAACTCCATATTGCTGTATTATTTTGTTTTTTCAAAAATTGCAAAAATGGATTTTTTACTTGTTTTTCACGTCAGTAATACTTTAGAGGCGATTTCTTCACATTATATTTATGATAACATGTGCTTTAAATAATGTCAAATAAAGTTTCTCAAAAACTCAAGTTTCACAGAAAAATCAGTTTTCTGTGAAAATGAGCTCAAAATCCCGCATTTGCAGAAACGTTCAAACGTCATTTTCTCATAAATGGCTCCAAATTGTTTCTTCAAACTTTTGCAAGGAATAGAGGCAATGGCACTGTTTAATATCCCATAAAGTTCATTTTGTTGTACTCTTTCGTTTTTTACTTCTCACGCCGTTAATACGCACATTTCAATGGATTTGAAATTACGCACATTTTCAATTTCATTGGTTTTTGTATACATTATTTTATTTCTGAGTAAAATTGCTTTAAATAACGTCAAATGAAGTTTTTCGAAAACTCAATAGATTCTTCTGAAAAAGATCTTCAAATTTCGCATTTACAGTAACGCTTAACACCATTTTCTTAACAACGGCTCCAACTATTTAAATTGAAATTACTAATTAGGATGACGTTTTAGCATTCTTTAATATTCTTAAATTAATATTTCGGTTCTACTATTTGGAAACCGAAAAGTTGAGAAAATTTTTAAAAAAAAGTAATTTGGACGGCGATAGATGGCAGCAGGCAAGACGGAAAGGCAAGGCTGTACAATACAAATCCACAGAAAGGAAATTAGAAAACTTCACAACGGAAAGTCTGTGAAATTATGTAGCATCTGTAGTTTTTTCGTTTTCAAGCATTATAAACGACTTTTCCGTTACAATAAATTGTTCATAAAAGAACATCTTACGGCACAGGTTATGACGTGTTTGTGATTTATTGCCCGAATAATCGCACATTAAGCCAATATCTGAGAGAGAATTGTGATGAGGTAACAGTAAATCCATCATCCGATACCCGTGACGTTTTGTTTACAAAAGTTGATTTTTGACTCCCATATAAAAATTTATAATACTATTATACAAATAAATAGCGTATGTAACTCGTTTATAATGTTTTATAATGTTGCTTTATAAACTAGTTGCTTAACATACAATATGCGTGGTGACTACATTGAAAAGTAATGTATACACATAATAAATACGAACAATAAAAACGTAGTTCAAAAAACCTGTAGCATTAGCTCATTGCATTAATTGATGTCCCTGCAGTTCCTCTCACCGGGAGATCCTAGGTTCGAGTCCTGACGACGGCAGGATTTTCGACACTACCTTTTCAGATAAATCGAATTCAATGGCTGCCTGGAGGAGAATTCTAGCGGTCGCCTGTTCTCATCGGTAGTTTTCCGTGGATTCTCCGATCAACACCAGGCGAATGTCGGAGCAGTACCCTACCAAACGGGCCACGGTCTGCGCGCGATCTTTCCTTCGTCTTCCTTGTCCTCTCCTCTCCTCTTACACACACATTAACATGCACTACACTACCACATATTCCGGGAGATCGGTCGGGAGCTTAGAGCTAGTCCCGGCTGGGGCGGTGCCCCGCTGGTGGGAGAGTCCTGGTTAGGGGGAAACCCCACTAGCCGATGGTAGGTCGGGCGCCGGGTCTCACCATGCAGCGGGTGAAGATCACCGCCATCTCTCGAGAAAAAAATACACTACAGTTACGGGACTAATGACCAAAGCATTTGAAGCGGTCGGAAACACGAAAAAATCAATCAAGTAGTTAAAAAAAGTCCATTATTTGCCATTTATTTGTCATCAGATAGTACTGCCGGACGACCCTCATGGACGAAATTGGTTACTAATATTCTACGGTTCGATGAGGGTCTGGAGTGAACATGGCGGCGCTGACGTTCTACTCATGCAGCAATTGGAGCTATATTTAGACAGACGTGTGCGTACTTTAACAGAAGCTTTTGATTTTATTTGGTTTATTTATTCAAAGAACAGTAAAAATTGCATGTGACGTACGAGGGAGAAGCACAGAGGATTGTCGAGTATGAACAAGAGTGATCTCTTTTGATAAAACTGTCATAGTTTATAAAAATCCATCAAAGTGAAATATGCTTTGAATCAAAGTGAGTAATGCTTACTATTGTGCAAGTTTTTACATAGAGATTACGTGTGTTCCAATTTGTCGCGCCAGCATTTGCTACTTAGAAACCACAAATGGCGTAAATAGGATGGGGAAGCAGGACAGAGAGAAGTCAATATTTGATAATACCCTCTGAAATGAAACGTGTCATTTTGGCCAGTAGAGGAAAACAGCATTTAACATTATTTAACGAAAACACGTATTCCTGATATTTTTATGTATAGACTTCCAGCTCTCCGAAAGACAACTGTGCGAAATGTTGCTTCTGACTGAGAATTAAATTCTTTTCTCTGCACATTTTTTTCCTTTTGAGGGTGTAAATCCTTTCAGGCTCTATCTATAAGCCCCTTTCCTGTTCTAATACAGTGACTTTTTGAAGTTTTCTACTGCACATTTTTTTAATTATTTTTTTGCTATGAGACTTAGCTATTTAAATTACGTAAAATGGTCGCGAATGCGAGGATTTGTATAAGGTAAGAGGTCGTTAGATTTATGGGAATTACGTCCAATAACAAAAGGTTTAATTTTTTAAGTCTGAAGAAAGGAGGTCCATGTCTAATAAAAATAATGATTAATAAACATATCTAATAAAAACGGTCTAATTATTAAAAATTTCTAATAAAATTTGATTCAATAGTTACGAATAACTAATAAAATTTGTCCAACACACTAATGTCTAATCTACTTTGCTCAAATAGAAATACGTAACACAATGTCACTCACGTAATCATTATTTCAATATATCATTATCTTACTACTGGTTATCTGAACAACCTGCATTTATTATTAGATATGAGTTTCCAACTTTTACCTATTTGTTAATTTGTTGACCACAGGTTCACGTCGTTATCTCCACGATCTTAATAATTTTGGTAATAATCTTAAAAATTTTGCTTCTCTCTAACAAATTATCCTTTACTCTAAATATGACACGACTTGGTCTTCCTACAAAAAAATCATTAAAAAGTTTGTACACTTCCCTTTTTGTTTCCACTGCATTCTTGGCCAACGAAGTACAGGGTAATCATTACTCCCCATATTTATTACACCCCGCCATCTTATTGCCTGACCCCGTTCCGATTTCTAATTTAGGTCCGATATCCAATAAAACGCAGAAATTACCATTCCTAAAAATCCGTTGCAGAATTAACTGTTAAATCGCGTACTTGCATACAATTTCCCGATTCTTTACAGTTAATTATCATGTCCACGAATTCTTACGCAGCGTAAACTGTCCTGCCGGCTCGACATCCGAACTCTTATCTCTGCTACGCCCGTTCTCCTTCGCAAGTCGTAATATCCGCCTTTCAGCTGTCTTCTTCCAGCTCGATCGAGCCCCAATTCCGTGTCTCTTTGCTAATTGCTGCACATTCCCCTCAACTGTCTAGATTCCACATTCCTTCCCATTGGCTGTTACCTCGTACACTTATTACCGTAGTTATTCCTTAACATCAGTCCGTTTTCTATTTACTATTTATAATATTAAGCTCAGAAATGTCCCACGTGTCTCAAAATAAACTCGAACACTAGTTTTCATTGTTTTCTCACGCCACTTCCTACTCTCGGGTCTTTTTTTATAGTTCAATTCTCGCATCCATCTTGACCTCTTTTGTTTCATTTAATATGTTTCTTTTACTCTTCGTAATGAATTCCATACAAACCAAAATAATCCATTATATGACATTGAATTAAACGTCATGCCGTATTTCGGTTTGATTAAAACAGCAAAGTATCATCTGCAAAGAGAGCTGTGTTAACTGTATTACTAGTGGAATATCTGCGACGTACAAATGAAATACGGGTGAATGTAATGGGGATCCTTGTGCAACACCAGCGAAGAACAGCCCGGGGTGAAGAAATTAATGAGTTAATAAGTTCAGAGAATGTGCGTTCAATAGAAAACGTGATATAATGTTAAATAGGTATAATGGTATTTAATTTTTTCCTCAATTTGAATGTTAATCCATCGTGTAACACTCGATCAAACGCCTGGACGACGCCGTCTAAGAAAAGTGAACATAAGATTGAAATGAAAAGGGAATTTGTTCCGTTTCTTTGACTACTGAGGCGTTGTTGAGTTGTCTATGAAGCTAAATTGGAAAGAAGAAAGCAAGTTGGTTTCGATAATGAATTTTTTAGTCTTTTTAATACACGTTTTTTCAATATTTTTGAAAAAAATTGGGATTGAATTAATTGGTCTGTAATTCGAAAGAAGATTTAATTTTTAGGCTTTCGAAGAAGTATAATTACAGGGTGTTTCCAAGAATTAGGATAATAGTCTAGTCGCAATGCAGAGTTAAATGTGTTGTTGAGGTAAAAAAGTTCAGGAAGATTCAAGATGTGGAGGAAGATTCAAAACGTTTGCAGAAATATTTTCATGCCAGGTGATTTTTTGCTCGGTAGTTTGTTAATTAATTCAAAAATTTTGTTCGGTGAAATAAAAAAATTTCGATTTGATACATCAAAATTTGGTGACTGCACAAAATGTGTTATTGTACAATGTCCACTGTCATTTACAAATGCTGGGTGAAAATGGTTTCAAAATAATCTGTTATCAATTCACCTCTCAGCTCTACTCAGCTCAGAAATTGACTGTGCAATTTTGTTGTTACTTTTTAATGACGAAATATTGGATGACTACCCTAGCAATCGACGTGATGCTTTTCAAAGAGTTGAGCCCTGAGGATTAAGATTTCAAACTTACTTTTTGTAACTTTCGACTTGTAACACTGTAAAAGCATTGCGTACCAATTTAGTTAGATGATTTAATGTAGATTTCAAATGAGGAATGCGATGTTTGGTCTATAAACGTCTGCTTTTATTCTATTGAGATATTAAATTACGTAAATACTCAGATAACCGAAACTTGAGAGCTCTCTACGAGTATCAGTTAGCGAATGAGGTGAATAATTAATTTATTGAATTTGTGATGGCATTAGTAAACAAAAGAGTGTCTTGGTCGATATCTGCTGAAGGTTTTTGATTCAAAAACGGAGGAGGAAGCAATGATAACTGATTTTAAAAATATGCCAACTTATTTTGTCAATTTTATTTTGTTCCTTGCTCAGAAAGATAATTCACATTAAAAGTAAAATATGTAGGTTCAAATAGCGCAATAATCTTTGGATTTAACTGCTATGCGAAAGAGGAAAGTTCCGCCTGGTTGATTTATTCTGCATCCCCAAGAAATGTGTTATGTGTTTTGTGTTTATATCGTCAAGTAAGAAAACAGAAGCCTTGAGCTTGAAAATGTCCTGAAAACTTGTTGCAGTCATTTGTTATTAGGCGTTTTAAAGGCTCAAATTATCCCATAATTACCGTACTGAAGGTTGATAATTTTCTCTTTTGTTTCTAGCGCTGGTGTTAATCGGAGAGATGATGACTAGTATGAAATACCGGATTTGCCTAGAATTAGAACTCCACCTGCAGGAACATCCCTTGGTCTGTCACATCTGTGACTTAAATAACTTTGAACTAAAAAAGATTTGAAAGAAATTAAATAAGATGTATACACGTTCAGTTTTGGTCCTTGTATTTTAGATGAAAAGTGAATTAATGCATGAAAGTGAAAACGAACAGACACATAAACACAAATAATTAAATGAGATTCGTTTAAATATGATCATCTAGTTTTTGGTACCAAGTTAGAAAATGTTTTAATTCAAAAGGTTTATTGAAAATACCATAACATTCCCAGGGTAAAAATGTTAGATCATTGAAGCATGAAATTTTAAACATTATTCTGGAAAATAGAGCTAAGAACTGAGATTTTGTTATTATTATTGTTATTAGGGGCGATTAAATTGATTTTTTAAAGAAGTTAACAATGTAAGAGGTTATATGCTCACTGAACTGAAAATTTCCATTTAAGTTGTTAGTTGAACAATTTGAAGAAGCATAATTAACATTGATTAAGGGTGGAGGGAGATTTTGTGAACGAGTTGAGAGAATAAAATTAGGAATGTTATAATTGGGAGACAGGGAAAGGAAATGTTTATCTTCGTAGGAAATAATAATAATAATAATAATAATAATAATAATATTGATTAGTTGCCTTGTCGTTTATGTTTAATTTAGAATTTGCAATATTATCATAGCAAGAACAAACATTCAATTCTACAATTGCTCTGTGATCAATTGCTTTGCAATTGGTGCTTACTGGTATAAAATTACTCGGTTCCTTACAGTCTTTAGTGAAGTGCCCATATTCGAAGTACAGTGGATATTTCTATTGCAATAGTTTTTGGTATGATTATAATCTTGGCATCTGACGTATGGTACCGGCCCAGGGAGACGTTTTCTCTTTTCTAAACTAACAACTGCGCGACACAATCTAATTTGAATCCTGCCACTTACATTCTTTCGTGATTACCGTAGTCACAATGGGAATTTATGACCTTTATTATGAAGTCTATTCTTTTTAACAAATTGAAAGTTTTTCGATTTAAGTTCTGCAAGAATTTGCTCCTTAGTAAAGGATTGATGAATACATTTAATTACAATAGGTACTTTTGTGATAATGCATCAGCATAAGTATAGAAAGACTTGTTAGTATTAAATGTACTAATACTAACAAGTACTACACAAGAAATCTGTAGCCTTCACTGTTTTCTCTTTTAATTTTATCCTTGGCGAATTGTAACTCAATAGAAAATTCACTTTTTGTTTTTTTTTAATAGGCCGTGAATTTTGGAGAGATTATCAGTGCCATACTAAAAACTGGAGGATTTATTTTATTTTTCTCTGAGCCTTGGAGATTTTGTAAGGCACTGAAGCTATTTTAAATGCAAATTGAAATTGCATTTTGATCTTCACTTTTTTTGTCGGCGAATACGAGTCATTGTCACTACGCTATCTCTTAGAATAAAGAACTATAGCTGAAGAAACATTCATGAATTTACTTGCCTGAAGAGTTGATGTACCATCACTTATTGCTGGATCAGAATGAATATTTCCGTTGGAAGACGTTCCACTTCGTAGATAGAGTTCTGCAGCTGTCGAGATTTATCTATTAAATTTTTCTAGTTTTATCTATTAAAATGAGTATTCAATATATGAGAGGTCAATATATTAAAAAATTCTGATATGCATTGGCCTACGCCAATGCATGAAGGCATGTCTGTAGTTAGTTTGAACTCTATGCTTTATAACACATTTTCTCACATACACACTAGTCACAAAGTACTGAATAAGTTCTAGTTTATACAATCGCGGACAAAAGGCAGAACAACACTGCACGTGAAGGACCGAACCTTGACTGGTTTGGCCTCTGCGGTGCGAGCGAAGACGGATAACGAAGTACTCGGCTTAGCCGTCGCAAGGAGAAAGGTGTGTTTCCTACATGGATGAATGCCTTATTGTACGTGGCGAGACTCAGGCCATGAGCCCTGCTCTTCCGTCTAACCACGCAAATTTCGATACGCTCCTTTCACCTACTAGGGGAGAAAGAAGGTGGGCGATGAAACAAGCAAGTTGAATTTAGCTCAGAGGCTTCATTTAGGCTTGAGGATCTTTTACATGCAGTAAATCTACTAACATGGGACAGCCGGCTTTACTTCCCCTCCGAAGGAAGGCGTACGAAGGATTTTTTCGCCCTTTAAAATCCACAGCTTCGATTGGGTTTGAACCCGCAGACTTGAGTACAACAGCCCGATACCCGCTAACAACCCGCTAACCGTTACACCATCGCCGCTAAATGGATACATTATGAAATAACATTATTATCTGAAACCTGGCATGCGCTATATATTATTAAAAAAGTGTTTTCTTGTTGGGCATTTGCACTTGTTTAGTTTAGACCTCTTGTATTATTGGTCGTTCTGTCTAGTAGACAATCTGTTGCATTAGACTAATACTAAGATAGAGACTGTTGCTGACACAAACATGTATCACCAAAAAAAATTCACTACAAACTTATATACTAATGTAATATTCAATCACTCATTCAGATCATGCATGATCCAAGATATTCGTATTGAAAAATGTTTCATTCAGTGAGTTAAATTATGTTCCTTAGGTTATAAACGTATTGTTTCCTTCTGCAAACATGCCACTTTCCACATGATACGCGCTCTCAAAACAGTAAGATCAGCTAAAGTCCATCTGTTACTCACTCTCCATTTCCTGTAACTCCACACCCTTTGTTAATAGTACTATTTCCACGACAACACACTCAAGTTCAATTCGTCAAAGCTCCGTTCGTCAAAGTTCTACTCGTTAATTCTCTACTCATTAAAATTCTATTCGTTAAAGATCTACGTTCATTTTCGTTGAAGAGAGGAATAAAATATTTGTTTTGTTTAGACGTCTTTAAATTCCAGACAAATTTTTAATTGAAATGTTTGATTACGGCGTACAATAAATTTAAAAATCATGTACAAAAATTAAAAGTGATTACGAAAATTGAAATATTCAAACCATATTGCATACAAAACTTGACGTAATTATAAAACAAAATGTTTTGTAAAATTGAATTCAAAACACTATTATACTTCACTACTTCAACCTCGTTCCATAAAATCATTACTGACTATGGCAATGGGTCTTCCATTTTAATTCCAATTTCTGTTCACTTTGTTGAGAAAGGTGTTGTTTTTCTCTCTGATTTTCCTACGTTTAAGATCTGTAGTATATTTAATCAAAACTATTCACTATTTTTTCAAAACTAGCACCACAAAGACTTATTTTCAAAAGCAGGATTAGATAGGATTAAAATAGAATCTCTATGATTTAATTTGATCCTTTGTTTTATGTTTGCTTTCTAATTAACTGAAAAACACTTAGTCATTTTTCAGCTTCAGTTCGGTTAGATGCTTGGAAAACAACCAATTACGGTAATGCGGTTGAATTTACGAACTCTATAGAAAGGAGATCACGTTTGTACACCTTTCCATGTAAACACATTTTTTTACTCCCGAAACTTTCAGGACAACTTCAGAATGTTCCTTTGTTTTCCGCGATTCCGGCGTTTTATTCATTGCTTGTTTAAGAAAAACCTGCATTGTTCAGGTATTTATATTTCACAATCGTGTATTAGGTGGCGTACATAGCGTTCCCCGGATTTTGCGTAAAGATGCTCAAAACTAATACAAATTCCTGCACTTTGTTTGCGTGTTTAGATGAAAAATCTTGAAAACAATACTTAAATTTACAATGATTATTTGAGTACACCCCCCGTCCCGGGCCCCGTCCCGCGCCCCGTCCCGCGCCCCGTCCCGCGCCCCGTCCGCGCCCCGTCCGCGCCCGTCCGCGCCCCGTCCGCGCCCCGTCCCGCGCCCGTCCCGCGCCCCGTCCCGCGCCGTCCGGTCCTCGCGCCCCGTCCGCGCCCGTCCGCGCCCCGTCCGCGCCCCGTCCGCGCCCCGTCCGCGCCCGTCCGCGCCCGTCCGCGCCCCGTCCGCGCCCCGTCCCGCGCCACGTCCCGCGCCACGTCCGCGCCACGTCCGCGCCCGTCCCGCGCCCCGTCCCGCGCCCCGTCCGCGCCCGTCCGCGCCACGTCCCGCGCCACGTCCCGCGCCACGTCCCGCGCCACGTCCCGCGCCCGTCCGCGCCCCGTCCCGCGCCCGTCCGCGCCCCGTCCGCGCCCCGTCCCGCGTCCCGTCCCGCGCCCGTCCCGCGCCCCGTCCCGCGCCCCGTCCCGCGCCCCGTCCCGCGCCCCGTCCCGCGCCCCGTCCCGCGCCCCGTCCCGCCCCGTCGAGTATACGTTCGAGTGTCCTTGAGAAATAGCCGTTGACGCAATGGGGCTAATTATGTTTCAGATAATTACAATATCTCCAAGAATCCGACTAATCGGGAGCTTAGAGCTTATCCCAGCTGAAGCGGTGCCTCGATGGTGGGAGATACCTGGTTGTGGGAAAATGCCTGCAAGCCAACGTAGGTCGACGCCAGCCAATGGGAAAAGGCCATTCACCTCCCGCGATAAAAACGCTCACTACATTTGCTGTGCTACAGTTTACGCGCTAATCAATTAATCCAAGAATCCAGGATTACAATGGATCCCTGCTGGTCAAAATGTTTCCATTCTCTAAAATAACCAATTATGTTGTAAATATATGACGGTGCACGGCTGTAAATCATAGCCTTAACTCCTCACCTTCAAACGAAGCTAACAAAAGTTTCATCGATATTGGTTTATTTCTTGGAGAGCTAATTGAGTGATAACTGAGCACCCTGTGTCTCTTTATATTAGCAGAGATAATGAACAATTGTCTCCAAAAAACCTTGGCATGAAAAAGTCATGTCTCTCCATCATCTTTTTCCCCTCTCGGGATTTTTATTGGCTCTTATCTGGTGGCTCCGAAAACTTCAATGTAAGGTTCGTTTAATGCACGAAGAAGATAGATAGGCGTGAGCCATCACAGGGCTGGAGAAGGGATAAAACTTTGAAACTCGGCTTTCGCTTTCTTTTATGAAGTTTCAAGTGTTCGGAGGCCTACAGTCTTGTTGCAAATTTGGTTCTTGTTGCAAGGGATCGTAATAATCTCCTTTGGAAGAATTCTTCAATTATTTTTAATCGCTTCATTGGCATTTCCCAATTTCTTGATCTCCTACGTCAGAAATTATTATAGCCAAGCGGAGAGGACGGACGGGCGGACGGGCGTGCGAACGGAGGGACGAAGGGACGGACGGACGGACGGACGGACGAACAGAGAGACGGATGGAGGGACGGACGGACGAACGGAGGGACGGACGGACAGACGAACAGACGGAGGAAGGACGGACAGACAGATGAAAGGACGGTCGGAGAGACAGATAGATGGAAAGACAGGGACAGGGACGGAGAAGAAAAGGACGGACGGACAGACAGATAGATGAAAGACGGACGGACAGACAGATAGATGGAAAGACGGACGGACAGACAGAAGATAGATGGAAAAACGGACGGACAGACGGATAGATGGAAAGACGGACGGACAGACAGATAGATGGAAAGACGGACGGACAGACAGGACAGTCGGATGGTCAGACAGGCGAAAGGGCAAGCGTTCAGTTTTAGGGCGGTGGTGCAAGTGAAAATGTGGGGGAGATGGAGCCCCCAGTAGAGAAACATCGCGCGTGTAATGTTACGAGAAGAACCCGCAGTATGGAGAACCTCTGTAGTGCAAGCATTCCTGTATGCTAATGACCTTGCATTCCTTGCATCCTTCCGTTACCTAAACCGATCCCCCAAACAACTTCAACCATCAGTAAATACCTTTAACCTCTAGATTTCACAGAATCCATCAGCAGCGATCCATCCACATCAAGCTTTCTAATTCAAAAAAGTATCCATCCAATCTTTTTCCCCTAACTTTACCACACATTTTCCCTGTAAACCCCATGTAAATCTTAGTCAAATCCTCTCCCGTAGACTCCTTTGGACACATCACATATATGAAACCAGCACCAAAGTCACCAGAATCATTTATGCCTTGTACACATCCTCATAAACTCGTCCCCATCAATCAAAAAGAAACTTCAAACCCATTATTCCTACATCTGCCCTGTACTATCCTATTTATACACTACCAGGTTCGCCACTTTCCATTCAAATTGAAAGGAACTCTCCCCAATAGGAAACCACTTCCTACACTTAAATGTCCGCCCCACCATTTATTGTCTATTTAACGCTCTAAGGGTCCAAAATCTTAAGTTCAGTATGTCTTCAAATCATCGGTTTAGATCTGATCGATTTAGTTCTTAAGTTATTTGAAGAAGGTTTTCTCTGAACTTCGTCTTTACTTCCGCAAACAAGGCGTTCTGTATACGGCGATTGTATTGTTTGCTCTACTCATTGTGAAAATAAAATATTAATATGCATGTAAAATTACGCAGAATTCATCTTTCACATTGGATCACGCGTGTGGTGTACCAAGAGCGTCACCGGGGTTGGGTTACCAGCGTTGCCTCTCCGGTGCCGACTTGCACCGGCAGCGGCTGCAGAGTCGTGCACAGAGCTGCCCCGCGTCGCCGCTAGGCGCAGGTCGAGCGCCCTTTCTCAGGAGTGGCACGCCAATAGCGCCGCTGGCAGCGGCCAGCCGCAGAGCGTGGCTGAGCAGCGACTCAGCGACTGGGCACCCGCCCCACCCGTGGCCCACGTGTCAGGACACGTGCCAGTTGGAGCCACTACTGTGGCGCCGGCAAAACCTATGCAGACCAGTCCCGCTTTCGGAGAAACTCAACTGGGGGAGCTACGTTGAGACTAGTGTGATTGGACGAGGCCCGAGGTTTCGACGGCCAGTTCAACGTGAGGACTCCGGACCATGAATGGCGGCCCACGAGACAAGGCCAGAATCTGTAATGCAGTCTGATTGGAACTCACTGTGAACTCGAGAAGGCCCCTTGAGCGGAATTAGGGCCATGGTCTGGTCTTACATTTAAAAGTCCTGAAAGGGAATTGGAATCACCAACTTGAGTTCCTAGGACATCCCGGTCAGAGGCGCTGCAGTGACATCAGTTGATGCACTGAGCTACCGCTCCCGGTTTGAGTTCCCAAAATCCAAGTGGCTCTCTCGCCGTGAGAATAAGTCGCTTCAGTGAGGATTGATTGATTTTTTCGTGTTTCCGGGCGTGTCAACTACTTTGGTCATTAGTCCCGTTAGTGTAGTGTATGTTTTTCCTCGGGAGATGGAGGTGATCTTCCCCCGCTGCATGGCGAGATCCAGCTCAGACCTACCGTGGGCTAGTGGGGTTTCCCCCTAAACAGGACTCTCCCACCAGCGGGGCACCGCCCCAGCCGGGAAAAGCTCTAAGCTCCCGACCGGTCTCCCGGAATATGTGGTAGTGTAGTGCATGTTAGTGTGTGTGTGTGTGTGTGTGTCTAAGGGGAGAGGATAGGACAAAGAAGGGAAGGAAAGATCGCGCGCGGTCCGTAGCCCGTTTGTTAGGGTACTGCTCCGGCATTCGCCTGGTGTTGATCGGAGAAACCACGGAAAACTACCGATCAGAGCAGCCCCGAAAAATGTATCCCGAGATTGCGAGTGGTGTTAAAACTCCGGTACCAACCTAGAAAGCTGGATTTAGGATTGGGCTCTTTATCATTACAATCCTTTAATTGATTCGAGCGGTTTGAGAGTAAGGAATAAACAATGACCACGGAGTAAAAATTAATTCTTCATACTTCGTCTCGTGTAGAAATTCGAAGTTGCTTCTGGCAACATTTTACATTATTGATGTGATCAAGGGTGTTCATAAATGCATGGTATATTATAGTACTCTATTAATCATTAGTTTCAAGATACGAAACATTAACACTATTTACATCACAGGCAGATATCCTTTGCGTTTTAATGAATTGCAAAATGAGCTACAAAACACATACAATGAACAGAGAAGTGGAAAATACGTGTCAATACAAATAAATCGCAGGCCAAAATATTCACACTAAGAAAAAGTATATCCCATACTGAGTTCAAAATCAGCCTGAAGTATAGAATGTGGACATTACTGTACAAGTCAGTCTTAAGAACATCACTAACCCTATATGGTCCAATGCAGCTGTGAACCATATGAAGAGACTGCAAGTAATACAAAACAAATGCGTAGGCAGAATAATCAAATCCCCATAGTTTATCAGCTACAACCATCTTCATAGAGGGGTAAAACTAGAACCGATCAAATATTTTATTTTCTAGAATTTCCCAATCATTCTGTAAACTCCTTAAAAATATGGCACCTTATTTTCATTAGGAAAAACGTATCAAAACCCTAAAAGAATTAGATCATGCTGTCCAAAAGATGCTTCAAAACCCCGTAATCAAGTAAATCTAAATCAATGCATGAAGATAAAAAAATGGTTTAATAAAAAAGAAAGAAAAGAAATAACTAGCAATTAGGTATCAATTATGAATATGCAGAAGTAGCCACATAGCAACAATAATAAGGAATGGTCAAGCCTAAACGTGAATTAAATGTAATTATTAATACCCCTGAAAGGCAACAATGCCGAACAGGTGAATATCATTTAAAAAAGCTCTGTTCCGCTAAAACGCTTCGGACGGGCGCACATTGTTTCAATATCAACTGCCAAGCCGTCTGAGTAGCGGATCGTCTCGCTCGCGAAAAAAAACGAGCAAAAAGGCGCGTTTCGACTGCACTGAGAGTTGAACCAATTACGTACGATAAGTGTTCAGCTTTGGAAACTCCATGGTGCTCTATTGTTTGAGCCTGCTGATAACAGAGCTCAACGTGGTTTTACGAACGTTATACATGCATTAATAATGAGAAAAACAAGAAAGGAAATCGATTTCTTTTCGCCCAGACACAGGTGTCTCCAATATTTTCTTCCACATTTAATGTTAAAAGCAGATTCTAAAATTTAGGTTATGTAAAAGTCTTCATACTTGTTTTCAGAATTTTCTCTTTGACGAAAGCTAAAGAAGAGGTTTTTGCGGATCTTCGGCCCAACTTTTAACAGCTCTCTCACAACTTAGCTGTATTGGGATGCCTTAACCCAGGATATGATGCCACATTGCGGGCGCAGTGTGATCGACGCCGTAATTCTGAGCGCGCCAAGAGACGACAAAGAATTCTTATTTCGTATTTTGTACGAATCGTGATACCACCATGCCCCAAAGGGAGTACGAACACGCTTGCTGCGATTATCACGTGCGCAAGGAAGGGCGGCGCGTGATCCGATGCAGTGTGCGGAGGCCCTGTTTGGAGCCTCCCAGATATTCCGGCGCCCCCCTCCACCTCCCCCACAAGCGGCGGGGCGGCAGCGCGCGGCTCGTTAATCAAGGGCGCCTCGCCATCGACCCACCCGCCTTCCACGGCGCCTCGAACCCGAGACCACGGGCCCCGGCCCGCCCCGCGGCCGCACATGCATCCGCCTCCGCCCCGCGCCACGGCCTCCCGCATCCTCGGCGCAAGCGCCGGCACGCCACAGCCTGCCAAGTCACGCTCGGAGCACACTCGGAGCACCCTTGCAGCACCCTTGAGCACCCGGACACCGGAGCACACGCGGAGCACAGGGAGCACACGCGGAGCCACGCGGAGCCACGCGGAGCCACGCGGAGCGCACGCGGAGCGCACGCGAGCGCACGCGGAGCACCTCGAGCACGCACACGCGGAGCACACACGCAGCACACGAGGAGCACACGCAGAGCCCCTCGGAGCACGCACACGCGGAGCACACACGCGGAGCACACGCAGAGCACCCTCGGAGCACGCACACGCGGGAGCACACGCGGAGCACAGGAGGAGCACACGCGGAGCACCCTCGAAACACGCACACGCGGAGCACACGCGGAGCACACGCGAAGCACACGCGAAGCACACGCCGAGCACACGCGGAGCACAGCGGAGCACGCCGAGCACACGCCGAGCACACGCCGAGCACACGCCGAGCACACGCCGAGCACACGCCGAGCACACGCCGAGCACACGGAGCACACACGCCGAGCACACGCGGAGCACACGCCGAGCACACGCGAAGCACACGCGGAGCACACGCCAGCACACGCGGAGCACACGCGGAGCACACGCGGAGCACACGCGGAGCACACGCGGAGCACACTCGGAGCACACTCGGAGCACACTCGGAGCACACTCGGAGCACACACGTGTAAAAGTAACGAGTAAGGAAAGGCCAAGGAAGAGGAAAGAAAGATCATGCGCGGTCTGTGGCTCGTTTGTAAGCATTTGCTCTGGCGTTCGCTAGGTGTTGATCGAAGAACTCACGAAAAGCTACTGATCAGAGCAGTCTGCCGCTAGAATTCACCTACAGACAGCGGATGAAAGGGTCGAAAACTCCTACCACAGCTGAGACTCGAATCCTAGAACCTCCCGGGGAAAGAGTTGATACCCTAAGTCACCTTTGCCGGTGATACATTCTCGAGACAACCTCGACACATCTTCGAGTCACCCTCGAGTCACCCTCGAGTCACCTCGAGTCACCCTCGAGTCACCCTCGAGTCACCCTCGAGTCACCCTCGAGTCACCCTCGAGTCACCCTCGAGTCACCCTCGAGTCACCCTCGAGTCACCCTCGAGTCACCCTCGAGTCACCCTCGAGATACCCTCGAGATACCCGCAAGATACCCTCGAGACACCCCTCGAGACACCCTCGAGACATCTTCGAGACATCTTCGAGACACCCTCGAGACATCTTTGAGACGCCATCGAGACACGCACGGAGCTTTCTAATGGCACTATATTGTCTCGCTCCCACGACGCCTCGTCCCCCGGTCCTCACACAGCGTCGACTCACAATTGCTCCACATCCGCGTCTTACAATTACGTATTCGTCTCGGGACTCTGCCATCACGGCCCCCGCCCAGCCAAGCAGCGACAAGACACCCCTGCCTGCACCTCCAGACACGCCCCCGCGTATGGACATGCACTCGCCTCCGAACCCACAACCCCACCCTAAATACACTCTGCCTCCGACTTGACCCCGCCCTGGACCTTAGCTGCCACGGCGCTTTTATAGTGAGCGGCGTAACTTTACTCTTGCGACAGAGTGCGGATGATGAGATAAGACTCTTTGGAGAGTTGTTTCAATAATCATACATGTAATAGTGTGTCGTTCCAAAAGATGGCTTCATAGTCACATAAACAAGAAATGTTTTTTTAAGTCCGTTTTTAGTACCGGCAACTACGTATTTTCTTGGTATATATCATTCATACTTTCATACTCTTACAACACTTTGTTGTAACCAAAAGTATTCCATGAAACTTTTTCTCAGAAATGCCAATGTCGTTGGATAAAGAGAGCCCTGCCCTATCTGAAGATGGTGCGAAGAAATTGATTGTTAGTACTCAATATTAACTGTGTGCCTTGCAATAACGCTGTGCTTTACGATAAGCCCATCGAATTCATACAAACCATCTGGTGTTGTACAAACCTGTACAAACCATCTGGGTTTGTGCAGGCCAACTCACGTAGTTTCCTCTCTACCATCATGAACTTTACTAGCGCGGAGTCTGTATGACTTTGCCCCCAGCTCCTAGATAACTAGACAAATCTGTTTCTTAGTTCCCTTCCTTTTCTCGAACAGTTCTGGAGTTTCAGCAAAGCCGCGCATGCACAGTTTCACTTTTAAGGTTGTAAATGCCACATTGCTCATGCGCATTTGCTCAAACTCCAAAAGTTTGTCAAAAGCAAGCATGTAAATTGGGTTTTACACTTGCAGCCTTCTCTGATGGCTCTTACCCGTCTCGCTACAGCTCGTTAAGGTAATTTAAATGTTTCTCGAGCTTCTTTACTCTCTGACCAGTGACACCGAAGTATTTTGTGAAGTCCCCCCCCATTTTTTGGTGGCCCACGTTCATCAGCAGAGTAAGGGCATTCATCAGCAGAGTAGCAAGAGCTGTGGTTTACAATGCCACGTAAGGTATGGATGCTTTCAATTTGTGTTTGAGTTTGAAATGAAATGGCAAGATTCCACATATCCCTTTCTATCAACCCTTTCATTAATTCATTGACGCTCCCGGGGGTCATTGGAAAACAGTCCGGGCTCAGAGATTTGGTGCACTGCAACTCATCATCCTTACTTTCAAGAGGCTTTAATTTAAACCATAATGGTGTTTCGTTGCAGATCACTGTCTTATATGAATTATCTAATCGTACTGACCAATGCTCAATGTTCTCTGAACTCTCAATTATCGGAATCCATGTACTCCGTATGTTTTTTTATATTTGTCAAATAATGCAATATTTTTATAATGTACCTTTTTGATGAAAGAAGCCTCCGCGAGAAAGATATGAATGCTACAAATTTGCACGAACAAATCTGTATATGTTCCTTGTACAATATACTGCTCTTGTGATTATCGTACAAATGAAAGATAAACTTATCCTAGGAGTAGGAATTCTCGAGATAAATACTTAATAACTTTCAAGTACCTCATTAAAGCATTAAAAATGAAAAAGTGATTTGATTAATCATAATATGCTAACCAAAAAGCTTGGAAACTATTTTTGTTTATTTGAATCAATACAATCAATTTAGAAGAATATTTATCTTAGTCATTTTATAAGAGCGAATTAAACAAATACTAATTCGGGTGTCAGCTGTTTGTCGAAGGCTTTTGCATTACAAGCACAAAGCCACGGCTGAATTTGTAATTCAATTGTGATAAACAATAAAATGAATTTATAATTAAAGGAATTTTAACAAAAAATAATTAAAGTAATTAAATCGGCATTAAAGAGTTCCCCTCTGAATCATAATTACTGAACGCATCAATGTCGATTTAGGCAACGGGGGAAATCAGCAAATGAGAAGAGGGTTCAATTTGGATGGAGTGATTCACCTGCTGTATGTTATACAAAGGGCAGTATTGTTAGAATATCCGTAATAAGGTGACATACGTAACCAGTGTTTTTTGTAATACGGACATTTTTTTATTAAACTGTTTACTGATTGTTCATGTGTTTTCACCTGGGCGATAAGCAAATATAACAAGAACTCTGCATTTGAACTATTGTGGTATAGATTGTCTCATTATGTAGTCAGGTTACTTATATTTTATAGGTTCATTTTAAAGAATTTAAATATTGCAAGATGCATTAAAATTAATTTTTAGAACATTATTTTATTTCAAACTTATACTGAACATACAAGTTTAAAATCAAGTATAGGTTTAAATTTGAAGTAAAGTGTAGGTAAAGTATAAGTTTAAAATAAAGTGTTAAACAATTCGTTTTAATGTTTCATTGTAATATGTCAATTTAAAGCTCTGACATTAAAGAGTAGATGATTGTAAAATAACATACGGCTATATATACGCCTATATAATAAGCTATATATAACCTGGATATAACAAGAACCCATAAAATTTGGGGTGCAAAGCACACCTGCACTTCGCGGATGCATCCGGTGCGCGGCTGCTCATTTCATCACTCGCCGCATTCCTCCGCTCGTCCATCATTCCACGGCGCGTCGTTCATCATGCTAATAGAGCCATCGCCGGCCCCGGGGCCGCCTTCGATTGCCCCCGCGCTCGCCGCGGCCGCTTCCGCGTCTCCACCTGCTCGCGAGCAGCAGAAGCCCACGAGCAAATGGAACCTCAAGGAGTGTGTGAGTACAAGCATGGATGAGGCGTTCGATCAAGTCACGCTCATTTTCACGAGCGAGAAATTTTACAATGAAGGAACAATTTTACGGCGTTCACACGCGCGTTTACGGCGTTTTTACGGCGTTTTCACCGTTTCAACGGTGTTTGTTTGTTTCTTATTAATTCCTGAGCACTACGATTGATTCATTGACCCACCTTCCACACGGGCCGAAAATTGTGACTTGGCACCATGCAGGCTTCAATTGGTGCTAAATTGTGTCTCTCATATTTACTGCCAGGAAAGGCGCAACAATTTCACAAATACACATGTTTTACTTCAGACGTTCCCGGTTAAGGAAAAATTAAAACTAATTAGGAAGTGGATTTGTTAGACGATTTAATTTTGCTGAACACTTAGCCTGGGTTTTGTTACATGACATGAAAATGACATGGCCTCTGTGATTTTCGCCCCACGCACTTCAGGCGGAATTAATCGGGAGAAGCAGCTCAGGACAATAACTGACGTCACTGCAGTGCCTCCGACCGGGAGGGGCTACGGTTTGAGTCCTGACGGTCGCAAGATTTCCCATACTAGCTACATAGCTAGGTTGAGTTCAGTCGCTGTCTGGGGGAGAACTCTAGCGGCCGGTTGCTCTTATCGGTAGTATTCCGTTGTTTCTCCGATAAAAACCAGGCGAATGTCGGACCTTAACAAATGAGCCCCAGACCACGCGCGATTATTCTTTCCCCTTTCTTGTCCTAACCTCTCCCCTTACATTCCCTCAACCCTTACACACATACTTACACTAAATATGCACTACACTACTAAACCTGCCGGGAGGGCGGTGCAGGAGAGCTTAGAACTTGTCTTGGCTGGGAGCGGTGCCCCGCTGGAGGGAGATACCTAGTTGGGAAAACCCGCAATCCGACGGGTAGGACGGCACCGGATCTCACCATCCAGTTGGATAAGATCACCTCTACCTCACGAGGAAAAAATATACACTACACTTGTGGGAATTATGGCCTTAGCATTTGACGCGACTGGAATCACTTATCAATCAATCAGCCGAGATCACCCCCGCATTCTGAACGGCTGAGAAGCCAGTGCGCTGCACTCGTTAGTTGCACCGTGCGCGGATATTTTTGAATTGAGAGGGCGTTGTTCTAACCACACTTTAAGTGGCAATGAGCTGAATTCTAATTCTATCCCATTAAGGACACCATAAGCAACATACATTTTCATAGTGACTGTATATCCTATTTAACATATAATATTGTTTGATCACCATATCAAAAAAAATTGAATTTTCAAATTGCGTGAATATTTGACCTAATATAACATTCTTTTTAACCGTATTAAAAACTTAAAATTAATTTTAAACATTCTTGTGATTTATTGAAAAGTTCCACAACTACTAGAAAGTAATTCGTAACGTTATCATAGTAAACAATCTATTGAATTTTCAGGAATCTTATTTTTAAGAAAATAAAACAAAAATCACCAACAAGGACTCGATGAAAGTTTAAAGAAATCTCTCACAACTTACAAATAAAGGCTGGTTTCCCAAATGTTGTGTGGAAATAAATTGCTTGTGAGATATATTTCAGTAGTATTCTGGGATTAATTGATTGTTTACAAGTAATTGCCCAGATGACTCGGTTGCGAGAGCACGGTTGAGATCCGCTAACCTGCTAATTCTGCTAAGGAAAATATGGAGTAATTATACGCTGGTTAAACTGTAGCACTAATTACGGGATCACGTAACTCCATATCCCCTCTATATATAATAGGCTTAGGGAAGTAGGTTTTTAAAGGTTTATAAGAAAACATCGACACAAAACTTCATGAGTGCATTCCTGCTAGATTTTTCCCTCTCCGCCCGATGCATCGAACAGACTTACGAAGTTTGCAAATTATGATACATTTAGGAAATTATACACACAGACAACCTGCTCTACACAGTTCATTACTATCCTCCACCCGAATACGAGCCTCCCTCCCTAAAGAGGGCCTTAAAATCAGGTTTTGGGTCCCTGGAAGGGGCACAGGTGAAATTGTATGCCCTTAAGTGAAGACTTTTGGATACTCCATTACGTTTTTGGAGGTTTCCTCACCTCGTAACATAGTATGTCACGCTGAAAGTTGGGTTCCAATTCTTCTACTATGTGTATTGGGTATGAGAGAACGCAACAAACCTGTGTAATTACATGAAAAATAATTTCAGCTCTTATGAAGTCCCAACAAAGGGCCGAAACGTTAGCAACCAAGTAAAACGAATGTAAAATTATTTCTTCTACAAATTATCTATACTCAAAACAATCAATATCCATCCTTTTCACGCGAGAAATATGTATGTGGAACATATGAGATATCATGCGGGGGCAAGTAGAGTTCGAGTTTTTTCTTAAACTGTACTCCACAAAGCAAGACCTTTGAACGTACTTTGACATATTTGGAGATTTAGGGTGTTTGGGTATACTCCTTAGTATGTCTTTGCTGAAAATAGAAGCGGGGACCCTTCCGTCTGCAAAGTTTGAGTTGTGATCTCGCAACTAGGTTTTATATCGAAACAGACCACAAGCCTTCCAAATCCATCGCTCACCCAAGAGCGCAAACCCGGATCCGAGTGAGTGAAGAAGTACTTACGGTTACCGGGGTCGTCAACTACTTTAGACGTTAGCCCCGTGAGTGTAGTGTAAGTTATAGCCGGGAGATGGCGGTGTTTCTTCACCGACTGGAACATGAAATCCAGCGCCAGTTTACACATTGGCTAACAGGGTTTTCTCTTCCTCGTATCTCCTCAGTGGTACAGGCAGGTCAAAATCTAAGCACCAGACTTAAGTGATATTGTGCTGAATATAAGTGTGTAAAGGTGGGAGATGAGAAAGATATATAGAAAAGAAAGAGAAAGAAAATATAACGTTTGCTCCGTGGTCCTTACTCCGTGATCCGCGACCGTGTACGACTCCGGCTTTCGTCTGGCGTTGGTCGGAGAAACAGCGAAAAACTACCGATCAGAGCAGCTACCCCCTAAAATTGTCTTCCAACTCTGATCCGACGAGCACACCTGTGTTTTAATGTCTGGTCAGTGGTTCCTGTTCGTTATATAATACATGGGGATGGTATCGATAATTTTGTTCAGAAAACCCGTAAGAAAAAAATCCGCTTTGTCTTCATTCATCATTTACGATTGTCCCGGTTGCTTCCGCAACCCGCTATTCTAAACTTGATCCTAATCCGGGAACAGGTTGACAGATGGTATTTCCTCTCTGCCCGCGGAAGAAAGTCTTCTTCCTTCTGGACAAGATTTGTTCCTTGCCTCGAAGGGCGAGTTTCCTATAAATTATCATTGCGACTAGCAGGTGATTTCTAGGAAAATATTTCTATCTATTGCTGATGTACAACACACTCACCCGAAAGAATTAGTATACGTGTATTAAGAGTTTTAATTTTTTATTGATCCGTTATTGCATTCGATTTGGAGTTCCATATACACTGCATAACTAACCTGGATAGTGAGAATTGTCGTTACACGGGAAATATGAAAACAGTTTAATGGTGACATGTTCTCTTATGGAGAGAAAAATGGAAAGACAAACTACGCATTAAAACTACGCTAAAAATGAAATCATGTATGTACGACGGGCGTTAATTCGTTCTAATGATTGAGCAGTGACAAGGGCCTGTGGCCCAAAGGCTTTTTGTCCACGAGATCATTAGAACCCTTATAACGGCCATGGTGCTTAAAAAGCTATTTTTATTACGAAACTTTCATTTAGCGTTGCGGGTCGGAATTGGGAAAGTAGTATCGTTATTTCTATTGAGCTGTAATAAATTGTAACATCAATTTAGAAATTTTAAAGACTGATTTTACCAAACGGAGAGTGCCATTTAGTACACCAGTTCTTAAATCTATGTACGACTTTTAAAAAGAATTGAATATTGTAAAATCAACGTAATTATATTCACCTAATTTAAATACAAATTCTAGCCAAATCGAAAATTCATGCAAATGTTACATCTTCAAGAAGCAGCTGATATTAATTTTCTCTCTGTAACTATGTCAATTTCCTACTTGCAGAATATATCGTTCCCTCAGAAAACATTACTTTCAAAGTTCCCAGCCTTAAGACAAATTTCTTTATTTTCGCATCAGTAGAAAATCACTCAGAAAACCTTACAGGCAATAAATTTCCATCCTCGTTTCTGTATTATGTCGATAAATGTTTCTGGATACTGTTTGTAAATATTTACACAGATTTGTATGACGTATGAGAAATAGCGAGGGAAATGTAATTTGCGATAATATAACCTGCAAAATGACATTCAAAACATTCAGCAATCTCTTGTAAGACAAACATTTAGTAATGTAAACACTTAAAACAAAAACTATCTGAAACGTTTTTTATCTAAATAATTTGGATTATCATGCAGAGTTGATGAGGAAGAGTTATTCTTGGTGTGTTACTGGATTTATAGGTACTCATTTTGATGAGAGATGTCTTTGATGTAACAACTGGCCTGTAATGGAAATCTGTCAATAACAGTGAATGCATTATTTGCCCGAAGCTGTTATACTACGCTCTCGCCTTGCCGCGCCCGCTACATCGTCCGAAACGACGTCGTTATACAACACCTAAAGTAACCGGTTACGTAACATGTAACACATCAACCGACACGAAATGTAACGTGTAACTAACTGTTAACGCAATGTATAAGGGTGATTTAAAAAAATAAGATAAGTTCTCTCGTAAACTCACTTCATACCACAGGCAGATACATTGATTCACGCTGTGATAAGGAAGTGATACACAAAATATTTCAAGGTGGTTGGTTAGTGTTTCCTTAGTCATTAGGCCCGTAAGTGTAGTGCATTTTTTTCTCGGGTGATGGCGGTGATCTTCCACTTTGGATGGCGAGATCCGGCGCCAACCTACAGTCGGCTAGTGGGCTTTTTCTCCTAACCAGGACTCTACCACCAGCGGGGCACCACCCCAGTCGGGACAAGCTCTAAGCTCCCGACCGGCCTCCCGAAATATGTGGTAGTGTAGTGTATGTTAGTGTAAATGTGTGTGTAAGGGGAGAGGGTAGGACAAGGATGAGGAAGGACAGATCGAGCGCGGTCCGTGGCCCGTTTGGTTGGGTACTGCTCCGGCATTCGCCTGGGGTTGACCGGAGAAACAACGAAAAACTACCGATCAGAGCAGCCGGCCGCTAGAATTCTCCCCCAGACTGCGACTGAATTCGACCTAGCTGAAAAGCTAGTGCCGAAAATCCTGCCGCCATTAGGACTCGAACATAGGACCTCCCGGTGAGAAGCACTGCAGTGACATCAGTTGATGCACTGAGCTACGGATCCCGGTAGTACATGTTGGTGTAAATGTTTGTGTAAGCGGAGGACAAGAAAAAGGAAGGAAAGATCGCGCGCCGTCCGTGACCCGCTTGTTTGGGTACTGCTCTGGCATTCACCTAGTGTTGATCGGAGATACCACAGAAAACTACCCATCAGCGCAGCAGGCATCTAGAATTCTCGTCCAGACAGCGACTAAATTCGACCTAGCTCAAAAGCGAGTGTCGAAAATCCTGCCGCCGCACAGTGGTCTATTTTCAATATTTAGGGGGACATTGCTCTTTTTGAACTGAAATCAACTGTATAAAAGTTTTTTTGTTTATTTTATATAATTTTGAAATCTTTATCACTCTTAACTGCTGTTCTATAATATGCAAAAGATATTCGAATCGTTTTTCTGCGTATTATTGCGTACAAACAAGGATATACATATATTCTATAATTAAACGAATTGTAAAGAGTAGGACCTGTATTTTACGAAAGAAAATAAGTGATAAATACATACCCAAACGATTTATATATCAAAATCACTGCCTGAAGTATCTTCCAAGTCTTCTTCATTCTGGCTTTGGAATGAATCATCTGAATGCTGGTGAACTCGTGACAATTCTGCTGAATGTGTAAGGACTTTTAAGAGATTGATGACGGGCTGTGGCAATTGATTTATTTTTCTTTTAGGTAAATTTCTGATGCTAGACATCACTGGATCAGAAGATATCAAGAGAGCATGGAGAAGGTCATCGATGTTTCGTTGCCTGTTATTTTTGCGAGTATTGTGCTCGTGAAAGTAGCGACATTCTTTATGTCTTGTTTCTAATGCTTCCTCGCTTAATTGTCCTATAGGAAGCAAAAGTGTGTCCATGACGTCAGCACCGTGAATTAGAACTTTGTGGACACTCGCTGGCATTTTGAACCATCCATACTGTTCCACAAATAGTTGAATGACAGGAACTTCCATCAAAACCCCATTTGTAAATAATTTCGAAAGAGGAAGTTTCATGCTTACTAACAACTCTGCTGAGAACGTGTTGAGCTATGGATAAACGATGTGCTGTGTGGTCATGTAGGCTTTGCAATTTAACCTCGCCTTTTGTCTCGGAAATAACTATGTCTTTGGGGTAGCACTGCTCTTTAACTTTCAGTACTTTGTTTTAGGCCGGATATATATCACAATTTCTCTCTTTTGCACCTTTTCGTATCAGAATATATTGTGCTTTACTCAATTTGGCGTCTATAATTAGAGCCAGGGCTTCTTCTGGAGTGTAAGGTTCAAAATTTTTCTTTTGCATATTTATTTTTTTCATTGTCCTCAAAGAACGAGGGCTTTAAATTGTAGCCTTTTTTATGACATGAGCAACATTTCGTTTGCCTTGTTTTCTGAAGACTGTGTCGCAAAAGCTAGTTCTTCAGGACTGTGGCCCTCAACTAATTTTCTTGTGCGCCTTCTCTTTGTTCTGGTGCTCAACGTATCAAATTCTCTTTGATGATGTGCCGTGGACATTCGTGGTCGTATATCAGGTCGAAGAAAGATCATTTTTTCTTCTAATCAGTCTTTATTTTCTTTCAAAGATGTTTCCTTCCGCTTTCCGCTTGCTTTCCAGCGATTTACAATTGAGATAGTAAAAAATCTAATTTTATTGATAATACCGTCTTCTGTAACATTCTGCACTCTCGACATTATCAAATTAACTACCTTATTTCTCACATGAGTTTTATTTGTCTGAGACAGAAGACCTTCGTGCGAAAGATATCCAAACAGTTCCAGACGCGTCACTCCCAGTCGCGCACCTACCGACAAATAAAACTAAATAACACAATTTCCGCAGATCTCCGCACATTAAAATTAGTATCGTTTTAAAGGTAGATAAATACTCTACATCATATAAAAAATTGGTCATGTTACAACGAGGTCCTTTTTTGTTCTACTCCAATGAATTTCGACTATGAGTTCTTCACCTTCATTTTCCCCCCGTTTTTTAATAAAATACATTTTATACTTCTAAAACGATAAACACGTATTAAAATTAATATATAACGTATCTGAAGAACCAGATTCCATGATGGGATAAAAAGTTTCTCACAGGAATATAACACGCACGTACTAGAACACCTCGAACACAGCCTACCGAGCAACCTCCAAACAAGACTGAGCGCGCTCTGTGTCTTTCGCTTCGTTTCATGAATGCTCATCGCTCTACGCTTCATAGAATATGGTCTATTCATACTTTTTCGAACAATTCAAGATTCTGTTCACCCTCTTGAATCGATACATTGAGGCTTCAACAACTTTGGTTTCAAGGCAAATGTCCCCGTAAATGAGCAAAATAGACCACTGTGCGCCGTCAGGACTCAAACCTAGGACCTCCCAATGAAAGGCGCTGCAGTGACATCAGTTGATGCTCTGAGCTACCGCTGTCGGTCAAAACATTTCACCATAGTATTGATTCTTGTTCAAATGCTTTTTTAAAACGCGTCAAGAAACGACACTATTATAGACAAATTCGGCATTGTCTCGCCATAATGACTGTGCTGACCGTAAGTACAGGTTGTAAATCACACATGTTTCATCAGTGATTTGAAAAGATAGAAATGACTGGCTACTAGGTGAATAATACAGGGTCGAGTAACTCTACCGGAAGAGTCATTCCATACTCGTTAGTTTCGCCGTTATTTTGACAAATTCAGCCTTTTCCATCCACATAAAATCTTAATGAAAATGCTACAAAAGCGAGCTGAAAGCTGCTCAAAAGAACGAAGTAGGAATACAAAAACTCGCACCGACAGAAGGTTAAATTTTTAAATTGCAATTACAAAAGAGTTACTGTATGTTTGGTGCACATTGAGTACAACTTTCTTAATTTCCATTATTTTAACTTTAAAATTGGGTACACGCATGTTTTGAGCTCGCTAATACGAATATAATGTCAAAAACGGAGGTAAAGCATTTTGCTTTTATTTTGTGTGAAAAATGATAGCTGATTCAATCACTGTCTCTTTTGTAGTAGCGACGAAGAAGAGAAGACTTAGAAGTCTAGGACCCATTCAAAAAATTCGTCGTAAAATTTACCTTTGTTAACCACTTTCTCGTTTTGTAACAATCTAACACAAACGCACGTTTCATCTCTAGAAAGAGGATTAACGAAGTCACTCACTCGAATCAAGTGTGTAATTTGGGCACATCTCTGGCATCAACCAGGAATTCAACAGAGGAAAGAGAGGAAACGGCCAGAGGAGCTGATGTCTACAATTCTCATCGAGGCAGTGGGCAGATATTTAGCTCTTGGCAAAAACCCGCCTCTCTGTGGATTCAAACCAAACACCTTCCTATCTAAAAAGCTTGGGTTGCGAACTCGCAACTACATACACTATCGGGCGAATTTCTCCCAGGTGGAAGGTCCAGATAGATGTCTAGTTCTGCGTCAGCCTGACGCAATGTTTTGGCAGCCTCATGTACCGTGAATCTACCCCTGATCTTCTTGAACATTTTACTCGGGAGAGATGGATCACGGCGTCAACTGATGTCAGCACAGTGCGTTGACCGGAAGGTTCTAGGTTCGAGTCCCACCGGTATCAGGATATTCGATCCTAGCGTTTCAGCTAGGTCAAACTCAGTCGCTGTCTGGAGGAGAATTGCCGCAGCTGGTTGCTCTGATGGAGAGTTGCCTGTGGTTTCTCCGATCAACACCAGGAAATGCCGGAGCAGTACCCTAACAAACGGGCCACGGACCGCGCGCGATCTTTCCTTCCTATTCTCATCCTTACATACGCACACACACTAACATGCACTACACTACCACACATGCTGGGAGATCGGTGGGAAGTTAAGAGCTTCTCTCGGCTGGGATTGTTCCCCGCTGGTGGGAGATAATTGGTTGGGGAAAACCCTTAGCCGACGGTAGCCCAGTACCAGATGTCGCCATCCAGAGTAGAAGACCACCACCACCACCTTCCTAGGAAAAATCATGCACTACACTTATGAGATTAATGACCTTGTCAGCTGACACGACCGGAATCACTAACAATCATTTAACGTTGGGCCCAATGAGGTCTCCGTAAGAAGCACACATTGCCGGGCCTCAAGACCAAGCTACAAAATTTCGGAACGTGGTGGAGCGAGAGTACAGCGTGACGTGGGGGGGGGGGTAAAGTGCAAAGCAAAGCGGGTTGGGCGTGGCAACGTACGGCAAGGTGTGGAGCGTGACTTGGCGTGGCGAGGCAACACAAGGGTTGACGCGAAGCGGTACAAGCAGTGGCGGGACAGAGAGGGCAGCCGTGCCGAGCTTGGCGAGGCGTGACGTGGCGTGGCGGGGCGTGGCGGGGCGCGTGCGCGCACGGCGCCGCATCGTCAGCGCGGCCGCGTGAGCGTGCTGTCCCTCCCCCTCCCGGCGAGCCGTGCACTCGCCCCTGCCGCCGCCCGCGCCCTCGCCCGCGCCCTCGCCCGCGCCCTCGCCCGCGCCCTCGCCCGCGCCCTCGCCCGCGCCCTCGCCCGCGCCCTCGCCCGCGCCCTCGCCCGCGCCCTCGCCCTCGCCCTCGCCCGCGCCCTCGCCCGCGCCCTCGCCCTCGCCCGCTCCCTCGTCCGCGTCCTTGCCTTCGCCCTTGCCCTCGCCCACGCCCTCGACGCCCACGCCCTCGCCCACGTCCTCACCGCGCCATCGCCCTTGCCCTCGCACTCGCCCTCGCCCGCACCTTCGCCCTCGCCCGCACCTTCGCCCTTGCCCGCGTCACCCGCGCCTTCGCCCGTGCCCTCGCCCGTGCCCTCGCCCGCGTCCTCGCCCGCGCTCTCCACCGCGCCCTTGCCCGTGCCCTCGCCCTCGCTCGTACCCTCGCCCGCGCTCTCGCGCCGCCTTCACCCGCGTTTTGGCCTGTACCCTCGAGCTCGCCCTTGCCTTCCGCGCCCTTGCTGGCGCCGGCGCCGGTGACACGTAGTCGCCGGCAACTTGCTAACGGGCCGAACCCACTTTATAGGTCGGGCGTTCCCCAGGGACGCTTTTCCCGAGCTTTGAGAGTACATGGCTGCCTTCGAATCTCGGTAGGGGGTTCAAGTGGAAGTTCTCGCCCTCTTTCTTTTTGTCTCTTTGCTACACTCACGTCAAATTGTTTGCAGAGACTCTCACGCGAGGACAAACTAGAGTTTCAGAAATATGGAGGTGAGAGACTAGAAAGATTTGTCTAAAAAATGCAACAGACCCACCCAACATCGGAGAGAGAAGCTGTTGAAAACATACACAGCACTTCAAAATTTAGAACCTTCAATACCATGTACCTAGGGCATTTCAATAATTCTATATGTTATTTTTTCATCTCGATAGGTATTTTTACTTTCTCATAAAAGTTATGCATATACATATACAGAACATATACATTGCACCTAAATGGAATAATACAAGTAATAACTGCCCTACGGTTTGTAAAAGTGCCGTTTTGTTGACATAATTTTTTTTGTGACCCCTGATACTATAAAAGGGGAATTTCCTTGCTAGTAGAGTACTTTCTCTAATATTGTAGTGTAGTCAGAACCCACAGTTTGTTGCTCTTTAATCATTAAAAGGCGTCTTTTCCCCCCGTCCGTGAATTATCCTAGCGGAATATAAGCCCTGCAATTTTCAAAAGAATTCTATAAATATAGTCGGTACTTTACATGAAGACCCTGGTTGATCCGTCAGTTACAACTACATTATTGAAGACAGAAATATTTCTTCAATTGAAATTGTACTTTATTCTTTCATTAGTCCACACGCGTTCTCTCTCTCTCACGTGATTGAGTTGTTTCTCCTATGTTAGAGCGACATAGGAATTTTTGAGAACACCATCGTTCTCAGAACTTCTCCCACCAGATTTTTCTTACTTCTCATAGCTGCCAGTTCGTGCCAATTGGCTTTCTCATAAGAATAATCTCAAACCGCGTGCTTCGCAGCATACCGCAGGTCAGAGCGTGTGGTACAATTGAGTAGTTGCCCCGAATAGGGATCTAACCAATACAATTCCTGAAATTGTTATTGGAGTGAAAAAATTATTTCTGTTCAGCTCAAAATCGTTGGGAAAAATGATATTTTGTATTCGAAAGTAGGGCTTCGGGCGAAGAGTGATCTAACCCCCCGGTAAGAGGACGGTCGCTAGCATGCTATATATAAATCGCTTTGTGCTGTTCAGCATCTCCACAGAGGTTGCAAAAGAAGTAAAAATATTTAGGAATGGAAGGTTAATAGAAATAAGAAATCCCGAACATTTCTAAAATAAATAGGAATGGTCATTTAATGCCAGGAAAATGTGAATCTGTAAATGTAGTGAATTAGTGATTTAATCGTCTTCTGTATAACATTCACTATTTCCTGAAATTAT
Organism: Teleogryllus oceanicus; assembly: GCA_964035755.1. Classification (NCBI taxonomy): domain Eukaryota; kingdom Metazoa; phylum Arthropoda; class Insecta; order Orthoptera; family Gryllidae; genus Teleogryllus; species Teleogryllus oceanicus. The sequence goes on from CAXIVR010000009.1 coordinate 82,436,056, forward strand.
CATCTATGATGAATAAATAGGAAACGTAACCTATTATATAAAAATGCATTTCATTATTGTTTAGTATGTTTTTCGATAAATGAAGTGGTATTTCAGAAGATATAAAGATGAAGTTGTTTCAAGGCTTCTACAAATTGGAACTACAAAGATTTTTTCGAACGAAAAAATGTTTGTATTCTTAATATGAACTAAGTATGAACCTGTATTCTAAAACTGTTTAATGAGTGGACAAAATTTTCTACCCTGCGACATAGATTTGCTTGTGTAAATGTATTACTTATGCAACTTACATGCGTCTTCCCTTCACTCCCCATCTTCCCTAGTTTATATTTTGCGATATTGGATTTTTGCGACTTCTCTTTTGCACCAACAATATTATCCAGTTGCTTCGTTTAAATGTTTAAAACGTTGAAATATTTATAAAATCGGTTTCCAAAGCAAGGTCTACAGTGATTCGGATAGAAAGTAATGGACTTCGAATCTCAGTGAATGTAACGTAATTCATCTTCTTTCCTTTGTCTTCTTTCACACAATTTGCTGAGCAACTCGCTCGAAAAGCATCTACAGAGTTTGGAATAGTACAGATAGTTCCAAAAGAATGGAAAACGGTGGATTCTGCAAGCAGGTGACAGTCGCATTATATTTGATTGGGATATTAGCTCTTACTATCACATTTCACTCTTAAAAAAAGGTTCGTTCGTTCCTTCGTCCGTTCCTTCGTTCGTTCCTTCGTCGTCCGTTCCTTCGTCCGTCCGTCCGTTCCTTCGTCCGTCCGTCCGTTCCTTCGTCCGTCCGTCCGTTCTTTCGTCTGTCCGTCTGTTCTTCGTCTGTCTGTCTGTTCTTTCGTCTGTCGTCTGTTCTTCGTCGTCTGTCTGTTCTTTCGTCTGTCTGTCTGTTCTTCGTCGTCTCGTCTGTTCTTTCGTCGTCTGTCGTTCTTCGTCGTCTGTCTGTCTGTTCTTCGTCTGTCCGTCTGTTCTTTCGTCTGTCTGCTCTGTTCTTTCGTCTGTCTGTCTCGTTCTTCGTCTGTCTGTCGTTCTTCGTCTCGTCTGCTGTCTCGTCTGTTCTTCGTCTCGTCTGTCTGTTCTTCGTCGTCGTCGTTCTTCGTCTGTCTGTCCCGTTCTTCGTCGTCTGTCTCGTTCTTCGTCCTGTCTGTCTTCTTCGTCTGTCTGTCTGTTCTTTCGTCTGTCTGTCTGTTCTTTCGTCTGTCTGTCTGTTCTTTTCGTCGTCTGTCTGTTCTTCGTCTCGTCTCGTCTGTTCTTCGTCGTCTGTCTCGTTCTTCGTCCGTCCGTCCGTTCCTTCGTCCGTCCGTCCGTTCCTTCGTCCGTCCGTTCCTTCGTCCGTCCGTCCGTCCGTCCGTCCGTCCGTCCATCCGTTCGTTCGTTTGTTCGTTCGTCCGTCCGCCCGTCCGTTAATGCTAAAAATCTTTCTCGCTATCGACATTGTAAGTAATAACGACGTCAACTGACTGATTTTATAGTGCTGTTAAAACTCCTCCGGGGTTCTACACGGATACATTTCGGGTGAGGGAGAGAACCTGTGAGTTTCTCTCCTCCCGCGATGGAGGCTTCGTAGAGGCCTCGTCTCTTAATCCTTCCTCCCCTTGCTTCATCCCCAAAACGGGTGCATATCGTATAATAGGAAAAGAATGGCTTTTTCAGGGACAGCATTGTTTTAGAAATGGTTTCTCTTGCAAAAGTCAGATAGTATCATTGTTGCAGGATATAGCAGATGAAGTTGATGATAGTGAGAGGATGGACGCAGTAATAATAGATTTTGCATTTGTTGTTGTTGTTGTTGTTGTTGTTGTTGTTGTTTCACACGATAAACTGGTTCGTAAATTAATGCAATCGGGTATTGACACCAGAGTTGTGGCGTGGATTGATGAGCGTCTTCGAGATAGGAAACAAAAACTCCGAGTTGGACAACAATTTTCGACTCACGCAAAGGTATTTTCAGAGATCCCTCAAGGAAGCGTTATTGGACCTCTCTTGTTCCTCGCGTTTGTGAATGACCTGCCAGACAATTTATATTCAAATGTACGGCTATTTGCAGATGACTCCATAATATATTGAGTTATTCAATGAAAAGTAGAGGATATTTTGCAGGGTGATCTAGATAGCTTACATTCATGGGCAGAAAAAATGGCATGACAATAAATAGTTCGAAAAGCACAACCATCACGTTTCTCTTGTCTCGTAAGAACCTGATAATAATTTTTCATAGCAAATTGAGTGTGGAAAATCAGGTAAACTGTGTCGTAAGGAAAGCCTGGATGTCCTTGCATTTTACTATGCGAATACTAAATAAAAGTACTGTGAAAGCGAGATAATTAGCATATTTATCTCTAGTTCGTCCATTAATGGAATACGGGGCTGTTTGTTGGGACCCTTATAGAAATTCCCAAAAGGAATATTTGAATAGAGTACAGAGAAGTGCGTATAAATTTACTTTCCGAAGCAATAGGAAGAAAGTAGAATGGGAGTCACCAGAAATTAGGAGAGTTAAGGCACGACTTTGTGCCCTGTGCAAAGCGTATGCCGGTTATCCAGCTTGGAACTATATCTACATCCTACTGGGTAGGCCATCGTACTCGTATTTAGTAGGGGGGGATCACAAACACAAAATTCAGTTTAGGCCACAGAGAACAGATGTTGGAAAATTTTCCTTTGCAAATAGAACAATAACAGATTGGAATAAATTACCTGCGAAAGCCTTGGAACCCTTTCCTCTAGGTGTTCAAAGATTTAAAAATAAATTAACAAATTATATTTGTAAACTTTATTAATTTAGTGAGTTAAGCTTATTATAATAGTAATTATTTGATTATTATTGTTATTTTATTGCTATTATTGTGTTAATTACTATTAAATGCGTTTATTTATTAAATATATAATTATATTCAAAGTATATTGTATTGAAGTGTGGTGACGTGTTATGCAGTGTGGTGCAGTATAGAAGTAGAAAGAGAAGTGAGTTTCAAATGTTGTGAAGTGAAGTGAAGTGAAGTGAAGTGAAGTGAAAGTGAAGAGAAGTGTAATTAAAAAAACGTGTAATCTTGTATTTAATTGTTTAAAATAACTGCAGGTCAGCCATAAAATGTAGTTAATGTTATTATTGTTAGCATACTATTATTATTATTGTTCTTGTTATTATTATGGCTTTAAATAATTTCAAGTTACATTGTTTAGTAATTTAAAGTTAATATTCCTAATTGTAATATGTAAATTGTAGTGTTCTGCCCCAGGTTGTATATACCGATCTGCAGAAATAATACCATCTATATAGTGAACAGTAGGCTAGTTTTCAGCCTGGGGGTACCATGGTTCAAACCTCAGTCGATAAAGATTGAGTTTGTAGGAGAGTTTCGTGTGGAGGTGAGTAACAATGTTTCCCGAAAGATTTCTGAGGGTAACTTCGGTTTCTCTGCCTCTCGTTCCATTGCAATTTCATCAGCAATTTTATCAATATCCACGACCGTCAATCAGACTGTTGTTTAACAATTTCATTATTATGCCAAAAGATTAGGTACTGATATCGAAATACATAAAAACTGAGAATATCCATAGCCTCTCTCGTTTACTTGGCAGTTTGCAGAGAAAGTAACAAGCCCTCCACCAATGCTAAGGTTTGTGAATAACAAATATTTTACTACAACTCCCTGGAACTACATTCCGTATTGGATGGTGCAGTTTAACTTGTATATTGTACTAAAGCCCGGTTTCACCTACATACGTTACCTAACATACGTTTACCTAACGTGACGTTAGTAAACGAGTCGTTAAAATTAATGTCTCCGTTAAGATTGTTCCGTTTCACCAACGCTTCCGCGGCTTCGGTTAGCTAATCGCCAGTTAACTTTAATGGGTTTACAAAATACTTAAATATTTGTTTTTAAAAGGCCGTGAACTGGAAAATCTGTGGTGAGTATGTTTACTCTGCTTACTGAGAATAAACAAACAGTCACAAACAGTCAAACATACAAAGCGCAGCTAACTCTATGGACAATACGGTTAGTCGTAGATTTGCTGGCCCCAATATAGTCACCCATAAGCTGCTGGTAGCTGCCAGTTGCAAAATAACATAGAGTCATCGGTAACCGGTTAATTGGTGCGATTGACTCGTTCCTGGAAATGAATATAAATTGAAACAAATTTCCAATAATGAGTTCTTATTTTTTAATAAATAATGAACTAAATTATAATATTATGTAATTAATTCATATCATACATTGAACTTTATGATTTTGTGATTTAGTTTCGGAAGTTTTTGGAATGACTTGTGTCTGAAGAAAACTGTAGCCTATCTTCTCATAAGAATGAATAGTGACACGATTTCATGTATAATGTACCTAATGAACGAAACCATTCATAACCTAATTCGCATTCATGAAGGTTATATAATAAGATAGTTTTCAATGTGCATGCAACTGAACTGAACTGAACCATGCTACGCTGCAATAAACTTAACCAGGCGTTATGTGCTGCTAACGGAGCTAAGTTTTTTAAATTTTTATAAAACCCGTATTTTCTCTAACGGAGCGTTAAAATCTTCTAACGTCTAGTTAGCGTTTTAACAAGCGTTGGTGAAACCGGCCCTAAGTTCTTCAAAACCATTCAAATTACATTATCGAATATCCACAACTCTGTCATCGAGATAATTGTCAAAGCCTGCAAGCGTGTACATGTTCTTTAGTACACATTGAAGTAACAACTCATTAAACTAAACGACATATTTTGATCCCATCATTCAAGTGTATAAACCACGACACGTATAGATCGTATCCGAAACTATTCATCAGTGATCTTTCTGGCAATTTTCGAACACTAAGGCTCTTGGAGAAGATTTAAATGAGAGATATGAAGGAGTTGGTGAAGCATCCCTCGAGAGTGCTTATGGCACTCGGGTCTGCAGTGCTCCGAAGGACCCTCCCAATGTTGGAGCCGGCTTCGAGTAAGATTCCACTCCCTCCCTCCTCCTCTATTCTGAAACAGTTTGCCTCGCAACTTGTGCAAGGAACAGTTCCACGAAGTGAGTAGGTGGCAGAGCTTTGTCTGCAACTATGTTTCAGACCCATCCTAATGAGTCATCTGGTGATTATGTAAATTACCTAAAATGTCTGCATCTAGTGCTTAGAAACATATTTACGCAGTGGTTAATACACGGCGGCGACCCTCGATATCAAGTTTTCTACTTCACGATAAAATATCCCGTATCCACCTTCTCCTTCCCTCCCCATCTCTTGTGCCTGACACAATGATCCCTATTTACGCATCTTTCAAATTTCCCCTACTCGTTGGACCCTGAACCAACCAGTAGGCATTTCGATTAACATTTCAATGACCATCAATCGACTATACTGAATTTATGTTCTTGTCTCTCTATCGGTGCTTCCGTGGCCTTGTCTTATGGAACGGCCCTCGTAGGTGACACACCCATCCAAATTGCGGTAGTTAAACATGTGTTAATCATACCTCAATGTAGATCTTAGAAATAAAAGAGAAGATTTACAGTTTTACAGTTCTTAGTGGTAGATACAATGATGAATGCACAGCAGAATTTTCTCTTTGCCCATACATTTCAATAATATCTCATTCATTAGGGATTCTTTTTGCATTGTCCATAAATAAAACCATTTAGCCTGCTGACAGTTTGAGGGATCTTTCGAGGGCATTATTTATTGAATTAAGAAATTATAATATACACGTATCCAAGGTATTTGCAGTCGACCATGAAACGAACAAAAATGTGCATCACATATGACGTACCTACAACAACTATATCTAAACAACGAATGAATAAAACTTAATTGGGGATGTAAACTTTAAGTTTGCTGACATATGGGACAACATAAAATGTTTAACGTGAATCAATTAAATGTTTTACGTGTAAACATTTGGTCTTAAGATTACGAATGTAAAAAAACATCAGATGTTTTCCAGTTCTAAAAAGTACACTACAGCAAAACTGTGTCATAAGTGACTAGTTTTTCTCCCAATATGTATCCTTGTTGTATTTTCTTTTTGTCTTTATGTCTTTTCTTTTCATGGGAAGTAATGTTTTCATGACTATGTGAGCTTCTATGTGAGCTATATTCTATGTGCAATATGTTCAGTACCTTCCATTTGGAAATATTTCGTGGAAACAAAAACAATGCAAGGCCCACTAAAATAGATCTTTTTCAGAAGAAATATACCATGAAATACATGCCTTGAATAATAAAGATGTGCTTGAATTTCTAAAAATTGTAATTATTCTTAAATGGAAACGAAAATATAATTATAATATTTGTGTATATTATTAAAATATACACCAAGAATACCAACAATTAAACAATATTGTAATGTACACGTACAAGAATACCGACACTTAAACCATGCTAAACTATTCCATCATGAGATCAGGCCTTGACAAAGAATTAAAATTTAATAATTTTGAAAAACCCAGGAACGATATAAATGAAAATTCTATACATTTATATCACTGTATTACAATATAAGGCATAAGGTTTTAACGTTTAAAAAGAACCTCTTGATACGACACTTGATTAAATTACCAGGAAACAAACAAGTAATGCGCTACGCTGACATAATATATGGAGGGAAATTGAGAAAATAAATTATGAAATGTAACTGCATGTACACAAATATAGTGCACCAGAAAAGTCTCTCTGCACTGGGCCAAGTCAGGGCCTCCTATTAAAAATTGTATTTATGATGGTAGCAAACAAAACACTGGGAAACAAGTGAAGGGAACAACATTTCCAGCATCTGTTATGATTGTGATGGGTGCGGGTTTTACGTTTTCTTTTGTTACCCGCTGCTACCAACATAATTTTTGTTGCAAGCACCAAGATGCCACTGCGCAGAGACTTTCCTCACGCCCTGTAGAATACCAGGCATTGAATAAATTAATTCCTAAATAACATCGTCGCTTTTTTATCATCAGATCAATTCAATATGAAGAAATCCTTTCAATTTTACTCTTCTATTAAGAATCAGAGTATACGTACTGGTTTCCATGCAGTATCATTAGATGTATGTTCATTATTCACCAACATTTCTCTGCAGCTTGCTGCTGATATCATTGCCAATAACTGGGAAAAAGTTAAGTATGAAACCAAAATCAAACTTCCATGTAACAGTATCACAAACTGACAATGAATGTTTACCGCCTACTTTATAGCAGACTTTAAATTTTAAATTGCATTTAATACTTTTGACATTTCTCTTTACGGGCCGTAAAGAGACGGTAAAAGTCTCTTGGTCCGTAATAAATAAGGTATAATTTAAAATACTGAAATAATGGATTACCTCACTATGGAATACATTACGTCACTGCAGGTTCTCACACCGGGAGCGGTAGCTCAGTGCATCAACTGATGTCACTGCAGCACCTCTGACCGGGAGGTCCTAGGTTCGAGTCCTGACTGTGGCAGGATTTTCGACTCTAGCTTTTCAGCTAGGTCGAGTTCAGTCGGTGCCTGGAGGAGAATTCTAGCGGTCGGCTGCTCTGATCGGTAGTTTTCCGTGGTTTTTCCGATCAACACCAGGCGAATGCCGGAGCAGTGCCCTAACAAACGGGCCACGGACCGCGCGCGATCTATCCTTTCTCTTCCTTGTCCTATCCTCTCCCCCTTACACACACATTTACACTAACATGCACTACACTACCACATATTCTGGGAGACCGGTCGGGAGCTTAGAGCTTGTCCCGGCTGGGGCGGTGCCCCACTGGTGGGAGAGTCCTGGTTAGGGGGAAACCCCACTAGCCGACGGTAGGTCGGCGCCGGATCTCGTTATCCAGCGGGGGAAGACCACCGCCATCTCCCGAGAAAAAACATGTACTACACTAACGGGACTAATGACCAAAGCAGTTGACGCGCCCGGAAACACGAAAAAAACAAACCATCCAGGTTCTCACTTTTAGCTGTATTCGCCTATTTCTTCATGAAATTTATTTACGCGGAAATCTCTCTTTCTCAAAACCTCTCCACACAAATTCCGACCTCTGTAACTGCATGCATATGCTCTCCGGCAGACACTACACGGAAGCAAGAGACGAGCATGTTAAACTTGCGCGAGTTACGCACAACACGCGTTAAAACAAGCTAACGCGGGACTAAATTCTCAATTTTGCATCTCAATTACCTGCACGGTCCCCTCACTCTTCAAACTCCCTTTGGTGGAAGAGTATCTCATAAATTATATGATATAAATACGTTGACGTTTAACATTTTATTAACAGCTTTTATACATTGACTGATTGATGACAATTTGAAATAAGATTTACCTTTGTGTGTATTTTGTATTTACACCGACCAGGAATGGAATTCAGAAAGTAAATACAAAGCAAAATTGTTCTAATATAGAATTGATCAAGTCAAGAAAAAAATTATGCAAGTGATCTCTTCATAATTTAGAATTTGTCCTTAAATTCCCGTCAACTTGTATTGTAAAACGTTTATTTCCTTCAAATTCGAACAAGTTTACTAAATGAAATGTAGTAATATTTTATGAATATTAATTTGTTAATGCAATATTATCGTTGGTAGTTAGTTGATAACATACTAATTGCAGATGAATAATGACCTGTGTATTATGAAACTTATGGCGTTTGTTGGCGACTTCCACGTCACAACGATTACAACTTCTCACTCATTACAGTTGTTTTGGCGCTATAAAGATTGCAATAGTAAAAGCCAAATTTGACGTGTTGAGAGAGAATAGTCACATTCAGGGTACCGAATAAAAGCAAGTAGCCACCTCAGTACTCGTTATGATAGGAATCCAACTCATTCATTTTTAAATAATTCGAAGTCCCGGTCGATGTTTGTCACGCTAGGTAAATCTAGAACTGTTCCACTTCGGCAAAGTTTGTCAACTCTCTACTCCGTCGTAGTATATACAAAGTACCAAAACTCGACAGCAAAACTGAAATGGACTCCTCCTGGAGAAAATACAAAAATGTTATTACGTGCGTCCGAAACTGCGAAAAGTTTGCGTATTTGTGGAGTTTTCCAAGGGTGAATTTACCTCTAAAAATACGTACTCAGTGTGGTATGTTCGACAGTTGTTGATTATAAACAAACTTCTCGTGCGCAATGCATTGCTGCGCGTGCAGGAAATAATAATCCTCTTTTAATGAGTAAATTTGACACAATCAATACCTCGTTACAGTAAATTAAATATGCTGAAAAGTATATGAAAATCATACAGATAAATGGAATTATAGAATGATGAAATCAATAAAATGCAAACATATTAGAAAATGCCATAGAGTTCCAAAAAACCCTTCGGGGTAGAATATCCGTGCAGCTATCAAAACATTAATTTTCCCAGTCGTTGAAGGTCGTCAGCTATTAAATAAATATTTGTAAAGGTATCATAACTCTTCCTTTGGTTTGGTTTTGAGTTAATATGTCGGAATGTGAATGATTCATGTGGGTTTCTGATTTATCATACGAAAGTTTATTTCTGGATACCAATATCTATTTTGCCCACTAAAAGAATACGCAGATGGGGAGTTCAAAACCCTTTACTGGGGGGCGTAGAGTCCATGGATGTGGGTGATATTGTCAGGGTACATACCCTGTCAATATGAGCTATTTGTACTTTAAATTAATTGTAAATTGTATATTTGTTATTTTGTTTTTATATTTCCATTTATATTTCAAACATTGCTCCGTTGAGGATTCGATTCTTCACAAGGATGAACGACTCTGAAATGCCCCCTTGCCTGTCATAGAGGGGGGTACTTCGTGCTTTGAGCTTTATGTTGCCTGTGCGGTGAATTAGAGGCAAAGTGACTCATTACATCCAGCGTACTTGTGAAATACCTATCGTGTTACGAAACTTCATTGTTTTCTTCAGTGTATGTAAGAGAACACGATTAATTTATGAGTATTGTAGTTTTATTTAAGTTCATTACCTTATTTTAATGCAAGTAACAACTATACAGGGTAAGTCACGTACCTTTAGCACCTCCTGTAACTTTCGAACGGTTCAAGTTACTGCAATGCAGTTTTCACGAAAGTACATGACGAAATGGGGCTAATTGACGTTTGTATCTATTTATAATTTACCACCTGTATTTTACGAGATATTGGAGGTAACTTGTTTTTTTCAAATGGAATTATACATATTTTTCAGTATATCATGACGAGCTTAAAAAGACGTATTCAATAATATACATATTTTTATATGTTAGATAAGCACTTTTTGAGTAATTTTGATTTTTTGCGACTTAAATTGAACGGATATTTTGAATGTAACTGCCTGCCACGCAAGGCCACACAGCCCTCCACCAGCAAAAGCGTGCTCGGAGAAAGGAAAGAACCTTAGTATTCGAAGATACGAAACACATCCCAAATATTCACAAAACTGTTGCAGATTTTCCTGAACTCTGCTTTCCATCCTTCCGCATTTTCAGATTTTTTGTATTAAGGATTTAAAATACGGATTTGTCATATGTAGTATGTATTGAAATAAGATTGTTATTTCAACTTCATTTAAAGGGGTATCATTCTACAGGATATTAATAGGATCTTAGAAACTAAACACTATAAGTATAAATTAGTAAGAGTGTACAAAGAAAAGTGAATATTTTCAGCAAATAGTTGTTTTGTTAATGAGAATATAATAACACCTTATGAAAAAATGCACGAAGTTAATGATAAGAACTATCCCTATGCTTCTCTCACTTAGCTTTTTATTTTATGCTTATTAATGTTAAAAGTGTTGGCTCAGATTGTGCAATATTCTTTGTACAGTCTTAATTATTTATCCTTATTGTGTTTTGTTTCAAGATATCCTGCGATATAAAACCTCTTTAATGGAGTTGAAGAAATAAACAATTACAATACATACTTTTGACAAACCTTTATTTTCAATCCTTCAGTTCCTTCAATCAACGAAAGACAAAAAATCTAAAAATGTGGTGGGATGGAAAGCAGAGTTCAGGAAAAATTGCAACAGTTTTGTGAATATTTGGAATATGTTTGGTATACTGAAATACTAAAATGAGCTTTCTTTCCCCGAGTATGCGTTTGCTGGTGGAGCCCTTCGTGGCTTTGCGTGGTGGGCAGTTACATTCAAAATATCCGTTAAATATGAGTCGCAAAAAAGTCAAAATTACTCAAAAAAATCCTTATCAAACAGATGACAATATGTATATCATTAAATTTCTCTTTTTACGCTCGTCATGACGTACTGAAAAAATAAGTATTGTTCCATTTGAAAAACAAAGTTACCTCAAATATCTCGTAAAATACAAGTTATAAAATATAAATAAATACATTTATTAATTAGTCCTATTCCCTCATGCGCTTTCGTGAAAACTGCACTGCAATAACTTGAACCGTTCAAAAGTTACAGGAGGTGCTAAGGTTACGTGACTCACCCTGTATATTTGTAGCCTATTTAGGTAAGGGATTGAGCTGGTTCAATTAGATCACGAGTTGTGCCCTCGTACACCTGTGACCGCATTCCACTCGTACATCTGTGACGTGGAATGCCGAGCATAACGCGATCCAGGTGTGACTATATAATTATGAAATAGTATTGTTTATTTATTTATTTATTTTTACGTCAAAACAGTTTTAAAATGTGTGTGACGTGCTGTGGGGAGAAGTGAAGAATTTTGTGCACATTTTCAAAATGCTGTGATCCCTACTCTCAACTTGAATTTTGAGTACAGAAAAAATGAGTGTTTTTTCCAAGGGTTGTTAACAAAAGCATTAGCTCCGATGTAATAAAATCTCTTTTCAAGAGTAAATCAATAAATTTGGACTCATCATGTTCTTAGTCAAGGAATAACACCATGCCGCGACAACATGGAAAACGATAATTTGAATAACTATGTTTCCCACTGAATTCTAGAAGACGTGCACAGATGATGAAGTTACATTTATTTCCAGAAGCAAAACAAGGGGCCATCTCAGCATTTGCTCAAGGATCAGGGAAACCGGACGAAAAACTAGTCGAGATGGGGGCCATTGACCCGGAGGTTACGGTACAATACGTGTTACAGGTTGTATATAATTGTACCGTCCAAATGGTAAATAATACATGAAATATCACTGTTAAAATTAATGTCACTTTTCTTGTTGTGCCGTGGACAAATTGAAAATAAGAAGTAGCCCTGTTGAGACTCTAACATTCTCTGAAAAAATATATTTAGAGCAGACTAAAAAAAAAACAAATCGCCGAATCATTACGAACATTAAGAAAAGTCAGACATTTTAATAAGAAACTTTATGAACAAGAATCTTGGATATGAGGATGTAAGGGTCTAAAAATCTATTTTGCTGATCTATTCTCAAACTAGAAAGAAGTATAAAATATCAATAGTTATGTAGCTTTTAATTTATGTAGCTTTAAAATAATATTTACAAGGCTCTCAAGACACATAGTAAGTACTCGTAGACTGATGAATGGGGAATATTTAGTAGTTTTACATTATTTTCTCATTTCTCGTGTTACACACCTTAAACCAAAAATCAAGCTACGCCACTGATCTTACTTATTGAGATTGCAATGTAATGGTAATTCGAATCTATACTGATTATAATTCATAAGTCTTTTCAAAGTTTCCAAATTGATATAGTGTCTAAAGTAAAGGGGAGAATCATTTTAGTATTTTCTTAATAGAACGATAGAAACGCAAAGAAAATATCGATTAATTTACTATTCAAAGATGTAAAATAATGTGAAAGAGAAAAAAGTTAAAAGAGAAATATCACAGGTTTTCTGGACTCAAAAGGTACTCGTAATAGGATAATGCTGTACTCCTTCGACAAACTTCAGGATATTTCTGTGTGAATATAATGCAAAAGACGTCATGTGAACGTATGTCTTTAAATAAGTCAATCGGGTAATGACAATTCAATAACAAACGGTAAGTTTCCGCCTAGTTTACTCAGTGACATTGATTTTAGCAATATTACGATTTTTGTTCTCATTGACGGAAGCAAAACAGTCCCATAAAGGATTCATGGGGAGTACACCATACTAAATTATGAGAAATTTCCCTCTCGAAAAGTGAATTTACAGACAAACCGATGGATAATCATACCTTTTGTCATACCTACCACTGCTACTCAGGAAACACTCCTCAAACATTTGTCGTAAAAGAGCCGCCTCCCCTGTATATTTATATGCGAGCATCACGCAAATGAATCCAAGGTAAAAACTTACCAATACCAATATATATTCAATATTCAATAATGTTGAATAATTCAAGTGATATTCAATAATATTTATGGTTCTCAGATTTAACAATAATAGTTGTGTTCCGATTTGCTTTTATTTGATACTTGAAGCCTTCACCGTCAGGGAGAAGTTGCATCCTTGGCCGCCAATGTTAGTTTAGTGGTCTGTGTTCTCAGATTCTTCATGACAAATGAAGTTGTAGTGCGTCAAAACGCAAACTCTGCGACGCAACGTCTCCAGGACAATAAAATCTTTACTGCATATAGCCAGAAAACCTTCGTCCGCATTATTTAACAGCTTTTTATTATACTAATGGTGCTACAACAGCACATACCTTTCTCGTGTTAATGTTAAAGGTTATGAAATGTTATAATATTGAACCTTCTAGCTCACTAACACTTCAGTCATCATTTTACAAAAGGGAGGAATGGTTATGTCCGTTTGGGCAATGTATTCCTACCTTTGCCAGTTTTCATGGACACCTAAGACACAGCTGGTACTTCCATCTGGTGAACTTGAGAGACCAGTCGAATCTTTAAACTTTTACAACACAGACAAGCACATTTATTTCAAACCAAAGTATAGAACGGAAACTGCTCGCAGCTCGATTACTGAACAACAAGGGACATGTATCTTTATTCCTTTCCTTAGTAATTTGAACTAGTTTAATTGACTCACAGCGTAGAGCTTAGTCATATATGCCACACATGCAGGTATTAAAAACGCTTATTAAAAGAATATAAATGATACTAATGAAAATGCTTCAAAGAGAAAATTGGTACAACAAAGTATTATTTATGACATATTTTCATTCCGAGTTCATTTATATTTGGAGCAATACCCCGAGTTCTCATAAAATGAGAAAATTTCAAATTCTGATCAGAGACCAGCTCAGTTGGTTCGATTTTGCATTCCTCAGAGAAGAAAAACGTTGTTTGCGTATAACCCAAACACAAGAGAGCTGAACATACATGGAAAGCATTCCTAGAAAGGTTTTATAAATACATAAAACTGCACAATAGAATACGTCTTTTAGCCAGAGTTCTATGGTATGAATAATTGAAACTTTAATCATAGAACAGTGATTGTCTCCCCAAATGGCCACTCTATTTAATTAGTTGGTGTTTTTTCTATTCTTGCTTGATCTAGCCTTTGTTTGTCTAACAGCCATTGTTCTTAATTAAATCGCTCATCCCTTCATTCCATTGTGCGCTTACCAATCACTTCAAATCATTTCATTCTGTTAATTCTGTTGATCCATCCTACATTTCCTGTCATCCATTCCAAAAACCTAGTTTTAGTAGATTGGTATATCCATAAAATATTTGGGACTTTAATACTCCCTTTCTGTTACAATCTTCTAGAAAGAAAGCGAAATTATGATAAGACGCCACGCTTTATCTTCTTCGTACGGCACTACAGTCTAGGGTTGCGATGATTTAAATTAGTTTAAAACACCGTTGTAAAGTGATTGATTGACCTTCCAAAACTATTATCTTCATACAAATCTTTGTCTATACTTTACCAACAATTTCCCCCAAATAAATGATTTTTACGATTTTCTGTACTTTTAGTTAATAAAATTCACAGAGACGATTTATTTGCAAGTATTTTTTGAACATGTAAAAAATACAATAGTAAGTACTTAGAACACAGTAGTTTATATTTTATTCGAGACTATCTAGAAAGTAACTCAATTTTGTTCTGTTTTACGACAAGAAACTTGTTCATTACAGGATGATTCAGATAAAAGCGTCCTATAATGAATTTTTTTCTACGATCATTCAATAATATAGGTATTCCTGCTTATTTAATCAACGAATGACAACGATGTCTCACCCCGCGGATTCCAGTTCGGAATCCACGGCCTGTCGACCAATCGCGTTCTTAGAATTTTAGGAATCCACGGGCATAATTGCATTATCTTTGCAATTGGCGCTTCTTTTGAACCGTTGGAGACAAGTCCGATTTCAGTTTCATGTACGTAGCATAGACATTGTTGTAGTAGTATTTGTCGTTACACTTTGCTTTGATCATTAAACAGACAATTAATCTTGAAGTCAGCGACAGTGACAATGAAATTTGAACTCCACCTTAAATTCGGAAATAGCGAATTTGAAAACTATACAATTACAATTATTATTATATTAACACAATTATTTCAGACTTATTATGTATCTTATATTACAACCCTCTTTGATGTAGGTAATCCCACGAGTTCCAAATAAAACAAAATATGTTCAAAATCTATTCTGCATGTTTCAAAGTCGAAGAGAAAGTATAGTATTCTACTCGCGCATGATGACTTTTATTCATTTGTATAAATTAAGACACTCCGTACCGAGAGCGGTAGCTCAGTGCATCAACTGATGTCACTGCAGCGCCTCTCACCGGGAAGTTCAAGGTTCAAGTCCTGACGGCGGCAGGATTTCCGACACTAGATTTTCAGCTAGGTCGAGTTCAATCGCTGTCTGGAGGAGAATTCTAGCGGCCGGCTGCTTTGATCGGTAGTTTTGGTGGTTTCTGCGATCAACACCAGGCGAATGCCGGAGCAGTACCCTAGCAAACGATCCACGGACCGCGCGCGATCTTTTATTCCTCTTCCATGTCCTATCACACTAATATGCACTACACCTCATACACACTAACATGCAGCAAACTACCATATTTCCGGAGACCGGTCGGAAGCTTCGGGTTTGTCCCGGCTGGGGCGGTGCCCCGCTGGTGGGAGAGTCCTATTTAGGGGAAACAGGACTAGCAGGGAAACCCTGCTATCCGACGGTAGGTCGGCGCCGGATCTCGCCATCCAGCGGGGGAAGATAACCGCCATCCCCCGAGGAAAAGCAAGCACTACACTTACGGGACTAATGACCTAAGCTGTTGACGCGCCCGGAATCACTAACCAGCCAATGACACTCGCTCCTACATAGCTCGTGTCGTGAACATCAATTCGTGAATAGTGGCCGTCGTTATGCGCTCCTTGGGGAATCCTTTGACTCCACTGTCACCAAAGTATGAACCAATTAACTGCTGCCGACAAAGGATCAAGGAGCCTTGCATTATATTAAAAGTTCGTATCCTAAGTGTTAACCAGTTATGGATGTCGTTTGTCAACGCTTACAGCGCTTTTACTTGGGACATAAGTCACATCTTCATCCAGCTAATAAACAAACTACCATCAGCAAGCTACATAGTAAAGGTTCCATTCCAAAACATATTGAGATAGCTTTCATTACATTCAAATCATGCATTTATCTATCGATATTTTTGGAACTTTTTACATTAACTGAAATTGAACATTTAAGAACTGTTTGACAGTACTTTCCACTCATTTTTGAAGAGTTGGAGGAGCACCTTTTCTGTGACACCTCTTACCACTCTCACATCTCGCCACTTACAAAATGCCCTGTATTCCCGGCTCTTGCTTCTGTAATATACCGGGTAGAGTTCCTATTGTTTCCACATTTTCTTTCATTTCAAGATCCATTACATCGATAGAACCTGTCATTCTCGTTACCATTAAAGAAAAAAGATCAACAAGTACATGGCCATAGTAACAGAACAAATAATAAGAGTGATAACCACCAAATAATATCAGTACATTTCATGTCGGTGATATTATTTAATTACAATAAAACATGCATAAAAAAGGGTCCCGAATAAAATGTTGTATTATATCACGGTAAAACACCATTTTCATGACTCGACAGGATTCCCCACCTCGGCTTACCGGCTCCCGGCTGGTGAGCCGGCCAGTCTTGGCAAGAAAAGGACAACTTTCTTGTCTGATGATATAAATTTTTATTTGTTGTCTGCTTTGTATCAACAATTTTCCCCCAAGCTAATGATTTTTATGATTTTCCATTCTTTTATTTAATAAAAATCACAGTTGCGATTTATTTATAAGTACTTTTTGAACGTTTGAAAAACACATTAGCTCTTCGTACACAGTAGTAAATAGCTAGTTCATATTAATAAAGTATATTACATATATCTAGAGTTTGAAAACTATATCATATAATTTACAAGTTATTCAACTTACTCGACACTGAAAACTTGTTTACCTTGATTTGAGTAACAACTACGCGTAAAACAAGCTCAATGCCGAATCTCAAGGAACCATTACTTTGTTTGCGCACGATTTCTAATTATAGAAAGTAATACTGTAGAATTTACGTTTGCCAGGGCCAAGGTTTGTATTAATATTGAATAGATTTCTCCACTACACACGTTCCCCATTGAGGACGTTTTCCGTATGTATGAATTTCAGTTCCGTTCGTGGTCCAATTGCCCTAGACGGGTAAGAGTCGTCAAGAACCCTGAGGCGAAACGCGGAAAGCCCCTAGTTTTCCGCCTCAAATCCTCATCCAAATGAAAGCTGTTGCTCGTGTGTGAGCGTTGGTGTATCGCGGCGTGGCGTGGCGGGGTGAGGCGGGACGGGTCGGGTCGGAGAAGAGCAGAGCTGGGAGGGACGGGGCTGGGGAGGGCGGGGCTGGGGCGGGGCGGAGCAGGGCGGGGCCGGGCGGGACGGAGCGGTGAAGAGCGGGGCTGGGGAGGGCGGGCGGGGCGCGGCGGGGCGGGGCGGGGCGCGGCGGGGCGGGGCGGGGCGGGGCGGGGCGGGGCGGAGAAGAGCGGGGCTGGGGAGTGGCGGAGCGGGGCGGGGTGGGGCTCAGAGAATTGGCAGCGGCTGATCATTTGCGTCTCGTCGGCCGGCGGCGCATCGCCTCTCGAAGCACGCGCGGGGCCTTCCGCCACTCAGCCCCAATCAAACACTCGAACCCACAGCGCCCTCCCTCTCACTCCAACTCGATCCTCCTGTTGCCCCTCACACTCAGTACCCGGGACGACTCCTGGCCGGCAGCAGGATTTTCGACACTAGCTCTCCAGCTAGGTCGAATTCAGTCGCTGTCTGGAGGAGAATTCTAGCGGCCGGCTGCTCTGATCGGTAGTTTTCCGTGGTTTCTCCGATCAACACCAGGCGAATGCCGGAGCAGTACCCTACCAAAACGGGTCACGGACCGCAAGCGATCTGTCCTTCGTCTTCCTTGTCCTATCGTCTCCCCTTACACACACACTTACACTAACATGCATATGCTTACACTACCACATATTCCGGGAAACCGGTCGGGAGCGTAGAGCTTGTCCCGGCTGGGGCGGTGGCAGTAGTGTAGCGATCTCGGACCCAAGGGTCGCGGGTTCGAGTTCCGTCTCGAGCATGGTTGTATTTGTGTTCGTCCTTTCACCCCATGTCATCGCCATATCGTTTCATCTTCATAGTAACCATACCGACAACTCCAATAGTGATCGCTAATAACCTGGATGTTGATGCGATCTTAAATAACAAAAAGAAAGGAATTTTTGAATGGATTACCCAATCCTCTAGGAGGTTACTGAAGGTCAAGCAGGCCCCTTGACTAGCAACGCGCTTAGCAAAACTTCTGGCGAAGGGTATTGCCCGTTGAAAGTATTAAACATGTTCCAAGGCCTTCTCAAATCAGTCTCCTTACAGCGTATAAGAATATTAAATTAAATTATCCAATAGCTACTCCCAAGAAAACTACATACATGCGTAATACTATTCTTGCGCTCGTACCATCAAACTGGCAACAGATCAAACCGCTATTCACTAATTCTTGCATCTGAATTCTTCTTGTTAAACTTTGTTAAACGTAATGAGACACATCAGATTATCGTAGAATCCATTTTTGTCGATTTGCAACCAAAAGACATGAATAATTCATTTTGAACACTTAGACTACTCATTGTCTGTATTAATGTATATTTTAACATTTAATGCGATATTATAAATTATTCTTTTTGATTATCAAATGATCTCCATTGTACGTATGTGTAGCTTTCATCTACTGCAAATAACTGTTCTCATTTATTCATATATTCGCAGAGAAATTCTGCATGGCTGAATTTTGAATGAAATATGTATAGAACAAAAACAGAGAATGGAAAATCGTGTGCCGCCATCGGACCAAGAGTATAGCAATAATTACTAACACATTCAAATGACATTCAACTGAAGTACTCCGCAGAAAAGCTTTACAAACTTCTTGTGAAAATTTTAATTTACAATATATTTTAATCCAATTTATGTTACAATCTTTCGAATTCAGACGATTTGTTTCAAATTATAAATCAAACTGTTTGTCTGAAAGCTGAATGTAATACTAAAATTACTTTTGATTATTAAAAGCAATATTTCAAAATGTATCTTCAAGTACCTTTAAAACTCAGTCCCCTATCTTTCAAACGCAAAAGAGACTGAATTTTTCTCTCGAATACCCGGTTACTTCTCGTTGAGAAAGGAGTGCAGTACGTAAAAGTCTCCTATAGGAGAAGTCTGTCACACTTCCTGCTTCACACAAAATTTAGCGTTCTAACTTCAGAGAGCAGTGGAATACGCAAAGCGAACCTAAATTCGTACTGTTTAGACAGCATTAGCGTAATATTTGTTAAAGAGGAGGCCGCAATACTTATATAGTTATCGATAACAGCCTTGTACTCTATTTCAGCCTTGTACTCTAAAAGGAAGACGACGGCCTTGTACTCTATTTCAGAAGAGACATTGATTCTTTACAAAAGAAGAAGTAATACATTAAACTAAGCAAATGGATAGCTGAATTCAATTTAATTATACTGACAAGATCAGTATCACTTCCGTTCTCAGATCCACCTACGTGGATTCCGGGACAACTCTACAAAATGACTTCATGCTTATGAAGGAGGCTCTCTTCCCTTATGTACATAACCGCCGGTACAAAACGCCTTCTATCAATGCAGACAAACATTGCCCTGCAGAACCTTCAACATCAGTATCTCCAAAAGTTCACAATTCACACACTGCACGAGATGAACACCTTCAACCTAAAGACGCGATAAAAGCATTAATTCCAACGATTTGTGGACGTACTTGCCTAGATCTCATGTTCTGAATGCACATCACTGCTGAGGCCCTACCTACATAAACGTATACCGGCAACGAATACTCCATTGTTTCACCACCACCAACCCAACCGGAGCGTGTTAATATTAAAACATAAGTCGTATTTTGTAGATACATTTAAATAAAAAATTAATTTAAAAAATCAGACTTATTATTTTCTATCATTCACAAACTTCATGTTATTTCCTCATGCCGTGCACATGACACACAATAAAACCTTTTTTATTCATTAAATGAAACAATAGGTTTGCATTCTTATATAATTTGCACAACGTACAAACACTTTATTCAATAACAATGCCTGAAAATATTTTGAAAAAAAATTTTGAAAAAGAATAAAATCCCGTACATTCATTAAACTTAAAAATAAATTACTGTGATAATAAATAACTTTTAACGGGAAGCTATATTTTTTGGATGTGGCGGTCTCCGTAATATTAAGAATTGCCACTGTGTTATCGTAGAGCCCCAGATTCCAACCCATTTGTAACAGATTTGGTCTGATGAGTTGGTTGTTCAGCACTATGATTACGGCGAGCAGCGTTTCTCATTAGGTTTGGGGGAGGGGGGGAGTGCCCGCCGGCGAGCAGGGGAGGGGAGGGGCGTGGCGGGGTTGCGTGGCCGGCCAACAGCTGACTCGCGGCCTCTAATGAGGCTGTTCGCACGCGCTGAGCCTCCGAGTGGCCCCGGGCGCTGATTAGCGGGCTCCTCGCCCTGCCCCCCCCTCCGCCTGCCACCTGCCGCCCGCATAATCCGTCGCCCCGCCCCATTCCACTTCGAGCTCACCGCTCGGCACACCTGGACCACACGAGCGCTCCGCTCTCCCCGCCACGCCCCAAACCCTCCGCTCCACGCACTCTGCACGCCCCTCATCCTCGCTTCCCACTCCGCCACGCACTCTGGCCACCACGCTATACGCTTGTTACACTGCATTCCATACACGCGGATGTCCGTTTCTCCCATATTATTTTCTCCTCACAGGCTTTTTTTCTGCGCCTCTCTTCTAAACTCTCTCTCTTCTAGACTCTCTCTCTTCTAGACTCTCTCTCTCTTCTAGACTCTCTCTCTCTTCTAGACTCTCTCTCTCTTCTAGACTCTCTCTCTCTTCTAGACTCTCTCTCTCTCTTCTAGACTCTCTCTCTCTTCTAAACTCTCTCTCTCTCTCTAAACTCTCTCTCTCTCTTCTAAACTCTCTCTCTCTTCTAGACTCTCTCTCTCTCTTCTAAACTCTCTCTCTCTTCTAGACTCTCTCTCTCTTCTAGACTCTCTCTCTCTTCTAGACTCTCTCTCTCTTCTAGACTCTCTCTCTCTTCTAGACTCTCTCTCTCTTCTAGACTCTCTCTCTCTCTCTTCTAGACTCTCTTCTAAACTCTTTTCTAAACTCTCTTCTTGTGAGTTTCCCCACATACCCGATCGCCTCTCCGCACGCATACTGAAAGGCGATACCTTTCGGTATGGATCAAAATTAATCATAAACTAAAAAAGGAAATTTTCTATGACCAAAATTCAATCTCATAGTATAAAATTTGCGAGTTTCACACAAATATAAAAATGAAATATTACGCGTTCATAATAAAATATGTCTTAACTTTGAGATCATTAATAAGAAAGGCAATAGGTGATAGTAAAACAGCAATCCTAGAGACCAACTTAATTGTTAATAGTAATACAATGTTATTGGTTTAGTAGTGAGTTATAGTTGATATTTACATAATTGAAATGATTGAAGGCGTTGTCATTGTCAACAGTACTACTTATTTCAATAAGAGCAGCTTTCGATGGCTTAGCCATCATCATCAGTTTTCTGGTACAAGAAAAATATAAACAAAATTAGAATTAACATAAATAAATAGTATTGTTGACAATGACAACGTCTTCAATCATGTCAATAATACAATGCTATACAATATGCTAAAAAATGCATTCATTGCACATTAAATTGAAATTTTAATTGTTCAAAAATGCCAAGTATTCACCAATACTTTACGTAAAATGCAGCAGTCAAGTTTTCATGAGGGTTTAATAGTTCATTACTAAACGATACAAGACAGGAAACATTTTGATAACTTACCCTTCGATGAACATGGGACGCCAACAATAATTTTGCTCCGGCAATATTCAAACTTGAACGAAGATGGACGCCTAGCTAGTATTTGGTTTCAGCAGTACGAAAAGTATTCATGCAGTCTTACACGTCTTTGCAGAGGACACGGAAAGAGGACACGTTATGTTAAACTTGACAGCTATTTCTCAGGATTTTCGCAATTTAACTCCAATAATACACTAATTGGATGGCCCTGCGCTTGTCTATTCGCGTCGTAAACTCGGCAGCTGACTCGCCGCGCTCCGACTCCAACATTCCTCACGGCGGTCCACTGACCCTAACGGCGAGTGTAGGTCTGCTCGACAAAGAAACTTAAACTGCAGGGAGTTTGCAAGTTATCAATTTGAAATGATCAATATACTCTTCCTCTATTACTCTTCATCTATACTATTATTATAGATATTATCGTTATTATTATCATCATTAACACTGTTATTAGCTTTGCTGTTATTTTTAAGTTATTATTGTTGCTTATATTATTATTATTATTATTATTATTAAAGTTGTGTCCCATCTACAGTGAAGTGTAGAGTACTGTAGTGGAATGAAATGAAGTGAAGTGGAATGCAGTGTCAAATAATTTAAAGGAAAACGGCAATGTTACTGTAGAGATAATTAGAAATTAATTAGAAGTAAATAATCATCTTCCAATTCTAATTGTAATTGTTTGTAATAGTTTTGTAACTATTCAAATCCATGTACCGTGTATGCCATCGAGCATTAGCTCAAATAGAAGTTTAATAAATCTATTTATCTATCTACCTTTATTAGTGAGTGAAAACTTGTACCCTCATACGTCTCCTCACATCTGTCATCTGTTCTTATGCCATCTCTTCGCCCTTTTGCTCCGCCCGTCCTTCAACGTTCTCGCCTTCCCCTTCTCTCTCTTTCTCGCGCCCTCGCCACCCCTCTCACACTTCTAACCTTAGGCTACTACGTTTTCGATAGCGCCTTGAATGTTCCCCTGTTTCGAGAAGCCATCTCCAAGGTCTTCCATATTCATAGGCCTCGCGAGAAAAGGGGGCGGGACCTGAGTGTTAAAAGTTGCCGTCTCAGGGAATTCCTAACGCAGAAGAATTTAATTGGTCCAACTCTTTGCGTTTAATCTGTGGCGTCTCTTGTATCTGATCTCGTTCCCGGCACGCTTGTTTTCGCAAATCCAAGAGGAATTTTAACAGAGAGCTCTTGGCTGTCGGCACTGCCTTCGTATTGGTGGAGGAAATTCGACGATTCATTCGCGGATTTTTGAGTCTTCGAAGAGAAGTTTCGTACTCTGCCACCGTCCTTTATTTCATTACCTTATTCCTTCTGCTCTCAGAACTCCTCCTTTCTCATAAGTTTGTCCCTCGCAGCAACGTGAATATTTAAGTTCATCTCTTCGACCGGAATATTAAAAATCCTCTTCAATCACTAAGCATGTTAATTCGGAAGAAAGAAAGTTTTCTGTTCGGTTAGTGACATCTGGCTGAGAGATTAAAGTAATACAATTTCAACTTTCATTTTGTATACTGTTGCGAACCGGAAGCAATTAACGTAAACTCAGACTTGCAACTAAACCAATCTATGTAAATATTTGTAAATTAATACAGAAATAAATTAACATTAATCATACTGCGACCCGAGAAGAAAATTAATATTCGATCATCAATTACTCCCTGATAATACTATCACCCTCCAGTATGGCGTAGAGAAAATTACCTTCAATCACGCGTGCAAGGTCTTTGAAGAATTCCAGAGAATAAGTTTAAGATGAGACGACTTTAGTACCTTCTTCTTGTCATTGTTAAACACTTCCCAAAGTACAATTTCGCACTAGGAAATAAGATAGAGAATTTTGTTTCTTCTCTTTGTTTTGACGTATTAAATAAATTTTGTTTTGAGAAACAAAACTTGCCTAATATTTGTGTCCTCTTGTAACGCCCATAAAAACCGGATAGTAAACATGCTATTAAATATGTTAGCCATTATATTTTAGTGACTTAGTGTTTCGCGGCTTACTTTCAACGAAAAGGTTAAAACATTCCCACCTCATACAGAATAAAGGGAAAAAACGGATTCCCGTGGATGAATTTAAATACGGACGTGCGTGAAAAGTGATAGCAACTATTGTTCTTCTCGAGAAAAACTTATTATGCCTTTAGAGAATAAATTTACTTATGAAACCAAAACTGTAAACTGTATTTTTAAAATTTTTAAATACTTTTTGGCTAGATATCAATTCTCCAAAATTACAAAGTGAATTATTATTTTAGATAAGATGACAGAAAATGGTACTTCATGAATATGATTCATTCATTTTTTCGTGTTTCCGGGCGCGTCAACTGCTTTGGTCATTAGTCCATAGTATTGGTTAGTAGTGCATGTTTTTTCGGGAGATGTCTGTGATCTTTCCCCGCACAATGGCGAGATCCGGCGCCGACCTACCGTCGGTTAGCGGGGTTTCCCCCTAACCAGGACTCCCCCACCAACGGGGCACCCCCACAGCCGGGACAAGCTCTAAGCTCCCGACCGGCCTCCCGGAATATGTGGTGGTGTAGTGCATGTTAGTGTGAGTGTGTAAGGGGAGAGGATAGGACAAGGAAGAGGAAGGACAGAGTAGCCGGCCGCTAGAATTCTCCTCCAAACAGCGACTGAATTCGACCTAGCTGAAAAGCTAGTGTCGAAAATCCTGCCGCCGTCAGGACTCGAACCTGCCGGCGGCGCTAGCCGAATGCGTTTACTACGCTCCGTGAAGTCACGAAGGTTAAGCGCATTCGAGACTCGCGGGTTCGTGGTTGGGTGACCGGCCAGGAACCCCGGGATCTAACGGCGTCGAGCCCCTGGCCGAAGGGATAAAGGCACTGACTGACTGCGACGTGACGAGACTTGACTAATATTAAAAATAATAAAGCACATTAATGGAGGATTACTCCCAAGGGCAAAGCGCTCAACGCCCCTTAAGGGGCTTGGAGACGCGTTGCGTCAAGGAGTGGACGCAACAAATTTAAAAAAATAAAAAATAAATAAATAAATAAATTTTAAAAAAACCTAGGACCTCCCGGTCAGAGGCGCTGCAGTAACATCAGTTGATGCACTGAGCTACCGCTCCCGGTTTCATGAATTTGGGAATCTTACATGTATTATTATCCTCCACTTGATCGACTTGTGCCAGATTTCCCACTCCATCACCTCGCTCCAAATCCTCTACATAGTCGACTTGATCCAGGTCCCCATCTTGAACGACTTACTTCAGATTCCCTACTTGATTGTCTTGTTCCAGATCCCCCATTTTCAGATCCTCTACATGATCCCCCAATAGTCGAGTCATCTCAGTTCCTCCAATTGGTCGCGCTTTTTAGTCAGGAAACGGCACTTTTCACCGCAGCATTACATAACTTTCTCTATTCTACGTATATTACTCCATATACGTAAACGAGACGGTGAGAATATTTTCGCCAATCTCGCAACACACTAACTTAACACGTATGTAGGCTTCCTTTCGCGCTTATTTTATCCAAAATACCCAGTAGTAAAAGTTAATAGGTGCTGGAGAAATGCATTCAAAACTTCTGCCGAGTGCCGCATAAATAAAAAACTCAAGTGAGGCGAGACTGCGGCTTGAAATTCCTTAATAGCCGGCGGAAGTTGTGCACCTCAGCGCCGTCGAGTCGGCTTCTGGTGCAGTTAGAGCACTCTGAGTTTCAGACTCAGGGGCTTTAAGAGTCAGCGCTCCACGTTTCGTGCAGAACTTTCGATCCACAAGAGGAGCATAAATAGGCAAACGAAGTATTTATCTATTTATGCTACCCTAGTGATATTACAGGCGTAGTATTGGCAGTGGTCATCTTAAGCCTATTCTATCAAACGAACATTCTAAATTCTGTTTCATTTAATAAACGCAGTTGGCACTAACTTGATGCACAATCCAGTGTGCATTTTCCTATTTACGTTGATAAGAAAGTTCACGACGCTATTGTAACTATTTGTTGTATATCTTGATAAATTGAGGGCATATTAATTATGAAATATTTTTTTGTTGTTGTTTTTCATTTTGAATTAATAATAGTATAGTTTATTGAGACATTTTGAGAAGAAAGTTAATAGAATAATAAGTTCTATCTTTTGTTTTCAAAACAAATGCTTTAAGCTTATTAACTTAGTTTGTTAAGTGATCTCATAGTTTATGTATTATGGGATTAATTAAAAATATATAAAGTATATGATGGTAAGGATTTGTCCTGTTAAGATATAAGGTTCCTCAACTGGTCGTGCTCCAATCCAAGTTAATAGGATGACAATTGATGTATAAGATCAGAATAAAAATTGATTAATTGGATAGAATTGTATTCTACGAAATTTATTAGTTGAAGTGAAAGGTAAAATGAATAGAATAGCAATGGATGCTACAAGAGCTATAACTCCGCCTAGTTTATTAGGAATTGATCGTAAAATTGCATAAGCGAATAAAAGTATCATTCGGGTTGAATATGAACAGGGTCACTAATGGATTAGCTGGGTGAAATTATCGGATCTCCTAGTAAGTAAGGATTTGTTAATGATAAGATAATTAATGTTGTTAATATGAATAAAAATCCTACAATATCCTTAAAGGTGAAATATGGGTGGAATGGAATTTTATCTAAATTTCTATTAATTCCTATAGGATTATTTGAACCTGTTTGATGGAGAAATAGTAAATGAATTATTACGAATGCGGCTACAATAAATGGAATTATGAAATGGAAAGTGAAAAATCGAGTTAAGGTAGCATTATCAACTGCAAATCCCCTCATACCCATTGAACTAAATCGGTTCCTAAATAAGGAATTGCTGATAATAGGTTGGTAATTACAGTGGCTCCTCAAAATGATATTTGACCTCATGGTAATACATATCCTATGAAAGCAGCAGCTATAACTAGAAATAAAATAATAACTCCTACTATTCAGGTATATATTAGATTATAAGATCCATAATATATACCACGTCCTACGTGTATATAAAGGCAGATGAAAAAAGGATGCTCCGTTAGCGTGGATGGTTCGTAATAATCACCCAAAGTTTACATCTCGACAAATGTGTGCTACTCTATTAAATGCTATGGTAATATCTGCGGTGTAATGTATGGCGAGAAAGATTCCTGTTA
This sequence comes from Teleogryllus oceanicus, assembly GCA_964035755.1. NCBI lineage: Eukaryota > Metazoa > Arthropoda > Insecta > Orthoptera > Gryllidae > Teleogryllus > Teleogryllus oceanicus. The sequence goes on from CAXIVR010000009.1 coordinate 82,463,448, forward strand.
TGAGTTGAATAATTAAACATAATCCTAATAGAGATCCAAAGTTCCATCAAGTTGAAATATTTGATGGAGTTGAAGATCAATTAAAGAGTTGTTAATAATTTTAATTAAAGGGTGTCTTGATCGTAAAGGTTTATTCATTAGTTTGAATGTCGTAATGGACCTTCTTGGAAAGAAGTGATTTTACAATAATAATTAAGGTAATTAAAAGATAAATGATTGTTATTATTGTTAATGAGAAATTAGGATAATTGTAAAGTTGATTTAAGTTATTGTTCTCTAATATTAAATTGATATTGTTATTTAAAGGATTCGTTTTGAATAAATTTAATAGTAAATGATTTAAATAATTAAATAAAAAAATTATTATTGAGAGTGAAATAATTATAAGTGTCAATAAAGTTTTAATGGGTAGTTGAAATATTTCATTGGATGCTAATCTTGTAATGTAAATGAATAATACTAGTATCCCCCCTAAAAAGATTAGTATGGTGATAGCTAGGGGATGATTTATTATGGTAAATATTATGTTAATAATTATAATAATGAATGTTGATACTAATAGAAAAATATCAGAGAATAGTTTAATTAAAATATTAATTTTGGGGATTAGTGATGGAATAATTGTATTCTTTCTCTAAGTTTTAAAAGATATTCTTAATTTTGGTTTACAAGACCAATGTTTTATTTTAAACTATTAAAACTTATGTTTGCATATTTTATATTTATAATGGTTATGTTTTGTTATTTGAGAGGAATTTGAGTTTATTGTTCTAAACGGAAACACTTATTGATTGTTTTGTTGAGCTTGGAATATATAGTGTAATAGGTCGGGTGTCACCCTTCCTCTCCTCCTTATATATATAAACCTGCCCACACGTTGAGCGGTCACTTGTAATGGGTTGGGCGGCCTCTCTACACGCCCGGCACGTTATACTGTTACGTTTAATAAATTGCCCTGCTCTAGCCCTTCTTACGAACGAACCAATAAACACTAGCCTCGCGTTGGGTTGCCACATATAATAACTTTCCCCCTTTCCTACTCACAATTGCCCCTCTGCTAGCTTACCTGGCCTTTTCACTCACCTGGGCGTGGTCTGCGGTGCGCCTGTACAGACGCGAGCAAGGTACTGCGCTCACGCGCGTGGATCAGTCTAATGCTACGTAAATGATTGCGAAAAACATATTGATTTTGCGAATCATGACCCCCAAAATGGCCATGAAGTTTATTCAATCGCCTCCGTTATCATGTTTCTTTTCAATTTGCACTATTTAGTGCTGCAACAGCACTGGTACCTCTGACGGCACACATCAATACAACCCAGCATCAAAAACAACAACAAAATAAACATTTCTCCTCCCTCAATACACAATACATAGATATATATACTCTTTCATTCACACAAACTATTTACAAAAAAAACAAACAAATACCATTCACACATATAACTAAACCCCAGAATGCATTCTGTCGAGATTTCCGTCTTAAAATCTACCAATTAACGACTTGTCTTCGACAGAGCTTTCTTCAATCAAAACAAAACAAACAAATGTCAAAATACTTTGGCTCACGTATGCTGTTGCCTCTGCGACGAATCTGCGTGTCTGGGGTGATTATTCACGCCCAACAGCGCCTCCGTTGTCGCCATCAGTTCCGGAACACTCGCATACGCATCACAGTTCACTCATGGTGTCGGAGTTCACGCTGCCATCTTTTTTTTTTATAAACCCTTCAAATTATTAAAATCTCACTGAATTCCGAATCAAATTCCGCGCCTCTAATTATCAATGCAACGTCGCGCTCCCACCGTTGCAAAATTTCTCGTACCGCCGCTCGCTCTCGCAAGTCCAGCGGGCGTTGCCGAATTCAGAATAGTTCCGAAAATTCCCTTTCTTTTATGAAATTTTCTTTCCACGACTGTTACACAACGTACGTAAAATATTCCGTTACTATTTCGGATGATGTTCATAACTTCCGCACTTTACAAAATTTTCAAGAATCGCCTACGCGAACACACATCCTGCTTTCACCAAGTCCAGGCACATTCTGGCAAATCTTCTTCAACCTAGCATTGTTATCCTTGCTTCAGCACTTTTCCCGATCGCTCGATAACTGACGATCGCGTCACCTTGGTTCTCTCAAAATATTTAATTTCTAACGTTTTCCGAAACACTTTATTTCCGTTTTAGTTTTGATAAAATTCTCCGGCAATTTCCTAAAATTTGATGTTCTCCTCTTGTTTTCTTTTGGTCAAAATCCTTTTTTTTCCCTGTTTTCCGTTTTGAATGTGAAATGGAACGCACTGCATTTGTTCGCTAATCGCTTCCTCTTGCTTGAATTAATTTATCTGTTTTATTAAAATTTCGATACTTCCCGTCAAGATATTTAAATGGGATAAATTTTACCTGATGCAGCTAATTTTCTTCTTTTACCTCCCGAAAGTCTGAATTTGATATCTTATCGCGTTTTCTTGCAGTATTCGAAAAACCCTCTTCTTTATAAGCGTTTCATCGCTCCAACAATGGACTCCATTAATATTTTTCCTTAACACAAACATGCGAAATACGAAAATTTCAATAACTTTTTATTGCCTGACGCGATTTCACTGGGATAACTTTCAAAATGTTTCTAAATCACAGCCGGATCTAATGTTTATAGTCCAAACTCGCACAAGTATCGGGTTCGCTTTATTCTCTTCCTCACTCGGTTTTATTTTTTTACTATGGCGTCTTTGCTGTAAATGTTTTGAACTGTTTATCATCCAAATGCACACCATTGGGGATCGTGTAAATCATTACAATAGTATTATTTACTTTTTATATTAGTTTTTTGATTGGGATTATTGTCTTATGAGTTATTTTTTTCAATAATTTATTTGGTGTTTGCGGTTTGTGAAGGTTCTTTAGGATTAGGAATTTTAATTTCTATGGTACGTTCTCATGGAAATGATTATTTTCAATCTTTGTGGTATTACGATGTTAAAATTTATTTTGATATTTGTCTTTATGATCGTGCCCCAGACATTCCAGAAATATGAACAGTCCAGCCAACCGTCCAATATCTCTGAAAGCAACCTTTAAAACTTTATTTATCACAATCCACTTAATGGATCAACTCAAAATATAATATTAACAAAACTAAACAAATAAAAATAAAGAAACATAAACAAATAAACAAAATCAATTTATTTTTTCGCGGTTCAAAAGATCTTGGGGGGCGTGCCCCCCAGACATTCCAGAAATATGAACAGTCCAGCCAACCGTCCAATATTTCTGAAAGCAACCTTAAAAACTTTATTTATCACAACCCACTTAGTTATTTTTGTCTTAATTGGTGTGGCTTTTTTAACTTTATTGGAGCGTAAGGTTTGATTTCATTGATCTCTAATTATTTTTCATGTATTTTATTGTTAATTTTGGTGGAATAAATAAATTGTATTTTTTGATTAAAATTATGATGAAGCTTCGAAATTATATTTGTAGACTAGGATTAGATACCCTATTATGTGTTATGTAAATAAGAAATTATTAGGGTAGTAATAGTTATGATCTTGAAACCCAAAGAATTTGGCGGTGTTTTAGTCCTTTCAGAGGAATCTGTCCTGTAATTGATAATACACGATTTAAAATACTTAATTTTGTTATCAGCTTATATACGCCGTCAGTAAGATTATCTTGTGGAGTATAAAATTTCATTATATATTATTTTATGTTATGTCAGGTCAAGGTGTAGCTAATGATTAAGTAGAGATGGATTACAATAGGTTTATTTATATGGATAATATTTTGAATAATTTATTTGAAGGTGGATTTGATTGTAAATTAATATAAATTGATTAATTGATTTTGGCTCTAGAATGTGTACATATCGCCCGTCGCCTCGTTTTAAGATGAGATAAGTCGTAACATAGTAGATGTACCGGAAGGTGTATCTGGAATGGCAAAGTAGAGCTTGGATAGTGAGCATTCCATTTACATTGGAGAGGTTTTGTGCAAATCAGATATTTTGATAATATAAATATTATTATTGTTATTAATTAAAAGTGTTTTTATGTTATTATTTTAGTATTAATTATGAATTTATTTATATTATTATAGTTGATTATTACAGTGATGGGAATGTGAAAGAATTGAAAATATTATTTTTGAGGAGAAATATAATTTGTACCTTTTGTATCAGGGTTTATTAAAATTATTAATTTATTTTTGTTCTCGAATTGAAAAGAGTTATTTGTTTATGATTTATATTGTTGTATAAATATATTGAATGGACATATGGTAATGAAATGTTATTCGTTTTTAAGATATCTAGTTTCTCAAGATGAAAATTTAATTTTAGTTTTTTATTATAATATTTATATATATATATATATATATATATGTATTGTTATTATTATTTGAAATACTTATTATTCTGGGGATAAGCTTGGATTATGAATTTAAATATTGATGTAATGTATATTAATTGTTAAAATTTTTTTTTATTTTTATGGTTTGATATTAAGATTATATTGAGACGTTAAAATTAATTTATATTTTATGTAATAATGATGTAATTAGTAAATGATTTATTGTTTATTTTATATTGATGTTTATTTATTTTAAGGAATTAGGCAAAATAATTGTTCGCCTGTTTATCAAAAACATGTCTTCTTGATTTAATATGAAGTCGTACCTGCCCAATGAGGTTTTTAATGGCCGCGGTATATTGACCGTGCAAAGGTAGCATAATCATAAGAAACATAAATAAACAAAACCAATTTATTTTTTCGCGGTTCAAAAGATCTTGGGGGGCGTGCCCCCCAGACATTCCAGAAATATGAACAGTCCAGCCAACCGTCCAATATCTCTGAAAGCAACCTTTAAAACTTTATTTATCACAATCCACTTAATGGATCAACTCAAAATATAATATTAACAAAACTAAACAAATAAAAAATAAAGAAACATAAACAAATAAACAAAATCAATTTATTTTTTCGCGGTTCAAAAGATCTTGGGGGGCGTGCCCCAGACATTCCAGAAATATCCGATATTTCCAGATTATATTCTGACATTATCCGCTGCAGTTCATGAGTTGCTTTTTGTAATATATCTTCTCCTTCTGCTATTATTGCTTGGTCATCTGCAAAAAGTATTGTCCATAATTTTGTTCTCGTTAAGTCTAAACTATAAAATTTTAATCTGGTCTTCCACTCGCGAAGAGCTTCGTCTATGTAGATATTAAACAGAATCGGTGAAAGACTGCATCCTTGTCGTAAGCCTTGGTCCACTTTCGCTTTTCGATCTGGTTTCTAAGTAATACATATTTCGGATTCATTACACATACTTTCAAATACAAGAATCAGATGTTAAGGGATTCCTTTCTTTCTTAGTACTTCAAAGAGTACTAAGCCTGGCTACAGTGTCAAAAGCTTTCTTGTAATTTACAAACAAGATGTGGGTTTCTTTGTTATATTCTGTGTTTCTCTAGAATTTGTTTTAAGACAAATATATTGTCTATGCAAGACCTTCCTTGGCGAAAGCCACTTTGCTCTTCCATCAGCATTGTTTCTGCAATTTTCCTTAATCTAGAGGTCACAATTTTTGAGTATACCTTATACGCAACGTTTAGGAGACTTATACCTCTGTAGTTGTCACATATTGTTCGATCTCCCTTTTTAAAAAACAAATAGGCAGAACTACAGCAAGTTTCCAATCAGTATCAATAGATAATAGTAATAATATTAATAATAATAATAATAATAAATTATTATTATTATTATTATTATTATTATTATTATTATTATAGCTATTATTATATTAATTTTCTTCATATTCTACAGAGTTTGCCGTGTTGAGTTTACTACTGCACTTCGCCACGTAGAGTAAAGCAATTTCTTTAAGAAAAGCATTTTCTTACAAATAATCTTAAATGTACACAGAAATCTGATTCTAAAATTTGTTTTATTCGAAGGTTATCTCCTCGGATTAAAATAAATGATCAACAACGTTGCTGAAAACTCTCAATTTTACCGCTTAAATGCACTACACTATTCCACTTGTGGGGAAACCAGTTGGGAGCTTAGATATTGGTTTAGTGGTGAGTTGTAGTTGACATTTACATAATTGAAATGATTGAAGGCGTCGTCATTGTCATACTGTTTATTTCAATAAGAGCAGCTTTCGATGGCTTAGCCATCATCATCAGTTTTCTGATACAAGAAAAATATAAAATTAGAATTAACAGAGTTACATAATTTAAAAAACATCTTAAGAAACGAAAGGAGAAGAATCAAAGAAAAGAAAAGAAAGAAAGAAGGGGACGGAGATCTTTTTGTACTATAGTAGTTTTTTTAAATTTAAGCAAGAAATTAAATAGTTATGTTGACAATGACAACACCTTCAATCATTTCAATGGGAGCTTAGAGTTTGTCCCGGGAGTGGCGGAGCCCCGCTGGTGGGAGATACCTGGTTGGGAAAATCCCGCTAGCCGACAGGTAGTTCGGCGCCGGGTCTCACCATACAGCGGGGGAAGATCACCACCATCACCCGAGATAAAACTTGCACTACGCTTACGGAATTAATGACTTAAGCCGTTCACGCGCCCGGAATAATATGTTGTCTCTACCTGCCTCCCGATTCTCCCACGTTAGATATATTGCATCGACGCCCCTACTGCAGCCGCGACCATCCCGTTCCCTGTAAATCAGCGCAATCTCCACACATCACAGAAGGCGCTGGACTTGCAAGCTCCGCGGCGCCTGCGCAAAACATCACAGAAGGCGCTGGACTTGCAAGCTCCGCGGCGCCTGCGCAAAACATCACAGAAGGCGCTGGGCTTGCAAGCTCCGCGGCGCCTGCGCAAAACATCACAGAAGGCGCTGGACTTGCAAGCTCCGCGGCGCCTGCGCAAAACATCACAGAAGGCGCTGGACTTGCAAGCTCCGCGGCGCCTGCGCAAAACATCACCGAAGGCGCTGGACTTGCAAGCTCCGCGGCGCCTGCGCAAAACATCACAGAAGACGCTGGACTTGCAAGCTCCGCGGCGCCTGCGCAAAACATCACAGAAGGCGCTGGACTTGCAAGCTCCGCGGCGCCTGCGCAAAACATCACAGAAGGCGCTGGACTTGCAAGCTCCGCGGCGCCTGCGCAAAACATCACAGAAGGCGCTGGACTTGCAAGCTCCGCGGCGCCTGCGCAAAACCGGCCGGGCGGTGAACTGTGAGGTGCACCCATGATGAATAGACATGGGTGAACTGGCACCGATTTTTGCGCGTTCTGCGCAGCACCAGATATCTCACAAACCACGTGATCACAACCTTCATTTGAAAAGCCAGGCCAGACAATGGCCGTCATGCTGAATGGCCAGAGAGAAGTGATGAGAAACATTTTTATTGTAGCGTAAACTGATAATTTTCAACTTTGACCAACGACAAATAACGCAATGAAGGTCTATACGAAATGAAAGATGCAATATTTAAAATAACGTTTCGTATCTGTTTCAGGAACAAGATGTAACAAGATGATAATATTGGTACCTGGCGGCATTCAAAATTCCCGTTAATATTGTGACGCAAACTGGTGCGTTCAACTCATTGGCTAGCCCCAACGGGCTATAAGAGGGCTCCGACCCGACAGCTAGCGACGGTGTTGGCGACTGTGTTCAGGCGAGTGGTTTACAGTATGAAGAGTGGTGACCGGCTACGACGACGACCTGTGCTAAGGAAGAGGAACTCTCTGATGGATATTCGACGACTCAGCTGTGTATGGGACTTCTTCTGGACTACGGTGGAATGACATCGCAATCGGCACACTCTACGGATTATATGGAACTTTGGCTGTTGTGCATGGTTATCGAATAAAAATCATTTTATGAAATTTTGCCTTTGATTGGATCCTACAGCTCACCCATGTTTTTTCTTCATGAGTCCACCGTATCTACTTCGTCCCCGAAGGACCTAAATACGTGGCCTTCAGTTGCGAGTGCTGCCTCCGCTGCTTCTTGCAGAGCTCTGCGAACAGCGGAGTGAGGTCGTTTGCGGAACGAGTGAGGGACTGGGAGCGGTAGATCAGTGCATCAACTGATGTTACTGCAGCTCCTCTGACCGGGAGGTCCTAGGTTCGAGTCCTGACAGCGGCAGGATTTTCGACACTACCTTCTCAGCTAGGTCGAAGTCAGTGACTGTCTGGAGGAGAATTCTAGCGGCCGGCTGCTCTGATCAGTAGTTTCCCGTGGTTTCTCCGATCAACACCAGGCGAATGCCGGAGCAGTACCCTACCAAACGGACCACGGACCGCGCGCGATCTGTCCTTCCTCTTCCTTGTCCTATCTTCTCCTCTTACACACACACTTACACTGACATGCACTCACTATACTATCACATATTCCGGGAGACCGGTCGAGAGCTTAGAGCTTGTCCCGGTTGGGGCGGTGCCCCGCTGGTGGGAGAGTTCTGGTTAGGGGGAAACCCCACTAGCCGACGGTAGGTCGGCGCCGGATCTCGCCATCCAGCGGGGGAAGATCACCGCCATCTCCCGACAGAAAACATGCACTACATTAACTGGATTAATGACCAAAGCAGTTGACGCGCCCAGAAACACGAAAAAAATCAATCAAGGAGTGAGGGAGGCTCCGGCGACGAAGTGGGGCCCGCGAAGCCGCCAGCTACCGTCGCCAAGGTACTGTGCCTTGGCCACGGACGTTTTGAGTGAAGTCGGTGCCGAGATGCATTGTGTAGTATAAATAGGGATGCATGCATGCCTCAAACCCCGTGTGGTCTACAACACCACTACAAATTCTCTTCATCAAGAATACAAGGTGGGGATCTTGGCCTCTTTGGGCTCTAATTCGCTCCCCCCACCTACACGCTAACGCCGACAGGCTGATGTCCGGGTCCAGCCGGAACCCAGTTTACCGTCGCGGCAACCTCCCCATACAATGCCTGGGTAAGGGTCGCTCAGAGCTCCTAGCTATCCAAGTTAGTACCGGAGTCTCGACACATACGCCGGGAACAAGTTCCCTCCTCTACGCCCAGGGTATCGGGCCACTGCCAAGACTAAGCCGGGAGCTCAACTGGGGACCACCTGAACTAAGGTCCGGGCGGCTCGGAGCCCCCATCCCGTCTCCCCAATGCTTACCGCCAGCTCACGACATGGATAACATCAGTACCGAAGCAACCTGACGGATGGTTACTGGTTTCCCGCCGGACTTTAAAGTGGGATCCAGAGTACACGGAAAAGCATCCTTCACCCAATCCTGCTCCAAGGTCGACGCGCCATGGGCCCTACTGGTCCCGGCCACCAGGAGCTTCGCATTGCCTGCTCACTGCCTGCACCTTCAAGCTAACGACGTGAGTGGCGCTGCGAGACTCAGTGTCTTAGTGGCCGTCTACGACACTCCACTAGAGATCCCTACAACCCACGCCATCGTGATCTCCCCCCCCCCTGCGAGGAGTATAAATAGTGATATGTGAAAAGCGTGTGCGCGTAATAGGTATAATTGTTGTAAATATGAATAAATTTGAATGTGTGAATGGATGGAAAAAAGAAACAGCCAGGTTAAAAAAGAACTATAAGTGTCAGTAAAAAATTATTTCCTCTGTACATGAAACTTAGGTTGCCAGTCAAAGCGCAGGCTACTTCCATAGGTTAAGTTATTATAAGTTATTTTATGTTAGTTATGAAGTGCCGCTCCCTTTTTGCCGCAAAAGTTAATGCGCTGCGGTGCACGTATCCCTCATGCTAATAAAAGGCAACCTAGCTAGGAGCATTGATGGCCGAAAAATTAAAAGCAGGATCACGGTTCACATTAAAGAGAATGTAATGACTATAATGAAAGTTGTTTCCCTTTTCTCCTTTCCTACTAATCTTTGAGATACGCTATCTACATGAGCCCGTAGATTTACATTGTGATATACCAAAATGACGAACCATTTTTCGATTTTAAAATTCGAACCATGGTTCGTAACGGTTAGTTATGTGGTATCAACTGTGTGAGAGTGAGGTATTTCGTAATGTTTCCTTGAATGTTCTGCTGATGTGGTAATTCAATGGGATAGCGTTCCCTCACTAAGTGTAGCACCTGAAGATGTAACAAAACGAGTTACGAAACGTTGTGAAATTACTGAATAAATGATTGTCAAAAAAAAACTTTGGATACTTTTATTTGTAAACATTTTTATTATGGAAATGTCATTTTATTTGGCATAGAATATAGGAATGTCAATAGACGATCGCGAGGGGGTCGCTATGTGACAAATAAACAATCCGCGTTAAGGATCATTTTTGTTATGTTGAAATGACAGAGCAGAGGCGGAATAAGCATTGTTTTGAGAGACAAAAGATATAAAATTCGAATGCTTCCGAGTTTTTAGAAGAACATTAATTCACTAGAGTAACGCGGTGATCAGCGGATTGTCTCTTGATATATTTTACTAGATCGAGAAAAGACTGTAATGGACAGTTGTATAAAATTAACTATCGTGTCTTATATTAGGATAGAGCGTCCTTGTAGGAAGTAAAATATGTGTCTAGGCGTCCACCCGAGACGCAGGTGAGGGAAGTCATGGATTATAATAGTATTGCCGGGAGAATTTGGAACCAGATCACGGACATTAGACGAGGACTTTATCCAGAAGCAAGATTCTGCTGCGCCGACGGAGAAGATTCTAGGGGCACCATCGAACGAAGAAGTGAAGAGCACGAAGACCCACGAATGAATAACAAGGTTTTATAACTATTGTAATATAGATTAAAGTGGTCATGAACAAGATGAATTCGTTTTCATTATCAATATAATAAACTTCAATTTGTTAAGTTGAAAGAAAGCTGATTATTATTGTTCCTTACATGCAATCCAGCATTTTAATAAGATTTTCTGATTCCTCGTCACTCCGTATGGATGGCAGATTGAATAATTGGTTGCAGAGTATATAGCAACAATTATGAACTTGAAACCCCAATTAACTGAGCTAGCACAACATAATTTTGTAAGCAGAGATATTTAAATTACGTAGGAATCATTAGGTTTCAATCGTAACCTTTTCCTGGCGCCCAAATTACATTTATCAGTAATAATTATGTTTCAAAATGCCCCTCCAAGTGAGGCTTGTTTTTTAAATAGAAAGACGGGGCTTGTTTCAAATTTTCACCAGTCAACGTCGGACTTGTTTCAACATTCATTGAATTTTACGAATATTTCTGAATTTTAGTAACGAAGAAGCAAGTAAATATAACTCCTGTAATATCCAATTTCTCCAGAAGCCCGGCACAAATGGGATGAACAGGTAAAGTTAAATTTTAGCCCGTAGTAAATATAATAAGTTCTTCGTATATAAATGTAGTTCGTGTATACTATAACAACCAGGGATCTTCACATGCTCAAAGTTAATTAGATATTTTTATTTAATTAATTTAAAGATTAATATCAACTTTCAGGCTTAACATGATGTTATAAAAACCTTCAAGTCAGATGAAATTTATACCTCATCGCATTTATTGATAAATCGTAAAACTGAAATAAAATTAATGTACTATTTCACTTTCTTGGAAGAGGGGTTCTGTTATTCAAGAATACATTAAATAGTCCTAGGTCACTAATTTATAAATAAGCAATTGCACATGTCTTTTTCTTCTCAGATATTGCTAGTGTGTTAGTCACATTCGCTAATTTCACACTGTCTCATAACAGATTTAGAGCAAAGGCTTCGAAGTTCACAGCTGAGGTGCTCTGTAAATACAGCAGGTCGAAATTTCCAAAACCAAACTTCTGTTTTTGGAGTCTGAGCCATATTTTTCTCGGTCACGTAGTGTTGTGAAAGCATATCTCCACAGAGTTCCGTGAATTACTAATCCAAGGAGGAGACTATAACAATCAGGGAATACAACTAGCACGATAATTTCAGTGAAGCACATGAAATAAAGTTTCTTTAGTGACTAGAAAAGTTTCTCAACGTTTCGGTCGCTAAAGTAAAAATTATTTCTCAATTAATTCATTTATAGATAATTGAGCATTATAAAATTAATGGATTTGAGATTTTTAGACAAAAGTTCTTATATTTCATTTTGGAAAGTCGGAAATTAACTTGGATTAAAACGAAGTAAATACACCTTGATATATAAAGCAGTCCATTCCAACATTTACGCATTTACCACGTCGTTTCATTAGCATTCAATAGATCAACAATAATTTCGTGAAACAAATATAATTTACAAATAAATTGAATAAGCCGGTATTCTACCCCTATTTCGCAATCAGAGAGTTTGAAAGAACTAACAACTGCTAATCACTGTGGGGCGCGATATCCAATCCATATAGAAGGGTTATTTAACATGTCGGAATCGCAACGTCCAAGAGATGATTTTTAGCCTCAAAAAACTCGCAAGTTTGGAACAGCGCATTGCAATTCATGAAGCCGCCATTGAGCTATCCAGGTCGATTATTACAATCATTACTCAAGACTGCCTAATCTGGTTGACTAAAAAGTAGAAATAAACGAAGTGAATGTAACACAATAACGGACACCACAGTAAAATCTCCTAGCGCGGTTTCTGCCAGAAGTTATACATTGACATGATCTCTTGACAACAAGATTTTCATTCATTTGAAGAAATAAAAGATGCAATAAATGTGAAATTAAGATGTGTGCAAACTATAAGGTGTAAACCACAATCAAGCCATTAACCTCTCCAGCAAAACTATCACCAGATTAGTTGGCTCAGGACATCAATTGATGGCATCGCAGTGCCTCTGAACAGTGTCCTAGGGTTCAAATCCCGACGGTGCATTTTATACGACACTAGCTACTTAACTAGATCGAATTCAGTCGCTGTCTGGAGGAGAATTCTAGCGGCCGGCTGCTCTGATCGGTAGTTTTCCGTTGTTTCTCCGTTCAACACCAGACAAATGCCGGAGCAGTACTCTAAGAAACGGGTCACGGACCGCGCGCGATCTTTCCTTCCTCTTCATCGTACTGCCATCACCCCTTACACGCTCACATGCGTTACACTACCACACTTGTCGAAAGTCCAGTCGGGTGCTTGGAGCTGCTCTCGGCTGAGGCGGTGCTCAGCTCGTGGGAGATATCTGGTTGAGAGAAAAACCCACAAGTCGACTATCAGTCCGGAGATCTAATTACAAAATTTACAATTATGGCAGGAGAAGAAAAATGGTTTGGTTTGGTTTGGTTTGGTTTTTCGTGTTTCCGGGCGCGTCAACTGCTTCGGTCATTATTCCCGTTAGTGTAGTGCATGTTTGTTCTCGGAAGATGGCGGTGATCTTCCCCCGCTGTATGGCGAGATCCGGCGCCGACCTAACGTCGGCTAGTGGGGTTTCCCCTTCACCAGGAATCTCCCACCAGCAGGGTACCGCCCCTGCCGGGACAAGCTCTAAGCTCCCGACCGGTCCCCCGGAATATGTGGTAGTGTAGTGCATGCTAGTGTAAGTGTGTGTGTGTGTGTGTGTGTGTAAGGGGAGAGGAGAGGACAAGGAATAGGAAGGAAAGATCGCGCGCGGTCCGTGGCCCGTTTGTTACTGTACTGCTCCGGCATTCACATGGTGTTGATCGGAGAAACCACGGAAAACTACCGATCAGAGCAGCCGGCCGCTAGAATTCTCCTCCAGACAGCGAATGAATTCGACGTAGCTGAAAAGCTAGTGTCGAAAATCCTGCCGCCGTGGGGAGTGGGAACCTAGGACCTCCCGGTCAGAGGCGCTGCAGTGACATCAGTTGATGCACTGAGCTACCGCTCCCGGTGCTGCAGAAGAAAAGGCAGTCATCCTCCACGTAGCCGCTAGGGGCTTTCAGGCTTTCAGCCAGCGCTCTCTGACAGGCGCAGAGTAGCTCGTTAGCGCACATTCGCGCCCAACGCTCCGCGATGCGAGCGCTGCAAGCGGCCTCGAAGCGAAAAAGCGCACTCGAGGGAATTCACGGAATGGAAGCGGATTGTTGGCGCCCTACACTAGGATTAACTGAAGCTTCCGAGACCGCAAATCTGTTCTGAAAACGCATGACTAGTGTGGGGCGCAAACTTTCGACCGCCTAATCCCGAAAATACCTACATAGCTCTGCGGAGGTTGAATCTCGAACAGAGCTTCTCCTTGTGATTGTGGCGTCAATGGCAAACGTAAATCTCATCATAATATATTTATTTGGATAGGTTGGTACTTTGAATAGTAATTCATGAAATACTAGTGTTTCAGAAGTACGGGATCTCATAACTCTTCTTTGTTGCATCTTTGCAACGTCTCTAATCCTTCTTGGGCATTAATCATCTGGAGTAATCCACCGTTAAGTTAATTTAATGTTTTAAGTATTTTCGATCGCGTAACTATCATCATAAAGCTGCAAATTTCCCACAAATGTAAAGTAAGAACAAATAGAATAGATAAACAAGTTAAAATTTAACAAATGACACCCAGAAGTAAACTGGAATAAAATTGAAATAGGATTGTTAAATTATTAAAGCTGGTTAATCAAGGAAGATCGTAGTACTTAGGAAGAAGCCAAGTGGACGGAAAACGCTTTTCTGCAATTTCCAAGGTGTAGCGAGCCTCATTAAAATCAATTTCTAATCTCTGCCAAAATAAGCACAATTGGTTCAATACAACCTTCGTGCACGCTTATCGCCGTTCTTGATATCTTCTTTTTCTCTTTCTCGCCTCCCATCTTCCTCTTTCTTCACATGTACTAACATGGGCCCAACATGTACCCGTCGGCCAGGGAAGTCTCCGCACCACGCATCATAGGTTAAACTACATCCAATACAATGTAATACGAATTACGTAAAGATTTTTTGCCAATCATCTGTAAGATCCGGCACCTGTCATAACGTTCAAGCATTTATATTAATATTTTCCCTAGATTTCGAAAGTAATCTAAAAATATGGGGAAACCTTATGGATTACTTGTTTCTGACACTTCAGTTCTTCAGAATTTTTACACATAAGTAATAATTTCAAAATCATCCAGCAGGTTAACATTTTGGTTCGTCTTTTAGCTGATGTTCCACTCACATTTTAATGAGCTTGCTTTAATAAGCGTAGTGGATGCACTCCCCTCAGTGTCCTCTAATTAGCACGTTTCTTCCCACCGCTCTTTTTATGAAGGCCTGAGCAGTTTTCTATTCCGTAGGTAGCTGCTCGTTTAACAGTTAAAAATGGTGAGTAGTTCAAAAAAATTATTAAGCTCAATGAAAGTTTCTACGGTAGTGTAACAAAATAATGTAGTATGATTTGTGTGACATTTTTAATATTAATTTAATTTTCTAAATGTTTACCTTTGGAATAACACAAAAAGTTAGATTATATAAGTCAAATCCTTACATTATAATTTCATAATATATTACTAAAAATGAAGAGAATATTTTTTAAATACTTTTAATAAGTCACTCTCTCTACTTGTATCTTATTTTATATCCGTGTTTCAATCACATTTTTAGCGCCTAGGACACATTGTTTCCGTGTTATGAAGGTGGTGGCAACGCGTGTTGCAGCGTTGTGTGTTGCGGGTGGAATGTGCGCCTGTTTTTTCCTGCAAAGTATTCTCCGTTTCACCTTCCATCTGCGTGAAGTGTCTGGGGACGAAACGAATTCTCTCCCCACGCATAGCCCTTTTAGGGGGTTCTTTGTCTTACGCATGGTCCAACCCGTGCGGGCCCGCGCGTGACGCAGGTGGTGCGTGTGTGTTGCAGGCAACGCGGAGCCCTACATCGTGCTGGCGCTGCTCATCGGCTTCGTCACCGTGGTGATCGGCTGCTGGCTGTCGGACAACTGCTGGTCGCCGGAGCCGGAGCAAATCGTGACGATCGCATAGAGGTGGCACGCTTGAGGGCGGCGGCGGCGGGGGCGGCGGGCGCGCGGGCGGCGGCGGCGCAGCGGCTGAGGCGGCTCAGCTCAGCCCAGCTCAGCCCGGCCCAGCTCGGGCCCGCCGCCTTTGCCTTTGGAGGAGCCCCGCCGCGCTCGGCGCGACGGCCCCCCACGAACCGCCTTCTTCACCCCCTTCTTCTTCCTTTTCTTCTTCTTCACCACATTCTTCTTCCCCTTATTCTCCACCGTCTTCCTTCTTCTCCACTTCTTCTTATTCTCCCGTCTTCTTCCTCTCCACTACTATGTTCTTCCGCTTCTTCTTCCTTTTCTTCTTCTTCTTCACCACATTCTTCTTCTTCTTCCCCTTATTCTCCACTGTCTTCTTCCTCTCCACCACTATGTTCTTCCTCTTCTTCTTCTTCCCCTTATTCTCCACTGTCTTCTTCCTCTCCACTACTATGTTCTTCTTTTTTTTTTTTCCTTCTCCACCGCCTTCTTTTTATTCTTCACCAGCACCTTCTTCTTTCTCTCCACCACCTTGTTTTCCCCCCTTCTTCCTCTTCTTCCAAACCTTTTTTTTTTCCCTTTTTCTTCTTCTTCCCCTTTTCCACTTCTTCTCCTCCCCTTCTTCTTTTTCTCACCGGGAGCGGTGGCTCAGGCCATCAACGGATGTCACTGCAGTGCCTCTGACCGGGAAGGTCTAGGTTCTAGTCCCGACTGCGGCAGGATTTTCGATACTAGCTTTCCAGCTAGGTCGGATGCAGTCGCTGTCTGGAGGAGAATTCTAGCGGCCGGCTGCTCTGATCGGTAGTTTCCGTCCTTTCTTCGATCGACCCCAGGCGAATGCCGGAGCCCTACAAACGGGTCACGGACCGCGCGCGATCTATCCTTCCCCTTCCTTTTCCTATCCTCACCCCTTACACACACTTACACTAACATGCCACACATGCCAGGAGGGCGGTCGGGGACTTAGAACTTGTCCCAGCTGGGGCGGAGACCCACTAGTAGGAGATACCTGGTTGAGAAAAAACCCGCTAGTTGACGGTGGGTCGGCGACTGATGTCGCCATCCAGCGGGGAAGATCACCTCCACATCCCGATGGGAAAACATGAACTACATTTATGGGACTAAAGACCATCGTAGTTGATGCGCCCGGAATCACTAATAATCAATCAATTGTTCTTCTCCGCCATCTTCCTCTTCACCTTCTTCACCATCACATTCATTTCCCCCTTGCTGCTTCTTCTTCTCTCCCCTCCCTCCTTCGTTTTTTCTTCACCTTCTTCTCCACAGTTTTCTTGTGCTCAACCATCTCCTTTACCATCTCCTTTACCTTTACCTTCTTCTCCATTTTTGTGGATCTGACTTGCGACAGGTTTCGACTGATTGTTGTCTATCTAGTTTTATATTCCCCTTCTTCTTTCTTCAGCTTATAGTATACTTAGGCTAATATTAACTGTTTAAGAGAGATGATATGAGTTTTTAAATTATTTAATTTTAAATGCATAACTTATTCAACATAAGCAAACAAGCAAAATAAAATTTCGCCAAAATGTTTTATTTTTCATAATTCGTGCAAAAATACTAAAATCTATCAAATATGTTCATTAGATGATATGAACACTTTCCTTAACATTCAATGTCTACTAATAATAAACAGTTAAAAAATAACATCCCCACTATTGAACAACCACCCTTCTAAAATACCACTTTTTATGGAACAAACGTTGGTCGATTAATACAGGTTTCACTGTATAATAAAAAATAAACTTCGATTCTACGTGAAAGAGAGTCACCTAGAAGAGACTTCAAGCGCGGCCTGTCCAATCTACACGCTAGATTTTTTTGAAGTTTGCAACAGAATTATAACGATGAATATTATAGTTATATAAGAGTATTACAATTATGGTTTGCGATGAACACGTAGGACACCAAGCCTTCCATTGATTATGCACGTTAATAATTTGTTCACAAAATATCTATGCGTTTTAATTGTTTAATATATTATGATCATCATTATTATTAAGAATGATATTATTAATATTATTATTCGTAGATTAATTGAAAGTGGTTGTAATGTAACAATCTCCTGTCGCCCTCTCTCTCACCTCCTAGGAATCAAACAGCTACACCCGAATATATAAAACGGTTGAATAGCATTGTCATAAGCGTTGTAGCCATACCTGTGGCGGTCGAATACTATATTGCGATTTTTAAGCTACGTTTGAAGTTAATCAGCTGTTTCTGTGTCATCCAATCGGAAAGTTGAACGCCAACATTTATTTATTTATTTATTTATTTATTTATTTATTTATTTATTTATTTATTTATTTATTTATTTATTTATTTATTTATTTATTTATTTATTTATTTATTTATTTATTTATTTATTTATTTATTTATTTATTTATTTATTTATTTATTTATTTATTTATTTATTTATTTATGTATTTATTTATGTATTTATTTATTTATTTATTTATTTATTTTACGTGAAAAAAACTGTTAAAAACTGCGTATGACGTGCTATGGGGAAACGTGAATTGTGTGCACATTTTCAAAATTCTGTGATCCCTACACCAAGTCATATACTACTTAAATTTTGAATTTTGAAAGGGAAAAAAAAAACAAAAATTCCCATGTAGTAAAATCTATTTTCAAGTATAAAAAAATAAATTTTAATTTTAAAAAAATATAAATAAATTTTGAATTTTGAAAGGGAGAAAAAAAACAAAAACTCCCATGTAATAAAATTATTTTCAGGATAAATAAGCAATAAATTTTGGCTCTTATTACTTCCTGCCGCGTCAACATGGAAACGATAATTTGAATAATTGTATTTCCCACTGAATTCTAGAAAACGTGCACAGAAAATGAAGTTACATTCATGTCCAGAAGCAAAACAAGGGGCCATCTCAGCATTTGCTCAATGGATCAGGGAAACTGGACGAAAAACCTGATCGAGATGGGTTTTTTTTTTACTCGTGACGTCATAGTGACGTCACTGTGAACATAGTGACGTCACTGTCGTGAGTTTAAAGTCCCAATTGGATGGCACCGTAATAGCTGATGAAATGTCAGACGCAGCAAAGTAAAAACCGCAGTGTAGTGATGGATTGCTAATAATGATTGAATGACGATATTACAATAGTTATTTATCACACAAGTGGTAAAAGTGACGTTTTGCTTTGCGAATAGGAAAGGTTGCGAGGTCGACAAGGCAAGGGGTGCAATCCTATGAGCAAAATAAAATCACATAATGTGTGTCATGCACCATTTTTTAAGACAGCCACACGTTTTTTTCATTTTATTTAATTCAAGTGTAACAATTTAATTGTGTTAATTGTTAAAATTAATTAACATTTCATTGTGAACTGTTACGTTAGGAGCAGAAGTAGCTGACGCAGTTAGACGAAAGTATTTTGTTTTCTTTGTTGCAGTGACACCATTTTGCCTGAACATTTAAGCATCATCTTACATCTAGCATTAGTGCTAAGAAATAAAAACTTTTAGCTTGCTCTGTATGCCCTAGTAATACATGTTATAGTGGCTGTCAGGAAATATTATTATTTTAAGATAAATACATTAGTAAATCATTGTGACCGAACATCCATTTCATTAATTGAAATGCACCTATTTAATACACTAAAACTATGAATGTTTATGTCATTACGACAAACCAATTCACCCATGACAATGTATTTTAAGATTTATAATCATCTAACCATGCCACCAAATCTTGAATCTTTTCAGAGTACTTATTGAATTCCTTTTTTGAATGGAAACAAATGCAAGGAATCGGGTAAATGTATTTTAAAGGAGCTCACCTTGGTCTTCAATTTATATTTTATAAAAAAACTACCATCGAAATTACATTAGAGGTTGATATTTGGTATTTGATTAACGACTAACTAACTATCGAATTGTTTATCATTCATGACCATGGTCATGATCATTAAAGATCAGAAGCTATTAACGTAAAAATGAAAGCAAAATCTATATTTTAATACATAACTCATCTTCACTAACAGCGGAAACTCCGATCGTTCAGAGATAGAGAATTAACAAAATTAAAAAGTCCGTTGTTTCGAATGTTTTATTTCTAAGAATTATTTCAACTCCTACCGACTCCTGACGTGAGATTGAAAAATAGTTCATATTAGCACTAGAAATCATACAACTGTGATTACACGTAAAAATCACCCGGTCAGAGGCACTGTAGTGACATCAGTTGATGAACTGAGCCACCTCCCCCGGGGTAATTTGAAGCAACCTTTGCTGTCGATGAAAGTGGTTAGTTCGTTGTTTAAAAACCGCATCGCCCAAATGGAAGTGAGCTTTAGCACATTCAACCGAGGCAACCCCGAAACTAATTTCGGAAGATTTGATCCGGCCACCGCCTGAGCCGGGGAGGGGCGTGGCGTGTCGCGCCGCGCCGCGCAGAGCGCGCTGCAACTTAATTAGCGGACTGTCGCACACGTCGCGCGCAGTTACGGCGGCGGCCGCGCGGAGCAGCACCGACTGCGGCGGCGAGACGGGGTCGCGCGGTGGGGCCGCGACGGAGGAAGGCGTAGGCCGGCGGGGGAAGGGGGGCGACGGGAGAACGGGTGGACGGGCGGGCAGGCCGGCGGTCAGCAGGCGGGCGGTCAGGCAGGCGGGCAGGCAGGCGGGAGGGCAGGCAGGCGGGCAGGCAGGCGGGAGGGCAGACAGGTGGGCAGGCAGGCGGGCAGGCAGGCGGGCAGGCAAGCAGGCAGGCGGGCAGGCGGGAGAGCAGGCGGGAGGGCAGGCAGGCAAGCAGGCAGGCGGGCAGGCGGGAAGGCAGGCGGGAGGGCGGGCAGGCAGGCAGGCAGGCAGGCAGGCGGGCGGGCAGGCGGGAGGGAAGGCTAATGGCCAGACAGGCAAGGGGGGGGGCGGGGGGCGGGGCCGGGGGGAGGCAGAGCGCGCAGGGTGAGGTGCGGGAGAGGGGGAAGCGAGGGGAGGGGGCGGGGGAGAGTGATTCCTCACTTTTCACTCGCAGCCGACGAGTGCGCCGCGCCGCGTCGTGCGCCAAGTGGGGGCGGAGTGGGGGCCGTGGTTAGAGGGGAGGGGAAGAGAAGGGGATCGCCTGGACGCTGCGGGCGTGTGCAGACGTTCGATACGGAAAGAGCACGATTCCACCCGTCAAAAGACGAAGAAAAGTGTGTATGGCGGAGCGAAATTGTTATTTTGGACTTTCTTCGATCACTTATGGTAGCAGACAGAAAAATATTTGTTTGGTTTGCACGTTCCACCATTGCAATGTCAATGGCGTGTATCTCTTAATTTCGACATGCTTTTATTTAAAAAGTATTCATGCGAAAAAATTCTAAATTCTAGCCTAAGATGAGATCTGTAATTCGTGTAAAGCATTAGCTTAGATTAAAACAAAATGCTGTGTCAATAGCTTAAACTATCATATGTTGCAGGCTAATGTTATTTAATCGGTCAGAAAAATGTTTTCTCTCATAAAAATAAAATAAGAGAAGATATTGAAGAAATCCAACATTGCCAGAATCACCATACTGGATATTCTTAAACGGTGGGCGAAGTGTCGACTGACTCGTGAATATACGACGTCCATATACACGTCATCGATGACTAAATTGCATATTGATACGAACATAACAATTAAGGGAACGAAACTGTTTAATGGTGCTACAAGACCATATTCTTTCTCGCATTATTTATGATTTTTGCTATTTTCGAAAATTCAGAGACTTCAACGAAAATTTGCTGCAGCATTTTTACTGCTGCAGATCACTAGTTTCTACTAAAATATCAATGTTTATTTTCCCGAATTTAAATTAGTACGTACGACGTACGATACTGAAAATCTTCCCATACAACTAGTCGCATAAAACAACTATCGCTAAAATTATTAAGTTACGGCAAGTTTTCACTGAAGCGACAATTCCTTAATTAAAGTTTTTCTGGAGCTGTCCATTGCCCCTAAATATGGATTTCCATTATAGTTATTAACGTCACTGGAGCGATATATAGGAAAATAATAAATATTCAACCGAGTGTTATTTGTGTAATTTGCTTTAACGGCTGTGTGTGGTTCAATACTGTTTGTAATAGCATAATCGCACAAGAAAAAATTAAATAAACAATAAATAAAATTTCTTCAAATAAGTAAAATAATGCTGAAGAAAAAAACGATGGATGGGGCTAATTTACAAAAAAAATTGTTTGATAATATTTTAAGAATACCCAACTGCATGACTTCGCCACTGCATATTCCCCCATGTTCTTTTGTTCTGTTCAGCCTTTTTGAAAGCTCAAAAGCTCTGTAGACTTGTAAGATCACATTGCTTATTAAGCTTTTAGTTACTTTTAAGAAATTATGTCTTGAAAATATTTCCATTGGTTTAAGCGAATTGCGTCAAACATTTGTCTGTTCTTCTCTCCTGACTTTTGATGGAAGCCACATTGATTTTTCTTCTCGTTACATTTTCTTTCGGGGTCGCGACCCCCTTCGTGGGTGCTCCTCTGTCATTAGCAAAACCAACGGCGCCGCACAGTGGGTCAGAGTGAGCTACAAACGCGTCAACTTATTGTGTTTTCAGCATAGGTACGTGTTCCGCAGAGGCAAAATCTATGAAGGCTATGTAATTCCTAAACCTGAATGCTTTTGTTTTGTCTAGTATTTGATTCAAGACTTATAGGTAGAAAGTCAGCAGTTGAGCAACTGGAATAGAATCAATGCATTACTGTTTTGTGTTTACTTCAAAATTATGTTTTCAAAAATATTGAAATCGACTCAACAATACTATCACAAACTTTCGTTCGTGAAACCCCTGTTTAAGTTAATTTTGGACTGTAACTTTGTACACACGTTAGGATTAAAATTAATTGGCGCTGTTCCAAAGATGGTTAAGATGGGTTCAGGTGGAGAGGCGCAATTTTGTGTCCGAGTACCTGTCAAATTAAACACTTCTAAGCTGAAACATGGTAAATGCGTCAGGAGTAAGATCTATCTAGTTCTGCAGTTCCGGAGACCATTAAGATATTTTAATTTTGGGGGGCCGTAGTGTAGCCTCGATGACATTTTCTTTTTTTTTCTTCTGAAAAGTGAATGAATTTTTTCTCTAAATTTGTTGCTCGAATACAAGAACATACATATATACGTAAGGAACAGTTCCTATTTTCATTAGCACATTTGAGTTTTAGAAAATTGAAAAAAAATTATATTTACAATACTAAGGGTATTCATTTAGAAAGAAGCTTTCTACACAAGCAAATTTCCTGATTTTGCTTTAAATGAAAAGTAGTAGGCTTATCGCTATTATTAACCGGTGTAATAGTTCAAATATTAAACGTTAACAAAAGCATTAAATTAATAGAATGAACGTTCAAATGCTGTTATTTATTCAAAGTTTCGTTTGGTTATGAGAAGACCTTCAAGGCCATGGTCTACCACGTGCAAGCATGGAGGAATACAGAATGCGAGTACCACTCGCGCAACTTTTCTTGCCCGATAGATTGACGAAATGCGGGCGGAGTGGGGGTATTAGTTACAAAGACAGCCACTAGAGTATTTTCAGTAATGCCAACCTTTGGTAGATGAAACTCAAACCCGCTATGTGTGCGGGCAGGTCATCGCTCTGGGTAGGCAACAGCAGGGACAGTACATAGGAGTTTTAGGTGCCTTCCTTGAAGGTCCTGGACCTGCCTCAGATATTTCTTTAGATAATGGTAATAAAGCTGAACAGAAGTTCTCGACTATGAACGCAACTAGCTTTGACTAGCTTCTGTTTCGTGCCAACGAAGTTTTAATGCTGGGAATGTTGTCATCAGTGCTCGCTGCGATCTTTTGCCTTCAGCTGTTTATGGCTCCAGGGAGGGGGAAGCAAGGTCTTATTTATTCTTGAAAATAATTTTATTACATGGGAGTTTTTTGTTTGTTTGTTTTTTCTCCCTTTCAAAATTCAAGATTTAAGTAGTATATGACTTAGTGTAGGGATCACAGAATTTTGAAAATGTGCACACAATTCACTTTTCCCCATAGCACGTCATACGCAGTTTTTAACTGTTTTTTTACGTAAAATAAATAAATAATAAATAAATAAATAAATAAATAAATAAATGAGCGAGTCCCATGTGCCCACGGCTTCTCGGAGAGATCGCACTATTTTGGACAAGCCTAGTATAGGCCACAGACTTCTAATTAAAGATGCTCTAAATAAAACTTAATATAAACCTTAACGAAGTGTTTCACTTCAACTCTAATGGAATGTAATCAAATCTGAAATATGAATAATTACAAAATAGTTTTTCTCGGCAACATGTGTTAGTGTAGAAATCATGGAGAGTTCTTATAAAATTACAGGATCTATAAACATATCTTTTATTTAAAAAATTTATGTTAAATATTTCTAATATTTTAATTCAACTATAATGTTTAAGATGGTCTGTTATTTTATATTTTTAATTTGTCCTGCATATAAGTTTAGTTTGTCCTATGAATATTACCCAATGGAGTATATTCCAGTTCACTGTAACTATAACATCATGAACCTAAAGACCATATTCAAGGGCTGAAAGGTCAAATGTGTAACAAACAGAAGTCATTTTTAAATTAACAAATGTAAATTTTGTTTATCTGGATGATAATTTTATATGAACATCCATCACACACAATACAGACATATAGATCATAGAGTTTCACTACAAACACTATCACGTTTTCTTTCATAATCCATGAGCTTCTAGGTTCGCGTCCGAAAGATAATACGAATGTGTTTGTGTATACGTATACGTATGTTTGTCGTATATGTATGTGCATACGTATACGTATGTGTAATACGTATGTGATCTGGGCTGTCCGGGTGACGCCGCGTCGAAGGCTGGGGTGCCGACGTTTCGACCGACATGTCGCGGTCCTCTTCAGGGCTGTACTGCCAAAGAGCTGCTGAAGAGGACCGCGACATGTCGGTCGAAACGTCGGCACCCCAGCCTTCGACGCGGCGTCACCCGGACAGCCCAGATCATAACTCTGGCCGCGGAAGCCTACGATATCAATACGTATGTGTTTGTAGAAGCCAACCCCACTTGCATACGAAGTTGTGTGAGGCCGGCTACGTTGATCGTAGTTTCCCTAGTTCCCTCTGAGCATGGCCGCCTGGCCATGGGAGTGGCCATGGTCGTGGGGCCATGGTCGTGGGAGCGGTACCCTTAGCAAAGGCAGCAAATGGCGCGCCGTCCTTCCCTCCACAGCCAGTCCTCAGTCCTCATTCCCATCCGTAGAAGTAAGCAATGGGTTTCCTGTATGGCCCCTTCCCCAATTAGTTGGAGATATCCTACAGAAGTGACCCGGGATGGAGTAACCTGCTGGGAGTCTCTAGTTGTGTCTCTTGGGAGAATGACCGAAAAAAAAAACAGTGGTGCTACATAAAGGCATAGACTTTATCGTAGTAGTTAGTTTCCTAATGTATGCCGGCGTATGCCGGTTATTCAGCTTGGAAAGATATCTACATCCGATTGGGCAGACCTTCGTACTTTAGGAGGGGGGATCACAAGCACAAAATTCAGTTTAGGCCTCAGGGAACAGATGTTGGAAAATTTTCATTTACAAATAGAACAATAACGGACTGGAATAAGTTACCTGCGACAGCCTTGGAACCTTTTCCTCTAGGTGTTCAAAGATTTAAAAATAAATTAACTAATGGTATTTGTAAACTTTATTAATTTAGTAAGTTGGATTATTATATCAGTTATTATTTTATTATTATTGATATTTTTATTGCTATTATTATTGTGTTAATTACTATTAAATGCGTTCCTGTACTAAATATATAATTATATTCAAAGTAGCATTGTATTGAAGTGTGGGGACGTGTTGTGCAGTGTAGTACAGTATAGAAGTAGAAAGAGAAGTGAATTTCAAATGTTGTGAAGTGAAGTGAAGTGAAAGTGAAGTGAAGTGTAATTAAAAAGTCGTGTAGTCTTGTATTTAATAGTTTAAAATAACCGTGCAGGTCAACCATAAAATGTAATTAATGCTATTATTGTTAGCATATTATTATTATTATTATTATTATTATTATTATGTCTTTAAATAATTTAAAGTTACTTTAAAGTCTATAAAGTCTAAAGTTAATTTAAAGTCTTTAATTTAAAGTTAATATTTGTTGTAAATTGTAGTGTTCTTCCACCTGGTTGTATATACCTACCTGCAGAATAATATCTATCTATCTATCGAATGTCTTTAGCAGGTGCTATATTTTGGTTTTTCCCCACCCTGCTCACAGCTGCTGCCTATCGGCGCCCACAAGAATTTTTAACTGCCCTAGGACGAAATAGGTGTGTTCTTCTTGGAACTAAAATAGCCACATACCTCCACTCCAAAACCTGAAGCCACCCGACTGCCAGAACAAGAGCACGTTATCCCAGTAAATGGTTGCGAGATAAAGGAAAGACATTATATACAGGGTGAGATAGCTCAGAGCCTTCATTGCAGCGACTCTGTTCGAGCCCCGACGTTGGTAGAATGTTCGTCTCTAGCTAAATAGCTACATTAAATTCAGGTGCTGTCTGCAGACGAATTCTACCGTCAGGTTGCTTTGATCAGTAGTATTCCGTGATTTCTCCGATCAACTCCAGGCGAATGCCAGAGCTGAACCCTAACAAACGGGCCTCAGATCGCGCGCGATATTTCCTTCCTCATCCTTGTCTTATCCTCACAAATACACGCACTACAGGACCACACTTGCCGGGAGACCAGCCGGGAGCTTAAAGCTTGTCCCGGCTGGGGCGGTGCCCCACTGGTGGGAGACATCTGGTTGGGGAAATTCCTTGCACGCCGACTTGTAGACGGCGCCAGATCTCACCATCCTGCGGGAAATAATCAGCGCCATCTTCCGGGATAAAAAAATTCACATTAACAAAGGACTAACGACCATAACAGATGACATTACTGGATTGATTGATTGATTGATTGATTGATTTTTTCGTGTTTCCGGGCGCGTCAACTGCTTTGGTCATTAGTCCCGTTAGTGTAGTGCGTGTTTTTCTCGGGAGATGGCGGTGATCTTCCCCCGCTGGATGGCCAGATCCGGCGCCGACCTACCGTCGGCTAGTGGGGTTTCCCCCTAACCGGGACTCTCCCACCAGCGGGGCACCGCCCCAGCCGGGACAAGCTCTAAGCTCCCGACCGGTCTCCCGGGATATGTGGTGGTGTAGTGCATGTTAGAGTAAGTGTGTGTGTAAAGGGAGAGGATAGGATAAGGAATGGGAAGGAAAGATCGCGCGCGGTCCGTGGCCCGATTGGTAGTGTACTGCTCCGGCATTCGCCTGGTGTTGATCGGAGAAACCACGGAAAACTACCGATCAGAGCAGCCGGCCGACATGACTGGAATAAAGTCTAGAGAGAGGGAGAATGGAGGGAAGGAGGTAGTGTCAGAATAAATGTTACAAACGTCTAGAACATGTAGAGGGTGTTGAATATCACTTTCTGCCAAAGAACGTGTGTTAGAAAATGCCATATGACAAACTTAACATGTGTGACATTTGCCCCTTTTGGTAGCCAACCCACCTTTTTCCGAGGTTCATAAATTAACATTTTCACGCATTCAAAGAGCTTTCGTTTACCTCTCATATTATACGAGATTTCTCTTCCGTCGTTATATGATATTTTTCATCACGTGTTTCTTGGAAAGACTGATCCTCTTCCATCCTCTACATGCCCTACAAGTTTGTAACATTTACTCACACAGTCTAAATGGAAGGGAGAGCTCTTCTATGAATACATAAAGGGATGTATATTCTAAAATAATGATTGAAGTCATTAGTCTGATATACATAAAATAAGGAACCAAGTGTCATTTGTGTTATTGGCCATGTGTCGTGAAAGACTTTTCGTTGTACCGTTATTAAGAAACAGATGACACAGACAAGAAATGCCATTCCTTGCAATAAGTGCACCTTTTTTAGCTACAGCTTATTTGTTTCTATTGTTCTTAACGGACGGTAGACTTCTAAATCCTTAACACACGTCGGGCTTTAAGAGAGGCTTTGCATTCCTCTGGTTTTGTTAGGTCCATATAACAGTACAGTTTTGCGAAAAATAATCAACGGAGCTCGCATTTCTCGGGGGTTGCGCTGTGGCCTTTGAGTCGCCGGGCCCACAGGGCGTTGGGGACGGGGGCGTGGGCGGGGGCGGGGGCGGGGGCGGGGCGGGGGCGGGGCCTCCCTGGGGCGAGGAACCGCGCCGCGCTCTGGGTTTTGCGCGCCTCCTCTGCAGCCTGGCTGAAAGGGTGCGTTCCATTAGCGAAGTAGGGCGAAGGCGCCGAGCCGCCGCGAGAGACAAAACTAGCTCTGTACAATGAGAGGCGGATTCGTCGCGCGATGTGAGAGTAATTTGGCCTCGGCCCAAAGTTCCGCGCGCAAACGCAGAGTGAATAGGTGAGGAGGAGGAGGAAGAGGTGGGGGAAGGGGCGAGGTCGCGATGATGCCGGGTCTTCAACTTTCGTCCGATGACGCTGGAGTCGTTTGGAGTCCTCGGGAAGATTACGCGAGGAGGGAACGTTTAAATGAGATTCGAATCGCGAGGTTTGAACAGGGTCCAACACGGTATACGCTGACAACATTGTCTCCAAAAATGCATTTCCGTAGCATTTAACCAAGAGTTTGTTGCATCCTTCTTAACCCTTCTAACCCATACATAACAGCATTATCTTGTTTATTTATCTCTTGGTTTGCTTTTTAATCTTATTATCGTTTACATACTAACGATACTTTCAAATACTAACAAAACTTTCGAAGCTTCATAAATCTATCAAATTCTAATCAGTTTCTTGCGTCATAACGAGCTCTTAAAACACTAGAGAATCCTTGTAATCGTAATGAATTTTTTAATGAACTTTCAATTTTTACAAATTCTTCTAATACTATAAAATTTATTAATTTTAAATTTTGTTCACAAAATTCTACATTTTTGGTGCTCTATCTTGGCAACATTCTGAGGGGAAGTTCCTATCCAGAAATACATCATCTGCTGAGGTCTGCATACATGGCACCTAATAAATCGTATAAAATAGTTTATTACATATAGGTGAAATACATATTTTGCACAGAGCAAATATCTTTAAAAAAGGTTTGAAATAATGTTTTTTATGAATGCGTTTTGCGCCAAGTTATTGTAGATGAAGGGGAAAATAACATATTTCATTATCTTGTTTGTAACATTTTTTTCTCATTTCGGAGATACTGAATTTAATTTTTTACATGAAAGTATATTTTCCACCGCCATTAGATTTTTTCGAATAGAGGAATATAATAATATAAGTATTTTTCATTCTCAGAAAGAAAATGCAGAAAAATGAGAGCGTAGGCTTCCGCGGTAGGAGTAAGTCTCTAGTTGGCTGTCCGGTAGACGTCTCACGCACAGGCGCCAACATTTCGACCGCCATTCTACGACTTTGCTCAGGGCGAAAGGCATTTTCACTACAGCCAAGTAGCGGCTGTTGAAAAATGCGTTCAACATTTCCTCGAAGCCACATATTTGCACCTTTCCATTCCGGGTTTTCGGAAGACGGAGACAGTGAATCTTTTACCGATGTTATACCACTTTGCTCTCTACACAGAAATCAAAATTAACTTCTTGTTTTCAATAGAACTATCCACTTCTACTAAACTATCGGCATTGTTACTTTAATTTCTTCTCATTACTTACTTATGTTCACCCGTTTCTGTAATGCCTAGCAAAATAATTCTTTGTTAATAATTCGTATAACAATTGAATACTATCTGTGTTCCTATTCTAAAATGGAATGCAATTTGGGTCAATCAATTAAGGCAATCAGGAAGCGACCGAATTCACGCTCTCGAATTAATTGACAGCGGGTAAGATTAAATGCGATCAAGTGAAACATTTATTCCCACACTCGAAAAGACATTTATGTTGAACTGAACCCAATCCTTTCGTGAATAAAAATCAGGCGACTTAACTTCTTCAAAAGTAAATTGTTTAAAACAGGAAGAATCCCATCTTACGAAATAAACAAACTGGAAAGGACAATCTTCAATACAGTTTCTTACAGATGAAGAAAATAGTTTCTCAGGAGAATCAGAGACGAAAAGTGTAGCTACCCATTTTGTTTTACCTTGATTTTGGCAACTCAGTTTACACCTATTTACGACTTTTCTAGTTTGGTTTTGAAATAACGACGAATAAGTTCGCTTGAAAAAAATACCGTAATAAATTCATAACTTTCTATTTTCTCTGTGAACAGTTCCTGGCCGATACTTCGAAACGATAATGATACTCCGAACTGTAGAAAATGTTTAAAAAATCGAAAACGAAATTGTGTATCGGCATTGTACTACATTTCGTAATTGCCGTCTGTGATGAACCAGATGAAATTGAGTGTCAGTGGTACACTGTGTGTGGTTGCTGATGTCGACACGGCCGCGCACTGTTGATTTATCCCTTTTGACAAAATTCATTGGAGCACAAATGAATGGACTGTTAATTTATTGCAATTATCGCACTCCGTTGCATTGTTAGCAAACTCCGATGCGTTTGGGCGTTTGCCTCCTGTCTCGCGCACGCATCGGCCGTCCACCTCTGTTAGCGCGAGGCTCTCAGCTGTGTAAGGAATACGCATGAGCTCGAAATTTTGTGAGGCCTTCCTGTATAGTCTAGTCGGCAAGTACTGAAAAGAGGGGGGGGGATGTCTGGTAGAAGATCATAAACACTTTCTTTTGGTGTGTTTTATGTACCCAGGCACAAGTTAAAACATCAAGTTTTCGACCTCCGTGACCATCCGGCAGGCTGGGAACACCCCTATTTTCGGGTTTTACTCTATAACTCTTTATCCTTAAGTTCTGTAGCAAAATTATTCGAGTCAATTTTAAAAAGGATAAAATTTCCTACAACTTTTGTATAAAACATTTTTTTCAAAACGAGTTATCTAGCGAGCTACAGTTTTTTTTAAAAAAACGCAATTCTTTTGAATTTCCCCAAAATGTGTGCAACAATACACGTTTCTGATATTAAAATCAATGTGTGTGTGTGTATATATATATATATATATATATATATATATATATATATATATATATATATATAAAATTATTACCAAATGTAATAGTATTATTTTTCTCATCGTCGGTCAAAAACTTTTCCACGCAAATGTACCCATTGCTGAAAATATTAATATACAAAAAAGATGTATGTATGTTCGTGTTCCAACTTATCTCTTCAACGCTGGAACAATATTATTTCATCAAAACTTGGTGTACTTTATTTACTTTACGTGTATGCAACCCGCATTGCATATGCCCCGTGTAGTGTGCACTGTGCATTTGCAAGACAATGTTTACACCGAGCGGATTTTAACTAGTGCCTGGGTGCACACAATATACTCAAAGAAAATGTGTTTATGACATTCTTGCAGGTAAAGAGTACTTATCTCGACTACTGTTGCAGTTCGCTGCTCAAAAATGCGATAACATTGGAATTCACATAAGTTTTCATTACACCACCACAATTCTTGTTAAAAATTTAACGGAACCTACTGTAACCCACCTGGCAATACATACATAATTTTTTCATGCCTACTCATTACCAATACTTTCCTGAAAACGTGCCTTCTTTCCCTTTTCTATGATCCATGTACTAAAACAATATACCTAGCAAGTAATTTTACTATTTTCATTACACCGGAATTTATTGTCGAAGTAGCACTAAAACCATGTCATTATTCTCCTGATTAACAAGGTTTTTTATGGAGAGTTCTATAAAGAAGTGTAATTAACGTGGTTCGTGTAAAGAAATTAGAAATTATTTTTAAGAGCTCAATGCTAAATTATTTATTTTACAAAATAGTTAATGTAATCGGGCGTTTTCCAGATAGTTTTTACTTTTCCTAATTATGGTCAAGTGTAGGGAGAAATAGTATTGGAATCACAATAATACGATCTGGAGTTTTGGGTCTTTAATGTAATCTTATATACATATAATTAATACATTTAATAATATATGCATTAATGTACGTTTAATGTTCATTTGAGCTGTAACTTTTCACACACATAAGTATTAAAGTGTTTTAGTGATGTTCCGAAGATGGTTAAGATTGGTGAAAATGGCGAGGAGATACATCCAATTTTGTACCGGAAAACCAATATTTTTATTTATGTATCTGTGTGTGTACGTATACGTATGTACATCCAGTAACAGGTGACATACCAATTAACTTCCGTTATTGATGTCTTGCAGCCTGAAACCGCAAAGAATTTCCCATCTTCTGCTTCTTCGTCTCTTTCTTTATGCACCACTCTGAGATCGTCAAGCACGTTCAGACATCATTGCAAGGGTCCGAGAAGTTCTACTACTGGTGATGAGCGGTCTGTGAGGCCGCTCTGAAACTTCAACTGTCCCTCAAAGGTGAACGGCTGGAACTTCTTTCACTACTCTGCGTGTGATTGTTGTTTAGAAAGAGACAGCCAAATAGATTGTTGAAAGAGATAGCCAGATAGATTGTTGTTTAGGTTCTATAACCAAAATCTTCCTGCGACAATGCTAGAAAAGCAATGCTAGAAAAGCAATGCTAGAAAAGCAATGCTAGAAAAGCAAGCTTTGAGATTATTTTTCCTCAGCATTCTCAGAGACTGCACGTTACCAGTTAAGGAATATGCATATACATGAACGTATATGTATGGGTGGGTGAATGGAAATATGTTTCTTGCGTACTTCATCAAATTAGAAGTTGTAGACAAATTAGAAGATGTAGATGTATACTTCATCAAATTAGAAGCTTTTGATCTGGCACTTGGCACATTCGTCAGAAGCAAGACCTACTTGTGCCGTGCAGAAGTTCGTTGAAACATTTTAATTTTTGCTGTACTATTATCTCCTCCTGAGGAACTCATGACCTTGGCATCGGTGGGAAGAGTCTTGAGTGCCCTCCGGGACCATAAGAGCTATGGTGGTGATAGTGCAGCTCCCTTGCCGGACCTGGGGAAAAGGGAGAGGTCAGACAGGAATCCGAAGAGGACTCTAGGGAGGAAGCTCCAGACGTCCACGAAGAAAACCAAATGCAAAGAAAACCATCCGCATGGTGAAGATGGCGAAGAGGTACTGTAATGTACGGGAGAAGAGGAAGGGCAGGCGAGGCGTCCGGCGGAACTCGCTTAGGGGAAACAACCTCGATGAAATATCCAGACTCTTCCCTGCTTTGGGGTTGTGTGAGGGGTTGGTGACCCACCCACGTAATTTTTTTACTGGCAAGATTCAAAGAAATCAGCCAGACTCATGGCGAATTTGGCATGAAAAGGTTTAAGGTATCTGGAATAAAAAATGTTCTAAAGATATGCTGCTTGGAAAGTGAGAGGTCTACCCAACAAAGAAATGGAGGATGAGAACTAAAAGAAGAATGGAAAAATTCAAAATGTATTGCTTGATTATCCTTGAAAATAGATTTTATTACATGGGAGTTTTTGTTTTTTTCTCCCTTTCAAAAATTCAAATATTCAAAATTTAAGTAGTATATGACTTAGTGTAGGGATCACAGAATTTTGAAAATGTGCACACAATTCACTTTTCCCCATAGCACGTCATACGCAGTTTTTAACTGTTTTTTGACGTAAAAATAAAAAAATAAAAAGTAGCTATCGTTTCAGAAACTTAAAGAAACAAAAACCCTAGAAAATTATGTAATGATATATAGAGGGGTGGAGCAAAGAGAAAGATCAGTAGGTGGAGTAGCAATTCTCTCAGATAATTGTAAAAACAATATCGAAAGTTACCCTTTATTAATTGAAAATTGTTAGAACGATTAAAAATAGACAGAAGATACCTTACTCCATTGGGATTATGAGGAGCAAATAATCAAAACCCATATTGTCCACTGGAGGAAAAAAACTTGGATTTCATATGAAATTGAGGAATTTGTACTATGCTCTACACGCTCCTGCTTTCAGATTTCTTCAAAACGTACTTAATTTAATGTGTTACAATGGGTTTTGAATAAATCTGAAAGCAGGAACGTGTAGAGCATAGTACAAATTTCTCAATTTCATATGAAACCCAATTTTTTTCCTCCAGTGGACAATATGCGTTTTGATTAGTTGCTCCTCATACACAGCTCATTACTAACAGCTCATTACAAAAAATTCACATACAATACGTATACATTATTTTACAACACTTTTCCAGATGACATTAAACGATTAAATTCGATAGAAAAGTTTAAATCTAAAGTGAAATCGTTTCTGCTGCATAACTGTTTCTATACAATTAAGAGCATCACAAGGAAAGTAACATTAATTTTAACAGTGATGTTTAATATATTATTTACCATTGGACTGTATAATTCTAAACAATATGTAACAAGTATTGTATCGCAGCTTCTGGGTCAATGACCCCCATCTCGATCAGGTTTTCGTCCAGTTTCCCTAATCCATTGAGCAAATGCTGAGATGGCCCCTTGCTCTACTTCTGGACATAAATGTAACTTCATTATCTGTGCACGTCTTCTAGAATTCAGTGGGAAATATAGTTCTTCAAATTATCGTTTCCATGTTGTCGCGGCAAGAAATATTATTCCGAAGGACAACATGGATAAGAGCCCAAAATGTATTGCTTATTTGTCCTTGAAAATAGATTTTTACATGGGAGCTGTTTTCCTTAATTCATTCAAAACTCAAGTAGTATATGACTTTCTGTAGGAATCACAGAATTTTGAAAATGTGCACACAATTCAATTCTCCTCATAGCACGTCATACGCAGTTTTAACTGTTTCTTGACGTAAAATAAATAAATATATGCTCCTGAAGAAGGAAGGACGGAAAAAAATGAAGAGTTAT
The DNA here is from genome assembly GCA_964035755.1 of Teleogryllus oceanicus. Classification (NCBI taxonomy): domain Eukaryota; kingdom Metazoa; phylum Arthropoda; class Insecta; order Orthoptera; family Gryllidae; genus Teleogryllus; species Teleogryllus oceanicus. The sequence continues at coordinate 82,498,061 of CAXIVR010000009.1, forward strand.
AAGACGTTCTTGAACAACAATACAATAAAGACAATAAAAATGACCATGTCATATTGACAGGAGAATTTCTAACCCTGGGCTTTAGTCAGCGACGCTGCAGCAGCAGCGGATGCCGTCACTGAGCTAGCCAGGGCCTTTTAGCTCCCATATAACGTAGTGGAGACCATTACCGCTCTCCTTCATCACCTTCTTACAGGAACTATAATACGAACTGCAGCCAATGCTACTTCAAACTTCCTGCGTGGGTTCGCGACACGCAATCAGGCGTGTAATGTTACAAAAGATAGCACTGATGTTCGCGCTTTCTTCAGCGGCTTCTTATATGTATATATTATGAATAATTAAACATTTTGAAGACATTTTTCGTACTTTTCACAAATTAGGCAAATTTTACGTGAGTAAGTTGACGACCCTAACCTACAGTTGTACCCGACGACACCAGCGCCTCCTATAGTAGCACCCTCCAGCTTTGTCCCCGGTTTTGAAGGAGAGCCGCAAGGCCCTGGAGCTAGCCCACCTGGCAGAGCAGACGCCAGAATCCCGAGCCTCTAATGGTGACAGCGACGCGGGGCGACAAACGCGAGGAATACCTGGAGTTGGGACTCGCGGACGGAACAGCTATTTGGATTTCTCCGGGGCCTCCACAGGAATTCCATCCATGCAGCTCAACGCTTCATTAAAGTCCAGATATGGCGTTGAGTTTCCTACGGGCTGGAGAGAGGAGCCCGACACTTCTCGGAGTCTGAATTACGTCTGTCGCTCAAACGAGTGCGATGTGTTTTTCCAAGAAACTTTGAATTCTATTAACTATTAAGAAACAGTAATTAATTCTACAAACATTAGTGTATTTGGGGATATTTCTGAGTGCACGCAGTTAATCAGTAAACTAAAATGACTTGCCGCCATATTTATGAAAGAGTAAACCGTTTTCTTTTCAAAAAAATTGTTACTTTATTGATGTATGGCCAAACCTCCTTAAAAACCATCGTTTGAAATACTTGAATCATCCGTATTTCTTACGAAGTAAAGTAGCATATTTATCTGAAATTCCAACGTTCATATCAACAAAATATTTTTGGATAATTTTCCTGTATTTAAAGTGTATTAGGCGGTGTATATTGTATGAGCATTTTTTTCGCTTCTCCACAAGATTCCTACATTTGATACAAGCTCTACAGCGGACAGATTGGAACCGAAATTAACAGAACTTTCGGACGGAAGACGTCGAATGCTTACCTAATGCCGAACGAAATTTCGACTAAAATCGGCCCCAGTACGGCCTCTGCCAAATGCTTGATTTCGTAACATGACTCCAAATATCGAGAAGATTTCCCCAATATAGTAGTTGTGAGAGATTGTTCTTTGTAAACATTTTGAAGTATCTAGATTGGCAATAATGTTGGACATTATCGTTTTGGCACTTTCCTTCCCCCAAAAGTCTCTATCATTTGTGTCGGCGTAAATATAGAATATTCTCGAAAACTAGACTTGTTTAAAATGGACTCAAAGAGTATTTTTTCCTATAATGCATTCCTTTTTAGGGTATGTGTTTCCTGTTTCTGTATGTTTTCTCAACGTTTCCACAGGTGTTTCACTTCTCTGTGCCAAATCCAGATTGAAACCAATGTAATTTTCTATTAGTATAACGTACTTGTTGAACGTACAAGTGCCGTACTAACACATTTTCAATCCAAAGCTTTTGTCGCGATTTAAAAAAGAAAATAATAATAATAATAATAATAATAATAATAATAATAATAATAAATTTATTCCTGCAAATAAGTCTGGCAAAAAGTACAACAATAAAAATTTTAATAAAAATAGATATAAATATTTTTCAAAACTTATATCATACAAATAAACAAAATAATAAAATAAAAACACAAACAAATATACAAAATAGGTAAACTGTGCACATCTTCACTCCATACACTTCACTTCATGTCCCTTCCCTATCCAGTAATTTATACATTTCTGGTAAGTACATGCATCACACTTTGCCCGCACTTTTGTTGGCCTTTTCTAATCCTGAAGAACGTCACTGCTCTCTACACTTACGTTCTTAAAACTACTCGAACGTATAAGTTGCGTGCTCGTGGAGAGGATCACCAGTTCCTCTGTCAGTGAATTGTTGTAGTCAACAATGGTCCGATTTACAAAGAGTTTTCCCACATCCGTTCTTTGTGTTCTGTAAATTATTTTATTTTGTGTGAATAATCTCCCCTACTTAAGTAGCATGAAATATAAAGTCTTTGTGCATTGATAGTTTTCCATGCCGGATGCTTTGCTTTCCATGCCTTTTGCCTTGAAGAAGGAACTAGGAACTTTTGCCTTGAACTAGAAACTTTTCTTGTTCCATACGTATCGCAAATAGTCAATTTGATTGATATATTAGAAATTTCGGGCGCGTTAACGTGTAAGGTAATGAGTCCCGTAAGTGTAGTGCCTGTGTGTTTCTTTGTGAGGTGTAGGTGATCTTTCCCCGCTGGACGGTGAGATCAGCGCCGACCTTCACGTCGGCTAGCGAGGTTCGACAATTTGAAGTTCCAAAATCTTACATACTACTGATCTTAAGCTAATTAGCCTAATAAGATAACATTAAGGGACGATCTCCACCTTTGTAAATAGAGACTACTGTAGTTTTTTGTATCAAACGGGGACTCTTGCGCATCATATCCGAATTCAGCCAATGAGCTTCAGACACCACTTTGCGTCACTATTTGCGAGAATTTTAAATGCAGCCACATACCAAAATTATCACATCGTTACAAGACACTGAAACAGGTTTACGAAGCATTTCTTTTAAATATTGCATCTTGTACACCTTCGTGTTAGTTTTGGTTTGGTGCCGTTGAAAATTGTCACTTTCAAAATATTTCACAACACTTCTCCATGCAACATGGCGGCCAGCGTCCGGTCTGGCTTTGCAAACCAAGTGCCCGTTCTGTGGTCACGTGATTTGTGACGCACACTGTTGATGTGCAGAACCAAGTATATAAAATCCACGGTGGAAATAAATATAATATAAATATAATAATATAAATATAATAATTATTTCCACCATAATAAAATCGGTGCACCGGAGGAACCCACCCATGTTAGGTTTTGTATCAATGCCGAGTGCGATGTATTTTCCCCGTATTTTCACCACCAATCGTTGGGGATCATTACCATTGCTAATAGTAGCTTCGAGAAATCTCGGTCTCGTTCATCAAGGTGAATATTTACTGTACCTCCAAAAATATATTTAGGATTTGCAAAATTAAATTAAAAATCCTTCTTCAGACTGTTCATAGAAGTTCGAGAGGCGAAACATTTAAAAAAATGAAATAGTGTACTGTACTTAAAATGACATCGCTTGTATGCATTGATACTTATTTTGTTTGTTTGTTTCAGGATTATTCACTCCTGAAATCTACTTCCGTGAAGTAAAAGAATTAGGTTCTATTGGATTCAGCAGTATTCTCGGCGTCCTGGAGCCGTAGAAGACATGTCAGAAGGCAAGAGGACTAGAAACGAGAATTCCAGTCCTCTTGGCGGAAGGAATGTTGCTGAATGCAATAAGAAACGTTTTATTTTAAAGGAAAGGAAAGGAATTCAAACAGTTCAGGGCATCTGTGAAATAAACTGAGGCGACAGCCTGTCAGTGCCACACTGGATGCTGCTCGTCGGTTCTTGTGGCTTAAGGCCATCATGCATCCCCTGTGGCCCCGACCTCAAGTGTTCCGAAGAACCTCTTTGCATCTCCAACAGAATGGACAACAACGAAGTCTAGTGTAAAAAGACTGATGTTTCAAAATCAAAATTTACACTTATGCTAGAAGCAAGAAGCGAACTATGCTGTGTAGCGTAGAGGTGTCAATTGTAACTGAAATTCTACGATGTGTCTTCATTATATTGCCTGAACGCAACGGTATAACTAGCGGCATAGTTTCATAAACGCTTAAAACAGTCGGCATGAATCCCAAAATATCGAATGAAGGGGATTTTCCCCTCTATAAGTAAACGTTTAAACAATAACCAAACCTGTTGACTTTCAAGATACCGGTCATTCTAAATACAAAGGAATTGGTAACCATATAAAATTTGACCCCAGCAACCTCGAAAATTTACGTGTAGATGCTGACACCGGATACATCTTAGAAAACATTATTGGGAGCAAACACCCTTTTAGATATAAGTATTTGTGTACCAAGACATTTGAACTGTGTGCATCATTGTGTCATGTATTATGTGCTCAAGATATCTTAACCTGTTTTCACAAAAAGAAAAGATAACTATTACGATCACAATTGCCATGTTTGAATGTGACTAGATCATGCTTGCACTAACTAATCTGTCATGTGTCTTAGTGACTCTTCCATAGAAGTAAAATCTAGGTTTGTAGTAACATGACAACATGCTACAAAATACAGAATGCTCTGCAAAGTGCTCAAGATTTAAATGCCTCTTCAGAACCAAAAAATAATTCAGCTCAGATATATTTAGGTATGCTACTTTTAGAGACAAATTCTACTGTGAACTATTATATTGGCTATGTTAGATATACTTCTAATTTCCAAATGTAGCATTTGATACAGAAAATCTTGTCTACTGACTGAAGTGATAGTTTTCTGTACAAAAATATTATTTGTCGTTTCCTTCATAGAATGCAGAGAAACAACATTATTATAGATAGAAACATTTCTGCTACATAGCTGTAATATGTGATCTAATTATATGTTACATGTTAATATAATTTGGCATATTAGATCTATATAGGTTGTAATTAAATTACACATTTTAAATTTTTTTTTTTTTTTTTTTTTTTTTTTTTATTAATACTTTTAAATTTTGAAAGAAAAGGGAAATATTATGAGACATATGCACATATAAGCTCGTTAATCCACATTTTTGCACGACATATTTTCAACATATCTAATCATTCACATGAAAACACAAGTTTGGAGAAAGCTGATTAAAATTATACAAAATTTCACATTTGGGCAAATAAAGAGAAGCAATTTCCAATACCATTAAATATATGAATGTCTTTAGAGTGCTTCTGAATGTGGTAAACATATAATCATGACATATAATTGCATGTTCATGTCCATCAGAGTGCAAGTATACTAATTCTTTAACTTATTGTAGAATTACAATGACATGTGTACTTCTACAATATGCTTCAGTATTCACAGATTTTAAACTTCTGAATACATTCATGATAAAGAAAAAATCTGAATCCCAAAACTAAAGTCTTGCCATCTTTAATATTGTGATGTAATAAACATGAACTTCCTGTACATTGAGCATATGTGCAAATGGCATTTATAGATTTCAATACAGATAATGTAATTTGCAGATTTGCATGTGCAATAGAATGGAAAAACACACAATTTTTGCACACACTAGAGTGCAAATATATCACATAATATAACTTTCACACAACTCATGTTTCACAGAACAAACATTTATGATTTTATGAAACCTGTATTATGACACTTTTCAGACTTGTCATTTTAAAACCTCTTGAAGAAAAATTACAAGAGTAAACTAGTCACTGGCTCTAAATTTTTAACCCAAGCTGACAGTTGCCTCATAGATTGATCTAGGCCTACTACTCATCACAGCCAAGGAATTATTTTTAATTTTTTTCCTTTTAATACAATTTCTCATCAAAATTTCATTATATATACTAAGAACCTGAAAATGCAAAAATTCTCCATCTAAATGCATGTAACTGAGGAATGTGGAAAATTTGAAAATGTTATAAAATGTGTGATTCATAATTTCCACATGAGCATGGCCTATTTGAATAAGGTGTATTTGATACAGTGAAGTTCAGCTACAGGCATTTTCTCAAATCTTCTATATTATATAACATGTATATTGTTATTGTGAAAATGTTGTATTCTATAACTAATATTAAAGTTTGTATACAAAAATATAATTGATTAATAAAAATCTTGTTTGGATGTAAAGTAACCAAGGGCACATTTTAAATAAGAGCAATTGAACATACCACAGGATGTACTGACATGAAGATGGAATTTTAACAGACATTTTATATCTCAATTCACCACAGTGTGAACACAGTCTGTTTTCTAACAACTGTTATCAAAGAACCAGATAAAGTAAATATTGGTGAGCAATATAAATTAAGGGCAAAATTTTTAGAAAAACACTTTGTATAGAACCCTTTCTACCAGTCTTCATATACCTCCTCATTAAAAGGAAAAAGTCATATTATGGGGCCATACATGCGGCCTAAGATCCATTTGTAGAATATTAAAAAATTCATAGAAACTAATGAAAGTATGATAAAATATGACATATGAAAGACACCTTTAAATAGTAGTAATATCTAGGATTAAAACATAATCTCTAAAGACTGAACTAGATTAAAAATTCATAAGAGAATAATTAAACAGCAAAACAAAATAAAATATTATTTTTCTAAATTTAAGGCATTAATTTAATTTGTAAGATATCTCTTTGTAGGCTTTGACCTATTTTTCATTGGAATGACAGCTTTTACATTTATTCTGTAATATTTTTGAGAACATAAAATCAACTTTATTGCATTATTAAAAGAAAATAACTAACTATGACACTCTAATTAGAACAATCTTAATTTCATACATGTATAGTGATTATCTCTATACAAGATTTTATTTATTTATTTAATTTATTTTTTTTTAATTTATTTATTTTACGTCAAAAAAACAGTTAAAAACTGCGTATGACGTAAAAACTGCGTATGATTTATTTGACAGTATTAACTATACAGATCAAAGTCCACATTACTGCGATTCTTGTTGTGTTCTAGGTCACTTGAGTCACTCAAAAAGAGATGATTTTTTTCTTGCGTACAAGATAACCACAAACTAAAGAAAAAGTTAATACATGAATGTCTGTTTTCAGTTAATTTAGTTAGTGCTGAACTAGATAATTTTTAAAACGGTTAGTATTCATGAAAGATGTGAATAGAGCTAAACATTAAATTCACAAATATTACACATAATTTCATTTTATTATTAACTGAAATCAAAGGTTTTACTTATTCTGTAGTTATAAACCTTTTTTTTTTTTTTTTTTTGTTTCTTTTGACACATGATCATTCTTAATACACAGAATTTAGTACTGAGAATTTCATGTACCCTTACATCACATTATGAAAGTTAGCATCAATACCTAATGCACAAGCATTTCTTTCCCTTCTTCTTCTTCTGTGTATATCCCTTTCATATGTATGTCCAGTCTTCTGCCTCATTTTCATACTTCTTGCATTGCCTTTCATAAGGATATATAAATTGAGTAATGCAATTTTTTCTTGTTCTGAAAGTATTTTCTATAGATTGTATATTTAAAAATGTTTCATATTGGCATTCAATAATTTTCATCATTTATATGTGAATTGATACATTTGTAATAGGGTTTGTCATTGCCACTAATGTAAAACAGCAGGGACCGAAAATCAACGTTAAGGACATGTAAAATTCATGAGATGCTCACTTAATCTTAGATTGCAGAATATTCATCCTGAATATCAACAAACATGTTTATACATTGTTCATAATAAGGTAGTTTTAAGTTCTGAATATATAGTAATAAACTGAAGTATTAAAAGCTTCTCATTTTGTTTACAGAAATTTGTATAAAATTGTGGGAGTGTTCTATAACTGTCTACAATATATATTGGAAATACTCAGTTTGAATATCAGTTTTACCCATCATCATTCAATTTTTTTAGCATGTCATAAATTGTTTGTTCTTCTCCCGACTAACAATCATGTGTGCGAGAATTGTCTAATGCTCTTCAGAATACAGTGAATCCTATGGTTTTCACTTGCTACTTGCTGTGGAGTAACACATTAAGCATGTGAGGATGCATACAAATGATGTAGAAAATTGCCTAGTTAAATGCAACATTTTTGGGGTCGAATTTGATGAAATTAAAGCAAACTGACAGAATAAATGCATTCTCCTATTCATAATGTGTTGTAAAACTAACAGTGTACCTATCTTTTTTGAGACACTGATATTTTATGTACAGTTGAATAAATATTTAAATGTGATGTATATATCTGTGCTAATCTTTCACAATGAGAACAGTATTCCTCAGTTTCACAAGAAAATCATATCACTACCAATTAAACAGTTATCTTGATTTCCAACCTTGCTTACTCTCATGATAATTTAACTTAGTTAAATGGGTATGAAATGTGTTATAATATACTATCATAAATTCAATACAAATTTCAAAATATTGGTACCTACTAAAAGAACAAATATTATGTTTTGAGTGATGTTTACTGTTGTTATTGTTCTTTATTTATTAATGGATGATGAATTACGAGTGCCTGAAGATGTATCCCCACCTTTCACCTTACTGATTTTATTGAAAAGAATGCCCAGGGTGTTGTAACCACAATTATTCTTCAAGGTAACTATTGCACCGCCAATTTGTATGACTCTTTTTAGTTTGTGGATAGATTTACTAATGACCTGCTTGCCTTTCAGATTGTGATGAAAGTCATTTCACCTGGACATAGCCCTTAGTGCACCACAGGGAAGAGAAAAAGGATATTAGTAACTCTGCAACGAAAGTATTAGTCCAATGTTTTGACCATAAACAATTAAATCCTAGTTCTGAAAAAAATGAATACACACAAAATACAAAAATATACATCATCTTTGCATTTAGTGTACCTCTGCCAAAAGGTAGTCCTAAACTTTTCATTTGTCCAAATCTGCAAAATGCTGTCCGGTTTCTTTGTTAAAAAAATATTCCTATTATTATACATTATTGTCATTATAAATTATTATAGTAAATGATAAAATCCTGAAAACTCCTGATATATTATGAATAGTTGGAAGCCTTCATTTAACAAAGAAACAAGGTTTGATGTTTTTTCTGATTTTTACACTTTATTAGGGCTTTTGAAAAAAACTTATTGTTTTACCTCACCAGGCCTATACATAAATTTCTTGTGACCATTTACAGTACATGAAGAAGTAAAATACTCAGTTTCCTGAAACATCGTACTAATAAAATGTAAAATCAGAAAACACATCAAACTTAGTATCACTGTACTAATATGAATTACCTCAAAGTTCTAACTATTCAGAATGTATTATTATTATTATTATTATTATTATTATTATTATTATTATTATTATTATTATTATTATTATTATTATTATTATTATTATTATTATTATTATTATTATTATTATTATTATTATTATTATTATTATTATTATTATTATTATTATTATTATTATTATTATTATTATTATTATTATTATTATTATTATTATTATTATTATTATTATTATTATTATTATTATTATTATTATTATTATTATTATTATTATTATTATTATTATTATTATTATTATTATTATTATTATTATTATTATTATTATTATTATTATCATCATCATCATCATCATCATCATCATCATCATCATCATCATCATCATCATCATCATCATTATTATCCTTTTATTTCTCATATTATTGGTACATTCAGGGGGGTAAGGGCAACTGTCCCCCCAATGTGGGGGCAAGTTTTTTTTTATATTTCATTTCGCAGATCTTCAAATTTTTTTATCATTAACGATTTACTGTTTTCTGTATTTTGAGAAGAAATTTAATAATAATTAAGCGAACAATAATTATATTAAGCCGAGCTAATACTATAAATTAATAAATTGATAAACTTCAGTTCCGTGAACTTCCTAGAACTTTAGAACGCGCGGGATAATGTTCAGTGTTACTGTGAATATCACAAGTTCTTTTTTACAGGAATCTATTGAGTTTTCGAAAATTTTTATTTCAAGTCATTTTAAACACTTGCAATTACAAATGCAAAACTGTATACAAATTCATGGAAATGTATGTATAACGGAGTGAGAGATACTTTAAAAAATTACATTTATGTAATTTGTGAAAAAGAATACACCAAAATTAATTTACGTCATATTAAAGTGCAATTAGCACTACCGTAAAAAAGTTTGAAGAAAAATAGAAGCCTTTTTGAGAAAATGGCATTTGAGCGTCTCTAAAAATGCAGAATTTTGAGCTAGTTTTCTCGGAAAAGTTTTGAGTTTTAGAGAAACTTTATCTGATATCATTTAAAGCACATTTACTCGTAAATACAATAATGTGAACGAATCGCCGCTAATGCAAATATTATCGACATGAGAGACCATAGACATATAGTATATATGTCTATGTGAGAGATCTTGCCCCATTCTCTTGTCAGCCGCGATCGTCGGCCAAAGAACATTTTTTTTTCTCAATTTTTGGGTTTCCTAATAGTAGAACCGAAATATTAATTGAAGAATATTAAATAAGAGTAACACCTCGTCATAAGTGGCAATTTTCATTGAAAAATTTAGAACCGTTTTTTAAAAGAATGGCATTTAAGCGTTACCGTAGATGAGAAATTTAAAGCTCTTTTTCACAGAGAATTTTGAGTTTTTGAAAAACTTCCTTTAAATACATGAGAGGCACTTTAACTCACAAATGCAATAGTGTTTACAAATGACTGGAAATGTGCATATTAACGGCGTGAGAGATATTTAAAAATAATACATTTGTAAAAGTTTTGAAAAAAGCAAACAAATGAATTCCTCAAAATAAAATTTATGTCATTTTAAACAGTGCAATTAGCACTACCCATTTGGAAAGTTTGGAGAACAAATATGGAGGCATTTTTGCGAAAATCCGGAATTTTGAGCTCATTTTAACAGAAAACTGTTGAGTTTTCGAGAAACATTAAATGACATTATTTAAAGCACATGTACTCATAAATACAATAATTTGTTCACAAACAGTGAACGAATTGCCGCTATGTAAATATTAACGACGTGAGACACGTCAAAAATTTGTTTTGTAATTTTTGAAAAAAAACAAAAGAATAGAGCAATATATTACTTATGTCATCTTAAAGAGTGTATCTGGCACTATCCGTACCAAAACTTTAAAGAAAAAATTTGGATCCTTTTTTTAGAAAAAAGTATTTTTAAAAATTGCAAATATTGCACGCAATATTGCGCGAAAACAACTAAAATTTTCAAAAAATGCACATGACCTGAATGAAAGAACTAATTATGGAAAATAAATTTCATTTGAAGGAAAAATCACTATTTTCAGTTTTGTAATTGAGAGAAGACGCCGAAAAAATTCAAAATAACGAAATTTTTGAAAATTCAGTGTTAAAGTGAAATTCAGAGTACGTGAAAATCGGAGCTATATGATATTTATAAGTGTATTTTACTTATTTTTAGAAGATTTTTTTGAAGAAAACATTTGGAACCGTTTTTGAAAAAATTTAGAAAACGTCCAGTGGGCTTCATGTAAATTACCCACAAATTTTGAAGAAAGTTTTTCAAAATTGCAGGGTCTCAAGCCGAGCCACCTCGACTGGGGATAATCCATTTTGGAAAATATTCCTACTATGACTTAGACACGTGTTGTGTCCACAGAGGGCAGACGGACAGACGAACTTAAAAAAAGAGATTTTTGGCATCAGGGGACCAAAAAACTTGTATTTTCGTTGAAATCTCGAAAGCCATTTCCCGCAGCATTACGTAATTTTCTCTATACTGCGTGTACTACTCAGTATATACGTACGTATACGAGTAAAAATGTTTTTCTCGTAGTACTATACATCATTTTCTTATTTTTCATATTTTTTCAAAAAAATAAAATTTAAAAAACACGTTTCTGGTTGTAGAGGGGTGTGAGTGTTGGGACGGGAGCCAAGATACCTTTTTATCTTAATTCATAATGTAACAACTCAATGTCATTTGATTTAGGGGAACTTTTTACAATCGTATGTGAGGTGACCCTTTGCCCCCCCCCCCCAATAAAAGATCCGAAATCCCGCCGCTGGGTACATTTGAATGAATTATTGTACAGATATATAAAATCAATGCACAATACATCTTTTTTAAAGAATTTATAATACATTATTTCCCATGAATTTCCGCACCATCCTTGTTATTGAAATAACACATTATTATTATTACTATTATTATTATTATTATTATTATTATAACAAATTTTCCTATTATTAAAAATCTAAATTTAAATTATAGTTACAGTAAAAATTTGAAGAAAAACGGAAACAGGTTCCTAAAAACTTCGATGAACAAAAGTAATGTAAGTTTAACATACGGTGGGCTTACACTCAGAGATCTGTAAATGAAGGGAGGGGGAAGATGGGAGAGAATGCATCACATGGCAAACTCGCTGTAAAACACATGAAAAATAATAAATCTTACATATTGCGCGCTTGGGTCACTGAAACATCTTCAATACACAAGCTTGAGGTTCCGTATCGCACAGGTGGTTTATCCACAAATCGAGGTTTTATTTCCCACGCTTCACAAAATTTAATCCGCATTTTTAAGCCAAGTAATTTTACGGCAAAGTTCAAACTTCGCTACTCATTTCCAAGTTGAGGTCGCCTGAGCCCTCGGCCCTTCGATTAGCATACAATTTCCTTAAATATCGTAACGCTTTATTAAAAACGCATTTTAAACGAAAATACTTGTAGGTTAACTCACCGCGTAAATCTGTTGGATGATTCACACCGTTTGGTTTCCCGAAAACACTCGCTTGGTTGCTTCAGATTCAATTACATCCATCTCTCTGACTCGTCGCAATTCATTATGGAAACGCTCGTTTAAAATTTCCATACCTAGCGCGACACATGGGACCCGGCAGATACAACTCTATGCGTAGCCAGTGAAGGTTTTCCCTCAAAACCTCCGAACTTCCCATCGCCTGCATCGTGGATTTCTTCTTCGCCTGATCGGAGTGTGCCGGTTGTAGCATAAATATATAAATACAAATAAATTGTAATAAGCCAAAAGGCCCCTCCCCCATGTTAGTGTAAAAAGTTTCAGATAATATTTAATGTAATTTTATAGAAATTTTAATAGTAAGATTTCAATGTGGGTAATATAGACGGATTACCTTAGTAACGGCATGTAAATAAACAGCAGTTGCGGGGACCAAGGAGGCGGGAAGTGAAAAGACTCGCCTCGGAGCCTCGGGGCATATAAAAGGGCCCTGGGTCAGGAGAGCGCACAGTGCCTGGTTAATTGTGTAGTGAGCCAGTGAGCCAGTGAGCCAGTGAGCCAGTGAGCCAGTGAGCCAGTGAGCCAGTGAGCCAGTGAGCCAGTGAGCCAGTGAGCCAGTGAGCGTGACGAGGGTGTTTTTTGTTTTTTTTTTTTTTTTTTTTTTACTCTTGGTGATTTCTTTGGTGGAACGATATTTGGCTTTTGTGAACGGTACTTCTTCTGGAACTTGGTTGACACGGCTTTGTATTTTGGACTGTTTATTTGACAATAAACAAATCTAAAGAACTGTGGTTGTTTCCGCCCCGGCTTCCTTGTAGTACATAACAGAACCCCCTGTTCATCTTGCTCTAGTTGAAGCTTTGAAATTTAGAAAAAAACATTCTTTAAAATTGAAAGGTACTTTACATGAAGCTCGCCGGACATTTTCAAAATTTTCTCAAAAACGGGTCCAAATTTTTTCTTTAAATTTCTTCTAAGAATAGGGTAAAATGCACTTATAAAAGTGGCATAAGTCCGATTTTCGCTGTTAACTTTGAATTTTCGAAAATTGCCAAGTTTGAATTTTTTCGGCGTCTTCCTAAAACTACAAAATTGAAGAAAGATTTCTCCTTCACATAAAATGTTGTGTATAAATATTTCTTTCATATAGGTCATGTACATTTTTTTAAAAATTTTAGCAGTTTTCGTGCAATAGTGGGCAATTTTAAAAAATTACATAAACAATATTTTCTCAAAAACGGTTCTTAATTTGTTTTTTTAATTTTTAGTAGGATTAGTGCTGAACGAACCATATACGATGACATAAACGCCATATTGCTCTTTTCTTTTGTTTTATAAAATTTACAAAATGTGTTGTTGTTGTTGTTTTTTGTCTCTAACGTCGGTAATATTTACATTAGAGGCAATGTCTTCATGTCTTATTATACTTATGAGTACAATTGCTTTACATTGTGTCAATTAAAGTTTCTCGAAAAACTCAACAGTTTTCTCTGAAAATGTACTCAAAATTCCGCATTTTCAGAAACGCTCAATCGCCATTTTCACAAAAATGGCTCCAAATTTTTTCTTGAAATTTTGTGGACGGATAGTGAAATTTACTCTGTTTAAGATGACATAAATTTAGTTTGGTGTATTTTTTTATTTAAAAAGAAAAACTCTAACGCCGTTCATATGCACATTTACATCGATACATTACATCGATTTGTATACGTTACTGCATTTGCGAGTGGAAATGCTTCAAATGTCTTCATATGGAGTTTTTCGAGAACTTAATACATTCCTGCGTAAGAAAGCTTCAAATTTCGCATTTACAGTAATGCTTAATTGCCATCTTCTTAAAAACGGCTCCAAATATTTCAGTGAAAAATTTCTATTTCGAGGTTTTACTCTTTTATATTTTTGAAGTACTATTTCGGTTCTAATATTAGTAAACCGAAATATTGAGAAAATGTCAAAAAAATGTTCTTAGGGTAACTATAGATGGCAGCTGGCCAGAGAATGGAACAAGACCTTACAGCTAGACCATACCAAGGAAATTAGAAAAAAATGCTAGGAGAAAGTCTGTGCCATTCTGTAGCACCTCTAGTTACTTTGTCGTATATGTACGTGGTTTATACGGAGTAATATTAGTATAGAGAATATTATGTGATGCTGCGCGAAAAAACAGCGGATTTTCGGCAGAAAAATATTCATTGCCTGGCCCTGATAACGAAAAAGTAGATAAATACTGTTGCTGAATTAAGAAAAAAATCCACTAATACGTGGTGCAGCCAGAATCCTTATTTTATGAGTTCTTGAAGACCAAAATCCATTTGAAAGTAAAACGTCCGTCCGTCCGTCCGTCCGTCCGTCTGTCGTATGTGAACAAACCTAACGCCTAAACCATGCGTAGGATTTTTTCCAAATTGAAACCCTGGGGTTTTTTGCTTATGCTAAAGCTCTGTGATTTTGAAAACCATCCATTAATGCAATGCTGCGGAAAATCGATTTCTGGATTTCAACGGAAATACACGTTTTGGGGTACCCCGATACCGAAAAATGCTTTATTTCAAAACGGCCGTCCGTCCGTCAGTCTGCCTGTCCGTCCGTCCGTTTGTAAACACAACTAGCGCCTGAACCGTACATATGATCCAAATCGAAGAAAACCCTGTCCATCTGGCTCTAGTTGCAGCTTTGAAATTGTGAAAAACATATTTTAAAATTTGGGGGTACTTTACATGAAGCTCCCCGGACATTTTGAAAATTTTCTCAAAAACGGCTTCGATTTTTTTCTTTAAATTTATTGTAAAAATAGCGTATAGTACACTTATAAAGATGGCATAAGTCCGATTTTCTCGGTTAACTCTGAATTTTCGAAAATTTCCAAAGTTTGAATTTTTTCGGCGTCAACAAAATTAAAGATAGATTCTTGCTTCAAATGAAATGTTGCTCATAATCAGTTCTTTTCATAAGGACATGCAGATTTTTTTGAAAATGTCACTAGTTTTCGCGCAATATGGCGTGCAATATTTCTAATTTTAAACAATTACAAAAACAATATTTTATGACAAATTTAAACGCGAAAAATAAACAAAATGCTGAATATATATTTATTTGTTATCTTTTATAAACTATTTTTATATTAGGCGCTTCAGCTTTTAACATCAAAATTACCATATTTTCAATTACAAACGTAGATGTCAAGATGTAAGTTTATTTTAAAGTGAAGTAATATTCAAAATATATTAGGCAAATTTTTATGTTTATTAATAATAAAGTAAAATTCATTATTTTAATCTAAGTTTTAATATTATTTTAATCTAAGATTTTGGTTTAAAAATCTCCAAAATAATATGATTACTACTTGCCACAACGTATCCACAACGTGGAAATGAGGAAAAAATCCAAAATTCAAATTTTTGAGAGTGTGTAATTTTTAAGGGGTACGTTACTTACCAATGATATTTTACAGAAAGTAACTACACCGTTATGAGTAAAAGCACAGAAAAAATTAGGCTAATATTCTATTTCTTCTTTGAGAAATTACTCTCTGAAAAACGAACTTGGTGCATTCGCGTTCCATAGATTTGGTTGCCAATATTTCTGAAATAAAAATATAGAAGGTAAGTAAGTAATATTTCGATTTGTAGGCCAAAGTATACTGAATCCAATGCCTTTTATTCTAGAATGCTAGAACAACCCAGAGCTGAATAATTTGGAAAAGAGTAAATGTCTACAATCGCGAAAAATGGCGCACGGCTTAGAACAAAATGGCTGCAATTTGTAAACCTGATAAAATGAAAATAAATGAAAGACGTTTTTGAACAACCAAAACATAAGGAAATTTATGCGCAAAATATCAATTTTTTCGAAATGGTCGATCAACCATTTTATTAAATTCTGGACCACTTAAAATGGATTGATCCGAAGGCCCGAGCCTCGTTCACAACTTGGACACGCGGAACGACCGCCACATGGAAACGACAGCAGATGCCGCCACATGGAAACGACGCTGGCGAATCGTCTAGCTCATACTCTGAAACAGTGAGAGGTTCCCCTCCTATTATAATATAATATGATAGGAATATATTATATTCCTTCGTGGCGCCATTTTCATTTGAACATCAAAACAGAATGCCCACGATCCCCCCACTCGTTCTTCGCTTTCGTTCATCGATCCCACGTTGTCAGAGTCGATTCATTACAATAATAAATAAGATCCGATAATACTAATAGAAATTAATAATATTTTCCAATCTGGTCTCGTTATCCGGTGGTGTGTACGATAAACCACTGACCAAGGGATGACAATTCAGGAGGTTGATTTCATAAAGGACTTTATTTTATCTAAACAACTGAGAATGGTCCTTTGCGCGCGCTTAGACCAGTTCGTTTGAATCGTTGTCTTTCTTTTTGACGCGCATGCGCAAACATCCTTTTATATCCTATTACCCTAACCTACTTGGTGTGGCGCGCGTTTGGTATATGATTGTGCACATTGATTTGTACGAAGGGACTGTTTTATAACACTGTGTCAATATTCAGGATTTGCTGTTCGAGTAACTTGAAAGTAGCAAATTTCCGTAATTGAGAACATTTAGAAAGGTACTGAATTATCATGGTGTGCACGGAAGAGACGGCCACATGTATTATGCATTCCCCCATAGGGGATATTGAATTAGTAGTATGTCAGAAAGGTCTTCATTCCTCCAGTCAAATTATATCAACAGATGATGATTTTTGGCCTGATCAAAAGTAAGTAGTAGAATCTGTATTGCTATAAGTACATCCAGTATTGTATGTCATAGAAATATGGTCAAACATTCATATATTCATTACATTGCGTTAAATCATTCAGCCTTAATTATGTAACATTCAAGTTTGATTTACTTTCTGTAGGCAGCAAGTAGAATTAAAATTTATGGACGTTGACGACCAATTTAGTAAGCATGTTAAGCAAACGGTATTGTGGTTTCATGGGTATTTCTCCAATTATTTTGATTTAGATGATCATCATCAACCGAAGCTTTGTATGGATTCAATTCAGAGTGAGTGGTTCTTGTTTCCTTTGCAAAAGAATAATAATTGCAAATATTATATGCAATAATTTTTAATAATTTGTAGGTGAATTTCGTAAAAATGTGTGGATGACATTGGCGCAAAACACACGACCTGGTGAAACCACTACTTACGGTGGCCTCATGACACTTATGCGTAGCAAGGGAATTTCAGGTAACTCAAAAATAGCAATTGTTACCCTTTCACTTCACTTGAGCACTATCACAATGCAGAAAATGTACAGTTGCTTCTAGTAAAGTGTTTTTTGAAATGAAAAAAGTTTAGGTGACCCAAAACTACTGTGAATTTGGAATTAGCTAAATTCCAACCTGTTGTATTTGTAGACTTTTAATACTAAGTTGACTTTCTCGCTTGCACACTTCCAAGGCAGTAGTGAGGATATGACTGTCAGCCTGTGCATTTTACATAATAGCAGGGCTGGAGCTAGGGAATTTTGAGCCTGGGGCAATGCTGAAACCTAGACCCTCCCTTCTCGTTTCCCCCATAAAGTTTAAAATGTGAAAGTTGTTTCGAGAAAGTATAAGAATTATTTTATTTCAACAACTAACAAAATTAGTTTAAGCTAGAAAAAGTTTTTGCAAATATATTTAAATAATAGTTTTATGTAAAATATTTAGTGATAAATACAATTTCCACAGAGATTAAAATACTAAAACATTTTGTTGTGTTTAGTTAGTGTTTAATAAAATCACTTGTTAAATACATGAAATAATAAATATGAATTTCAATAGAACCTATTTTAATGTTGTGACATTTGATTGAGTTCAGAGTTCTACTTTACAAGTAATGACCGTAATTAACAATTCCAGGTAGAAATTCAATTGAAAATTTTATGAAAAAACAGACTTCTGTACCATGACTTATAAAATTACAATAATGATTTTCTTGAGTCCTAATTTCTTTTTCAATTGGTTTACTATTTTTTTTCCTATTAGTACCACCATTGGACCCTTTAACTTGTGGGCGTCCCGGTGATTGCCTGGTCTGTCCATAACTAGCACGGCCAGTGCATAATAGAATTTCAAGTCTGTACAACATAATTTCCATTGCAGTGCCAAAAAGCATACATGTGTGTAGTGAGACCTTTTCAACCCTTTCTAAAGGGCCTGCAATCAGAGCAACCAAGTACAGTAAAGTTCAGCCCTCCAATTTTATATTCAACTGTGAGGTGGGGGAAGATGCAAAAGTTGCAAATGTGAGATGAGGACTCTGACTTCATGTGTAACTTATTTAGATGTTCCTACATTCTGAAAGAAGTTATTTAAATTAATATGTTTTATGATGCCAAAAGTAAAATTTCCATAATTTGCAAGTTAAATGCATTAAAATACTTATAGTGTTTAAAGTACAGTGTTATGATTAATTTAAAAGAACAAAATCAATAGTATTATTGCAAATTGTAGTAGATTTACCCAAAGAACAAAAAAGTATTTTACCTTAATGGGTTAGGCCTATTCTTCAAAATTTAATCAATATTATTATTTTCCTGAGTGCTTGATTTTTTTTTTTCTTTTTTTAGAATTTATGATTCAAACAGGAGATATTTGTCAATTTACACAATACATTTTGATACTAGTTCATAATATGCTTCAGTTCTGAAGTAATTGATAGGTACCGAAAATTTTAAAAGTT
Source organism: Teleogryllus oceanicus (assembly GCA_964035755.1). Lineage (NCBI taxonomy): Eukaryota > Metazoa > Arthropoda > Insecta > Orthoptera > Gryllidae > Teleogryllus > Teleogryllus oceanicus. The sequence goes on from CAXIVR010000009.1 coordinate 82,517,336, forward strand.
TATTTTCATATTCAATAGAAAAAAATTTAAAGTATTATTAATATAAAATTTAGAAGTAATAGGTGTAACATGCGGGATGTCTTCTTCTAAGGTTGCCAGAAATGTTTTGAGAAAATAGAAAATCAGGAGGGGGGAGCTTTAACAGGTTCACACATGTGGGTCATGGATATTTACAATTTTCATGGCAATTATTTCCATTGAACTTCCCGTGACTGCAAAGACACTGGCGTGGACGTGCTAGGACGGTCATAGAATTTAGAAATGCACCGAGATATGTGGAAAATTATTTTTATTTTTGAGAATATTACAGTAAAGCTTCCTTACAGTCAGGAATGTTTGGATGTGGGGAGATATTTTAATGTTCTCCTAGTGACTGGGAATGTGTTATGTAATAATGGTACATTCTCATTATCATTTAAAACACAGCCAAGTGTGAAGTTGAGCTTTGCTTTTGCATAAAATGAAATAAATCTTTTATACATTAGTTCATATCTTCAAATAAAATTCTCTGTGTGCATTAGGGACCAGCACTCTTCAGGAGTTCGTTAAAGTAGTATATGCATGAAAGGCATTTATGAAACACGTTTAGCTTACGTTTGCAGTGCTGTGCACTTGAACAAGGACTACATGTTACGAATAGTTACCAAACTAAGATGACAACTGCATGCTCCTGTGCAATAGCCAGGATTGGCATCAGAGTAAAGTCAGCTCTAATTGAGATTAAAACCTTGCCGTAATAAATCTAAAAGCTTTACTAACACTTGTTCACTTGTACAGTAAGTTTTTGTCATGCAGTAAGATCTTTTTACATGTGCATTTTTTTGATTTTTTAATTAGTGAATCGTAAATGGAAATAGTGAACAGTTCACTCAAAAGTGAACATATGGCAACCCTATCTTCTTTGGTCTTAAGGAAACTAATTTTAATAATTTAAGTGATTGTTTCATAATAATGAAAGAGGTTTTGCTTATTTATTTTTTTACATTAAAACGGTCATAAACTATATGCTGTATGGGGGAGAAGTGTAATCTCGGCATGATTCGTTGAGCTCTGCAACTAATACAAAGATACAAGTCAATAATTGTTTTACTTCTATAAAAAATAGTCAAATTGATACTGTTTTTCATTAAATTGAATTCAACAATTGCACATAGATAAATGCATTCCTTTCCAATGCCTTTTCCACCACTGTATTTAAGTATCACAGCCTCCTGATAATGAAACTTTCAGCTCAAGTTGTCATAATTTCTCTCTACATCTCAAAATCAATTTTGTTGTGATATTTCCACCAGGCCCTTAAGACATCAAAACAATGGTAATTTAATAACAATTTTGGTAAATCATGAAGCCAGAGGACATACCTTCTTTGTTGTTACTATGGTATAGTATATTTACATTGTATGTACTGTTCTTTCTCAAAAAAGAAGTATAGCGTACCCAAACTTGTTGCTAACTTTTTGAACATGGGGAAGGAGGTCTGTGCTGTAAAACACAGTGTCTCACAAAGGTACAAAATCATTGTTTGCATTGTGATGTGGCAAGTTAATGTTAATGTGAAGATTTCTGAATAAACATTTTGTATTCCATTGTTTTGATTATCCTGTTATTCCTGGTTCAAGGTGTCAGATTTAAATAAGAGAAAAAGGTCAGTGTTTGAATACTCTTGCATATTTTGAATGAATAGAAATTGTTATTTTCTTCAAACACAGGATATTGAATTACCTTTGGTTATTGTTGGAGGCATTTTATTGAAATATTCGGGAGATGCCTTTTATTAATTTTGATTACAGATAGTGTATGTATGTTACATTCAAAGTAATCAATCCAGCCATTATATACAGTATCTACTTAATTTGGTAAACGTGATTAATAAATGTGCAGCCGGAAACTAGAGAATAACTAAATTTTTGGGCTTCCTTTCTCACTGAACTTTTTATTTATATTTGCTGTATTTTTGTTGTAAATAAATGGAACATAAGTACTTCAAAGAAAATGAAATCAGAAATGAAACTCAAAAAATGAAACTTTAATGAATCGCTAAATAAATAAAATTGATTGTATGTTGAGCCATTTTCAGAGTTGCCTAATAGCTAGGAGAACCTCTTTCTGAAAAGTCTTTAACAATTTTCCAAATAGTCAGGTTAAAAAAGAAAAGAAATCAGGGATTGGGACATATTTATGGAAATAAAATATTTTATTACATTAGACTGAAGACCCCTTTCAAAATTTTCAAGGGAGCCATTGCTCACCTGCTTTCTCCAGTGTGCATGCCCATTATTACAACTGATCAATGTTAGTTGAAATTATTCCCTTAAAAAATTAATAACTTTGGTTGACCTTAATGTATAATAGCAAATATATGAATTGGTCAAAGTAATAATTTTCTTTTTTGTAAATAGAAAAAGTAGGGGAAGGCAGGCTTGCAGACTACCCAATGCATTTTATGTCAAAAAATTTGCTAAGAAAAAAAAATCGGCAAAAAAGTACCTTGACATAATATGTGTTGGTAATTATTCGTTATGCAGACCCAAGGATGTTCATTGCATAGGCTGAATTCTGCAATCCTGTCACCAACTTCGACACACATAGCAAAGTGTCAACTGTGCCTTAAACATTTATGTTGTATAAGATGTCATTTAGCTCACGTCAATTGTTGCGAGTAGTTTGTCAGTGTATCATTAGCACTGTCATTAGAGCCTATGCTTCTAGCATCTAGTTTGCCAGCCTGGCTTCCCTCACATATCCAACCCACAAAAAAAAAAATTCTATGACTCACTCTCATTAGGTATAGGGGCTGTCAATAAATTACGTAATGCAAATTTGGAGTATTTTAAATACCCCCTCTCCCTCTTGTAACATACCTGTAATATGCGCTGGAACCCTGTCAAATAATTACGTAATGCTTGCGACAACGTCTCTATTTGTAATAAATAAAAATAAATTATATAACAGTAAAAACAATTTGTATTAATTTTGTGTGTATTATATATTAAAATGTATGATAATTAAAGTCAGAATTAGTTGGTGATGCTGATTGCACATAGCAATAATAGTGGGTACTATTTTTGAGTGAAGGAAGGACGCATAGGTGAGGAAATTTCTGACATGATGTGTACACACTGTCATGAATGATGCTTGGGCAAGAGTACTGTACCAATTTAATTGGATTCTAGAATATAGAACAGTTCTCAATATTTTCTTCCTAATCTAATAGATTCAATCAATACATCATTAATGAAAATATATTTCTATTTGTTGCAACACTTTACATATCATAGCTTTTTAATTTATTTATATTTTTTAGCGTTTAATTAGTTAATGTTTCAGTAGAAGTCTGTACAAAGTGAATTATTTCAGAAAATGTTGGAAAATATATGTCAGAATTGCATAACACTAAACCACTCGCCTCCCTGCCCCTGAGTAACACACCTTAATACTGTCTCAAAACCCCCGTCGCACTCTTTAGCATTACGTAAGGTATGAACGACCTCTTCTAAGTAATGGCTAGACAATTTTTGAAGAGAATTATTACTTCAATCAAATTACACTAGCGATTATGGACAATAACTGGACAAACTGCAAAATGTCTCCAACAATTAATCATTGTTTATCTAATTTGCTAATTATACATTGGCTAGTGATTATTCATATTCCTTGACAAATAAACAATAGTTAAAACATTTTGACTATTCTCTACATATTCAGGTGTTTGTTTGTGCGTGTGAATGTGCACACGTGTGAGAGGGAGAGGGAGAGGGCGCATGCGCGCACGTGTGTGTGTGTGTGTGAAAGAGGGAGGAAGAGAGGGGGGAGTGGGACTAAAGAAAATTTCTATTTGGTCTGAGATACAATTCTTCCTAGTCTAAAAGAATTAGTCAAACTTTGAAAATCTAGAGATTTTTACAAGAGGGTTTTGTAGTCTATTCAAACATTTCTCAATTTTCTTTTGTAGGCTGCGCCCAAGCTGTAGGCTCAGCACTTGCAGTGAATCCCTTTCAAATTATAGTCCCATGTCACCGTGTTCTTCCCAAATCTGGTGGATTTGGGCAGTATGCTAAAGGAAATAAGAACAAAGTAAAAGAGTGGTTGTTAAAGTATGAAAAGGTTGGGGTAAGTTGTGTAAATAAAATAATTTTCATTCCTCTCTAAAACTTCATTAATTGTAGTCTAAGCTTTTATTTCATTTTTCAAGGAACTGATATATATTTTCATATGAAATAGTATAAATCCAAAAAGAGGGGGGAAATTAGAATAATCTTTTTCATATTAAAGAGCACATTTCTTGAAATTAGAAAAAATTCTTAAACTGAAAAAAGTTCACTTAATTTGAAAGTATTAATGTTAATATATACGAAATAAATGGCATGATTTTTAAAATGAAATGGGTGGGAGGAAATAGTTTGCTGAATTAGCATAACTTACATTTCAGTTATTAATGGTACCAAGGAAAATTGACAAGTAACACTGCTTAATGAAGGTAATGAGAAGTTTACGTCATTTCTGCTATTTACAATGACTGTACACTTCTAAATACTACTAAATACTACTTTTTTTTCCATTATCACACTTACATTTTTGTATTTGACATTATTTATTTTATTTTCTTCTGCACTAAAAAACAGAGCAAGTTTTTCACTTTAACCGCTTTCTCATATTCCTTCTCTTGTCCAGTGTCATTCACATTCTTGAATTATAACACACCCAAACAAATTCATGAGTAATGAAGAAATTATAAGGCATGCATGGAAATCATTTATTGTTATCTAAAATAGAATGAATCTAGAAACCTGTTGTAAATAATCGGACATTGTGTCTTGAAGCAGGAAATTACTGAATCAATCTTCACTGTTGTTCCTCTTCATATTGTGATATAATTTAAAATCAATAGAGAAAGATGTCAGTGTTAAAATGGCAGGTTATTCTATAAAATGAGTCTTGCCTGACCACTGAATCAGATGAAGTGAAATCAACATGTTCCTCAGAAAAATGGTTGTAGTAGACACATTTCAGCATGTTTAACTATAATTTTTTCTCAATTTTTTCCACTTCCCTCAATAGAGAAGTAGCTGGAGCAGTTCCCTCTCTTAATTAAGTAAATGATACAGACACTATAACTATCAAGGTATTAGTTCCTTATTTTTACAGATAACGTTTTGATCTTGTGGCATAAAAAATTAACAACAATTAGCAACAACAACAAATGCAAACCCCCCCAATATACATTTCAAAATAATTTAGAAACAGATTTATGAAAATATAATATCTCAAAATTAAGGATCTTCTACATAGGTAGTTAATTCTCCTTTCTTTCCCGGTAGTTTATTCCTAACATGATATTTTCTGTGACTGAATACAAAAGTAAGTGGTTCAAAAATGACTTTCATGTGAAGTTTTCAGAAGTTTTAAAAGGAAGAAATCTGCAAAAATTGTAGGAATGTACATTTATTTCCAAAATTAAGTTAACATACTCAGTGAGTTTTTATTGAATTTAATTAAGCTGATTTTGTCATTTAACTATAATGAGAAAGTCTTGAGAAAGGAATTGAAATAAATGAACTTGTATCTATCCACTGATGTTCTGTTTTGTCTTTCTCTTGATAAACTGTATTGTCTGACATTTTCAATTATTATTAAAAATGTCTTAGCTATTATCTGACAATTTCTGTTTTTTCCTTTAAACAATACCAAATTTTAAAAAATTAAACAAATTTAATTCATAAAGGGTAGGTCTTCACTATTTTTATCTTGTATTTTTAATGCAATAAATTATCTTTTATGGAATATGTTTCAGTGCTGCCAGAAAAGAAAACAAGAACATTCTTTTGGGTGTGAAGATTGTGTTTCAATGGAAATAGGAACAAAGAAAATTCACATTTACTCTCCTTGCCAAAAAGCCCTGGGTGGAAGCTAAGACAAAATGTTGGTGGTGCAAAGAGGGAAGAAGGTAAGGTTTTGCACACATTTTGCCCTTGCTATAGATATACCTTTTTAGGGATGTAGTTCTCGGATTGGTCAATTATGAACAATGAAACAATTCGTTTGCCAACATTACGGAATTTTTTGATTCCTTCATCAGGGCTTTCTTATATATTAGTAGGTCAAGCACTGATGAATTAAAAAATTCCAAAACATTCACAAATGAATTGTTTCATTGTTCATAATTGACCAAACCTGTGAACTACATCCCTTATTTCATCAATAGTGAATCCTACAATGATAAACCTTTTGAAATCGTAATATAGCATTTTTAAAAGGAAATATTGTTTCATAGAATGAAATAATGATCAATTTGTTACGTGTAATTGTTGTTTTGGTTTAGTAAGTTAAAAGTAAAGGATTTTGGATTGTTTACAAACAATTTGTATGTTAACACTCCAAAATTCTTTACATATTTACATATTTTTGCAAATCATGCTGAATGGGATAACACATTTTTGTGCTGAAACATTTTTATTATCAAGGATCCATTCTGTGAAACTACTGATGCCTCATTAACTATCATGTTAATATTTATGTCACACCAAATGAGAGTGGACAAGTGAACTATTACTTATTACTTTAATGAAAATCAGATCAATGCCACTTTTTAAGCACACTTTGTTCAATTTGACAAAAAATTTAAACAAAAAATTTGAGCCATCGTTGAGAGAATTTTGGAACTGTCGTAGATGTTTCTTGAGTGTCCCCCAAACATTAGAAGATCTATTTCAAATTTGAAACATCTTGAGTGCTGCTAGATCAGTTGGCAAAAATTCTGCAAACAGTTTAGGTGTTGTCCACAGATTTTTTTTTTTTTTTTGTTTTATTTCTCTTATTATTATTATTATTATTATTATTATTATTATTATTATTATTATTATTATCAGGGATCCCTAAATCGAGTATTCCTGTCAAAATATCAACATTGAATTTTTTTGTAGCGTTACGTAACTTTCTCTATATTAAGTATACAAATAGAAAAGAAACTATGTTGAATTTAATCTGTTTATACTGTATAATTTCTTTTCCAGTGCGGAGTGGCAGAATGAAGTTCTCACTGGTGCTGCAAAATCTGAATTTGAAGAGTAGAAATGTTTTTTTGTACTGAAGGACATAAAAATCAGTGTATCTATTTCTAAAATCTATTACTTTTAAATAGTATTCCTGTCAATATTAAGGAAATAAAAATACCAAGTTTTCTAAGAAGTATTCTTTCATTTCAAATATCTAGAGATTGCAATCAGTACCTATTTAAAGATCTTGAACCTTCTTCAAGGTTTAGTGTATTAGTATTTGTAAATCTAAATTAATCCCCCGACACAAAACAAATCTACAATCACATTACAAAACTAATTGATCTACCTGGATTTCATCTATGAATTGTGCAACACTAAACATACAAGCAAACTAAAGAAACACATGTGCGCGTGTGTCTTGCATGTGTCTCTGCATGCGTATCGCTGTGTGTTTGTAGGGGGGGTGCACATGCATGTGTGTGTGTGTGGTGGGGGGGCAAGAATGATGTGAGGAAGGAAAGCATGAGCAGTCCTTAACCCTTTGGAACAGCTCTGGAATTCACCTGGTATTGTTTAGAGAAACCATGGAAGACCACCGATTTGAGCAGCTGGCAGCTAAAATTCTCCTCCAAGAGTAGCTGAATTCGACTTAGCCGTACATTTAGTTGAAAATCCTTTGTCATCAGGACTCTCACCCGAGAACCTCCCTGTCAGAAAGGTCCCAGAGGCTGCTGTTGCCATGACCCATCTCAGCCTGTCACTTTGTTCTGGAATGTAGGGCATCAAGAACTGGCAGACTCTAAAAGACAAAATTCACCTTTAAAAATTCAGATACCTCTATTAAATGTTTCTTCTGCTAATTTTTTTCCACTGGTGGTGAAATGACACTTTATTGCAAAACCTTTTGAATTCATTCTCTCAGACCAGGTTACCATATTAGAGACCATAAATATGAAGCACAGTAATATTAGATTATTGATACATGTAATCAAAAGTAATATGAAACTTATCTAAAACTTTATCAATTTAAACTAGTGGAGCGATAACACATTTTTTCTCATAACATTTGCAATGAATCAGCTCCAAATCTAAGGACAGTCAGTCTCGACTTTTGTCTGGGCACCAAAATTTGGGGGTGATATTTTGGTTGTAAGCACAAGAAAAACGGTGATGTGTTACATTAATTACATTAATTTTTCAAATAAATATTGCACAGTTCCACACACATGATTTTTTCTATATCTTACCAAAGAGGTACTTAAGTTCTAAATCAAGGATGTAGAAATACTTTGTCAGGTAGGAAGTAGTATTTATGTGTTTATTTGGTAAATTGTAGCTAGTCTTGAATTTAGCCATTTCGTCTTGTTATACTATGTAAAAGATTTCATAACACTCTACACTAATTGAAATGTATTTAACAGCACATACTTTCTTTCCCTTAGAGATGGTTACGTAATATTATTATACCGCAATTTTTGTCCATATTAACACATCTCGAACAATGGGCCCATATTTACCTATCAATTCTTGTTAAAAATGACATTCTTGCCGTAAATGAAACTGATTTTCTATATTCACTGTTGTGGTTTTACAAAAGTTCTTATAAGACGTTCTTTATGGAACATTACTGCTTCTGTTACGAATACTTTTTTTTAATTAAATTTTTCATTTTAAAATTTTAAACAAAAAATTGATGCCTCAGGAAGCAGTAAAGCAGAAAGTCAACAAAAACGTTTCATTTTTGCTGCTAACTCTCCTTCAGAAACTATTCCAACTGTTTGTTTTTGAAAAAGTTAAAATAATATGAAATAGTATTTGATCTAAAATCATTTTAAACAAATTTGTAGATACAGCAGTTAAATATTACTCACGTCTACTTTGTCCTTTCACATTTGTGTGCATTGCAATAAACATGTAAATTTGTGGCAAATACTACAAAGTTTCCCACACTTGGTGGTAATTCTATCGAATAAAAACTAGAGGTGCTATAACTGCACATACTTTCTTGCTGTATTATAATGTTACCATCATGTAATAATAGGTCACTATTTCTACCTTTCTTACACTTTCAAGTATCACTTCAATCCCATAATTATTTCACTGATATCTCATAAATAAACGAAGCCTGAAAAATAGAATTTTTTGTTCGAAAGTTTAATTGAAAAAAAAAAAAAAAAAAAAATATATATATATATATATATATATATATATATATATATATATATATCTGGCATTGACAAATCCCAAATATATCTGGCAGGAACAAATCCCATCCGTATTTTAACCTTTAAATATACTGCATAAGAAGTATGTGAGAAAGTAAAAAAATTGGTATCGTTTTTGAGAAAATTTTTAAAATGGTTTTGAGGCTTCATGTGAAGTACCCTCAAAAATCAAAATATCCGTTTGAAATTCCCAAAGCCACAAGTTAATGCAGATCGATTTTGAGGAAAATCGGCTGAATGTTTTAGGCACAACCGTTGACCACAGACGGACGGAGAGACTTTTTTCTAAGCTCCACGCAATATTTCGCGGTTTTTGACTTTAATATCTCTTTTGGGGGACAAAATGAAAGTTTGAAGTGATTACACGGAGACAATCACTCTAGTACCAAACAATTTTATAAATTTCAACTTTGAGATCTAATTAGAAATGGTTTTAAAGAAATCGAAAATTTGTGCGAAAAGTGCATATTGAACTCCGCTTTTAATTGTTTATAATCAAGCACAAAATTATTTATTATGGTACAAAATTAGTACATAATTAATAGATAATTATGGGCTTGTTGATTTTATTTATTTATTTATTTTACGTCAAAAAACAGTTAAAACTGGGTATGATGTGCTATGGGGAGAAGTGAATTCTGTGCATATTTTCGAAATTCTGTGATCCCTACATTAAGTCATATACTACATGAATTTAAAATTTAAAAAAAAAAAAAAAAAAAAATTGAGTTTCTGCCAAAGGGAAGTCATGGCGGCCACTTTTTTTTTAAGCTGCATGGAATATTTCCCGGTTTTGCGCTTCAATATTTTTGTTTGGGGACAAGACAGAATTTTGATATTATTTCAAGGAGTAGATCACTGTATACCAAACCAAAATTGAGATCTGATTAGAAATGGGTTTTTAAAAAATCAAAAATTTACGTGCAGATTGCATAATTGAAACCCGTTTTTAATTGTTTATAATCAAGCACAAAATTATTTATTGTGCAAAATTAGTACATAATTAGTAGGTAGTTATAAGCTGGTTGATTTTGAATATCTGAAAAGTGGGGTTGCAGCTTGACGTCAAGCTGGCTATAGTTCCCTCTTGGCCCCCTCTTGGTATATTTTTTTAAGTTTAGCACATTTTTTATTTTGGTACAAAATTAGCACATAATTAGTACAAAATTATATGCTAGTTGTTTTTGAATTTCTATAAAGTGGGGGTGCCAGCTGGACGGAGGTTCCCAACCAGTCTTCCGGCATGTGTGGTAATGTTAATCTTCCTGCATGTTAGTGTAAGTTTGTGTAAGGGATGAGGATAGGACACGGAAGAGGAAGGAAAGATCGCGTGCGGTCCGTTTGTTCCGGTACTGCTCCAGCATTCGCCTGGTGTTGATCGGAGAAACCACAGAAAACTACCGATCAGAGCAGCCGGCCGCTAGAATTCTCCTCCAGGCAGCGACTGAAATCGACCTACCTGACAAGCTAAGAGTCGAAAACCCTGTCACCGTTGGGACTCGACCCTAGGCCCTTCCGGTCAAAGGCAGTGCAGAGACATCAGTTGATACCCTGAGCCACCTCTTCCAGTATATCGCATTATGAATGCATCCGAAATTACGGTATCAATACCTTATGTGTCTCACCTGTATATTGACATCCCCTGAAACGAAGCGCGGGAAATTCGAATTTACCATTTCGAATTATTTTTCCAATGCGTGTGCCGAGCAAGAGACCAGCATCACTTATTTTATGGTTCCTTGCTTTATGAAAAAATGTGGAAAAAAAATTGAAGCCGTTTCTGAGAAAATATTAGTTTAAACTTTAAAATTGCCTATTTTTGAAGCAAAATTAAGAAAAAAATACTTATATTTTCGAAAAATTTAACATGATCTTATTCCTAGACCTATTTCCGTCGCATACATTTCATTAAGGAAAAAAATGTTATCTTCATAATTGCAGTTGAGGCAAGACGCCATTTTTTCTTTTATTATTATTATTATTATTATTATTATTATTATTATTATTATTATTTTCGAAAAATCGAGGATTTTAATGAACATCAGACCTGCATCATTCTCCTAAATGTCCTCCACACTATCCAACAACAAAATTTAATTTAAAAGATGGGGAAAATATGGAAAATGTCACAGGAGCTTCATGTAAAGTACACCTCCAAAATTAAAATATCGGTTTCAAATTGAAGGGGCCGCAACATCAGCCAAATCGATTGAGGAATATCAATTTCGATGAAAGTCCTGCTTACGGTGCTAGCGTCGTTGACGGACAAACGTTTTTGCCGTAAATCGATTTTCAGTATCGATAAACATGGATTCTAACTACACATTGTGTTAGAGGAGGTAAGTTACTATATTTAGGGACAATTTATCCACTATTTCGTTACCTGGGCTCGGCAATTAGTTTTTGTGTCGAAAATTGAGTTGAGTTGCTCCTTCCACCTCGGTCTGCCAGGATCTCTTATGTACCTTAGGATGGTAATTGAGCATCATCTTTGAAATCCTATCTCCAGTCACTCTTTGCATGTGAGAAAACCAGTTTGACAGATAGGAGTTTATTAATGAGTTTAACTGTTGTGCTTTTAATCGTTTTCCAATTTCAGAATTTCATTTTTATGTAATCGGGTGTATCCAACAATCGATCTTAGGAATTTCAATTCTGAGGCTTGAATTCTTGAAGCAGCAGGTGATGATTGGGATGGCCATTACTTTGTAAAGTTTGATTATGAATTCAGGTCTTGCTTTATTTTTCAATGTTCTTTTAAGTGTTCCATTTATATAGTTGGGTGAACTTTGTTTTTTCGGTCAATTTATTGATAAAGGGAAATATTAGTCCCCAGGTTATTAAACTGAGTTACCTGCATTATCATTGTTTAGGAGGTTCAAGGGAGCGTGATACGACAATAAGGGACTCATCAAGAGAGTCCCTCTTAGCCTCTCCCTCCCAACTCCACTCTCACCAGGACCCACCTTCACCTGGTGGACTCTGTCGTGTCGAGCAACTCCTACTAAGGTTGTGGTAACCAACTGAGTTACCTACATTATCATTGTTTAGGAGGCAAGGGGCGTGATACGAAATAAGGGACTAATCAAGAGAGTCCCTCTTAGCCTCTCCATCCCAACTCCACTCGCACCTGGACCCACCCTCACCTGGTGGACTCTGTCGTGTCGAGCAACTCCTACTAAGGTTGTGTAACCAACTGAGTTACCTGCGTTATCATTGTTTAGGAGGTCCAAGGGGGCGTGATACGATAATAGGGACTCATCAAGAGAGTCCGTCTTAGCCTCTCCATCCCAACTCCACTCGCACCTGGTCCCACCCTCACCTGGTGGACACTGTCGTGTCGAGCAACTCCTACTAAGGTTGTGGTAACCAACTGAGTTACCTGCATTATCATTGTTTAGGAGGTTCAAGGGAGCGTGATACGACAATAAGGGACTCATCAAGAGAGTCCCTCTTAGCTTCTCCATCCCAACTCCACTCGTACCTGGACCCACCCTCACCTGGTGGACCCTGTCGTGTCGAGCAACTCCTACTAAGGTTGTGGTAACCAACTGAGTTACCTGCGTTATCATTGTTTAGGAGGTCAAGGGGGCGTGATACGAAATAGGGACTATCAAGAGAGTCCCTCTTAGCTCTCCATCCCAACTCCACTGACCTGGACCCACCCTCACCTGGTGGACTCTGTCGTGTCGAGCAACTGCTACTAAGGTTGTGGTAACCAACTGAGTTACCTGCGTTATCATTGTTTAGAGGTCCAAGGGGCGTGATACGATAATAGGGACTAATCAAGAGAGTCCCTCTTAGCCTCTCCATCCCAACTCCACTCGCACCTGGACCCACCCTCACCTGGTGGACCCTGTCGTGTCGAGCAACTCCTACTAAGGTTGTGGTAACCAACTGAGTTACCTGCGTTATCATTGTTTAGGAGGTCCAAGGGGGCGTGATACGATAATAGGGACTCATCAAGAGAGTCCTCTTAGCCTCTCCATCCCAACTCCACTCGCACCTGGACCCACCTCACCTGGTGGACTCTGTCGTGTCGAGCAACTACTACTAAGGTTGTGGTAACCAACTGAGTTACCTGCGTTATCATTGTTTAGGAGGTCCAAGGGGGCGTGATACGATAATAGGGACTAATCAAGAGAGTCCCTCTTAGCCTCTCCATCCCAACTCCACTCGCACCTGGACCCACCCTCACCTGGTGGACTCTGTCGTGTCGAGCAACTCCTACTAAGGTTGTGGTAACCAACTGAGTTACCTGCGTTATCATTGTTTAGGAGGTCCAAGGGGCGTGATACGATAATAGGGACTCATCAAGAGAGTCCCTCTTAGCCTCTCCTCCCAACTCCACTCGCACCTGGACCCACCCTCACCTGGTGGACTCTGTCGTGTCGAGCAACTCCTACTAAGGTTGTGGTAACCAACTGAGTTACCTGCGTTATCATTGTTTAGGAGGTCCAAGGGGGCGTGATACGATAATAGGGACTCATCGAGGGAGTCCCTCTTAGCCTCTCCATCCCAACTCCACTGCACCTGGACCCACCTCACCTGGTGGACTCTGTCGTGTCGAGCAACTCCTACTAAGGTTGTGGTAACCAACTGAGTTACCTGCATTATCATTGTTTAGGAGGCCCAAGGGGGCGTGATACGATAATAGGGACTCATCGAGACCCTCTTAGCCTCTCCATCCCAACTCCACTCGCACCTGGACCCACCCTCACCTGGTGGACCCTGTCGTGTCGAGCAACTCCTACTAAGGTTGTGGTAACCAACTGAGTTACCTGCGTTATCATTGTTTAGGAGGTCCAAGGGGGCGTGATACGATAATAGGGACTCATCAAGAGAGTCCGTCTTAGCCTCTCCATCCCAACTCCACTCGCACCTGGACCCACCCTCACCTGGTGGACCCTGTCGTGTCGAGCAACTCCTACTAAGATTGTGGTAACCAACTGAGTTACCTGCGTTATCATTGTTTAGGAGGTCCAAGGGGGCGTGATACGATAATAGGGACTCATCAAGAGAGTCCCTCTTAGCCTCTCCATCCCAACTCCACTCGCACCTGGACCCACCCTCACCTGGTGGACCCTGTCGTGTCGAGCAACTCCTACTAAGGTTGTGGTAACCAACTGAGTTACCTGCGTTATCATTGTTTAGGAGGTCCAAGGGGCGTGATACGATAATAGGGACTCATCGAGAGAGTCCCTCTTAGCCTCTCCATCCCAACTCCACTCGCACCTGGACCCACCCTCACCTGGTGGACCCTGTCGTGTCGAGCAACTCCTACTAAGGTTGTGGTAACCAACTGAGTTACCTGCATTATCATTGTTTAGGAGGTTCAAGGGAGCGTGATACGACAATAAGGGACTCATCAAGAGAGTCCTCTTAGCTTCTCCATCCCAACTCCACTCGTACCTGGACCCACCCTCACCTGGTGGACCCTGTCGTGTCGAGCAACTCCTACTAAGGTTGTGGTAACCAACTGAGTTACCTGCGTTATCATTGTTTAGGAGGTCCAAGGGGGCGTGATACGATAATAGGGACTCATCAAGAGAGTCCGTCTTAGCCTCTCCATCCCAACTCCACTCGCACCTGGACCCACCCTCACCTGGTGGACCCTGTCGTGTCGAGCAACTCCTACTAAGGTTGTGGTAACCAACTGAGTTACCTGCGTTATCATTGTTTAGGAGGTCCAAGGGGGCGTGATACGATAATAGGGACTCATCAAGAGAGTCCCTCTTAGCTTCTCCATCCCAACTCCACTCGCACCTGGACCCACCCTCACCTGGTGGACTCTGTCGTGTCGAGCAACTCCTACTAAGGTTGTGGTAACCAACTGAGTTACCTGCGTTATCATTGTTTAGGAGGTCCAAGGGGGCGTGATACGATAATAGGGACTCATCAAGAGAGTCCCTCTTAGCCTCTCCATCCCAACTCCACTCGCACCTGGACCCACCCTCACCTGGTGGACCCTGTCGTGTCGAGCAACTCCTACTAAGGTTGTGGTAACCAACTGAGTTACCTGCGTTATCATTGTTTAGGAGGTCCAGGGGGCGTGATACGATAATAGGGGCTCATCAAGAGAGTCCGTCTTAGCCTCTCCATCCCAACTCCACTCGCACCTGGACCCACCCTCACCTGGTGGACCCTGTCGTGTCGAGCAACTCCTACTAAGGTTGTGGTAACCAACTGAGTTCCCTGCGTTATCATTGTTTAGGAGGTCCAAGGGGGCGTGATACGATAATAGGGACTCATCGAGGAGTCCCTCTTAGCCTCTCCATCCCAACTCCACTCGCACCTGGACCCACCCTCACCTGGTGGACCCTGTCGTGTCGAGCAACTCCTACTAAGGTTGTGGTAACCAACTGAGTTACCTGCGTTATCATTGTTTAGGAGGTCCAAGGGGGCGTGATACGATAATAGGGACTCATCGAGGGAGTCCCTCTTAGCCTCTCCATCCCAACTCCACTCGCACCTGGACCCACCCTCACCTGGTGGACTCTGTCGTGTCGAGCAACTCCTACTAAGGTTGTGGTAACCAATCCCTTTGGAGGTACGGGTCGACCAACAGACGAGAGATAGGGAGTTCTGACAGAATGTCAGACTGGCGTGTAACTGTCAAATTGGTGCGCCCCGAACGTATTTCGGGAAACGGTCCAATATGTTACAACCCATGCCCGGGGTAACTGGAACTACGACCTCAAAGGCGCAAATAACGGCAGTTTCCTAAGGCGAATGAGACAGCCCTGCTTGGAGTTAGAACGGGAGATAGGCAATGAGATGACGCTGCCATCAACCGCCTTATCCTGCGATGTGTTTGTAGCGTACCCAGGGGAGTTATGAATTATTCGAAAGCTTCAGTTGAATCAGGCTAACCAATCTGTTGAATCAAGTATTAAGCTATTTCATGGCATACATGATAAGCGTAGGGGCCGAGTTGTATTGTTTTCTCTTAGACTCGTTTCAGAGCTTGAAGGAGAAAACGTGTAACGTCCACGAGTGGCTTAATTAATGAGAAAGAGTTTAGTAGCTAACGTGCACTATTTTACCTTCTCTTAATATCTCTTATTACAGGGCATTGGTAAAGATTGAATGATTTTTTCGTGTTTCCGGGCGCGTCAACTGCTTTGGTCATTAGTCCCGTTAGTGTAGTGCAGGTTTTTTTCGGGAGATGGCGGTGATGTTCCCCCGCTGGATGGCGAGATCCGGCACCGACCTACCGTCGGCTAGTGGGGTTTCCCCCTAACCAGGACACTCCCACCAGCGGGGCACCGCCTCAGCCGGGACAAGCTCTAAGTTCCCGACAAATCTCCCGGAATATGTGGTAGTGTAGTGCATGTTAGTGTAAGTGTGTGTGTGTAAGGGGAGAAGATAGGACAAGGAAGAGGAAAGACAGATCGCGCGCTGTCCGTGACCCGTTTGGTAGGGTACTGCTCCGGCATTCGCCGGAGAACCGCTAGAATTCTCCTCCAGACAGCGACTGAATTCGATCTAGCTGGAAAGCAAGTGTCGAAAATCCTGCCGCCGTCAGGACTCGAAACTAGGACCTCCCGGTCAGAGGCGCTGCAGTGACATCCGTTGATGCACTGAGCTACCGCTCCCGGTCATTGGTAAAGAAAAAGTGGATAAACTCAGTTGCTAAATTTAGAAAAACAAAATACTCTATGCTGTAACCAGAATCCAAGTTTTGTGGGTCCTTGATGCCAAAAAATCGAATGACGGCAAAACGTCTGTCAGTTCGTGAACAACGCGAGCGGTTATACTGTTCAGCAGATTTTCTCCAAAATTCATAATCTCCCAAATGGATCTGGCTGATGTCGCGGCCCCTTGAATTTGAAACCGATATTTAAAGTTTGGGGGTAATTTACGTTAAGCCTCTGGGAAATTTTGAAAAAAATGTCTCCATCGTTTTTTATTAAATTTTGTTGTTGAATAGTGTGAAGGATGAGTCTCCCTACCACTAAAATATTGAAGAAAGAGATTTTTCCCTTAATAAAAACTGTTCCTTAAAGATAAATTTTGAAATAAGTTCATGTACAATTTTCTGAACATTTTAGTATTTTTCGCGTAATTTTGCGTGAAAAAACGGGCGAGGAAGTACATGCTGTAGCACGTTCTTATTTCTTCTAGTTTTTCTGACAGCAGGTTTTCATAAAGTAAAACAAAATTAAAAATTGTATGTGATATGTGTGGGAGAGCACGATCTGTAAGTTTTCATGAGCTCCGGAATCTGAATTTTCGTTCTTTTACAGCAGGTTGTCTAGGTTTATGTTGTATTATGAAAAGAAGCTAGAAACAAGCGTTTTGGCTAAATTTGATAGCAGGAAACATTATCTTCCATGTTATCGAAATTATTTGCAATGACACATAAACTATAGATTTTGACTCTTATATTTTAGCATGCCCTATGTGATTGAATCATCTCGCTACTGTGAGATCATGGAGAATGATTATTTTATGGTGCAGATTTCGGAATAATTAAGTCCCCTTTAACAGCCCTTTTAAAACAATGATTTATAAAGTGATGATGTATTTGCTCTGCTCTAACTAGCGAGTGTTATACGAGGGAACGTGGATCAAACTACAAGTTAAGCAGTATAACGACTAACAACCATGTCATATTTTTTCGTCACTGTATTTAATTATATCTTCTATTGCAATCGCAGATAGTGCTTTTATTGTATTACTACACTTATTGCACCAGGGAAAGATAACGTTTTGACAATTCATACTAAAACCATCGATCCAAAACTCTGTTACTGATGAACAGGAAACTACTTTCCAGCCCTGCATACAACAAATTTAAGACGACAAAATAGAAGTTTGCAGATTTTGACGAGATACAGTAAAGTTTTCTACAAAACAGTACTTCAACACACATTGAAATCGCGCATAACTCGGAAATGATGTGTCTTAGGCCCTTAAAACTGGTTTAGTGTCCCTGTAACGACAAAGTTTTGGGGCGGACAAGTGGGAAGCCTAGTATTCGCGGAAAACTTTGGAGACGAGTTTTGGCGGAGACACGTGGGGACATGTAGGTAAATTACGAGGGACACGCGGTGGATAGACTTCACAACTTGTAGAGTTTTGTACGGGTCCAGCTATGCTACATTAATAATTTTCAATGCGCGTAGAAACTGGAAAGAAAAAATAAAAAAACAATAAAAAACAACAACTATGAAACCTCCTGTCATGTGAGATGTGTTTACGGTCTCGTTAGATACCCAGTACTCTGTAAATGGAAAAACAAAGAAATACTTTCGATTTTGACTGAAAAATGCTAATATATTATTTTATTTTTCCATTTCTTCTCGTAGGGCGCCTACCGACGGAATTCTCATTCTCTGTGCCTCAGTGCTTACAACAGATGACGTCACACGGCAGCAAGGCTAGAAGGAAGTTGCCGCCCATCATTAAATATTTGCTGCTCACGTGCTGCGTTATGGAACAGCAACTTTTTTGATATTGTCGGTTTGTGAAGAACTGTGTATATAATAACCTGTGTTATTGCAGTATTCGTTTTGACAGATTTTATTTTATTTATAAGGGAGAATTTTATTTGTTTTTTTTTACGTCTCGTCTTTCGCGTCACGTCTTTGTAACATGTCTCTTAACAGTTTTTTAGCATTAAGTGAATTTCGGAGTGAATTTCGTTAAGTTCTTTTGCCTTTGTGTCTCGTCACGTCGCAGTCCGTCAGCCTTTTATCCCTTCGGCCAGTGTCTCGGCGCCGTTGGTAACCGGGTTTCTCAGACGGTCACCCGACCAGGAATCCGTAGTGTCTCGAATTGCTTAAGTTCTATGACTTCACGGAGGGCTGTTCAGTAATTCGACTAACGACGACTCCGTCTTGAGCTGTGGGCTTGCTACTTTCTGGAAAACCATTTTGAGATTTTTTCTGGTTAAACTTTACTGGTTACTGGTTTAAACTTTACTGGTTACTTTCTGGAAAACCATTGCGAGCATTTTCGCAATTGCTTAAGTTCTATGACTTCACGGAGGGCTGTTTAGTAATTCGACTAACGACGACTCCGTCTTGAGCAGTGGGTTATTTTTCTGGTTAAACTTTCCTGGTTACTTTCTGGAAAACATTTTGAGCATTTTCGCAATTGCTTAAGTTCTATGACTTCACGGAGGGCTGTTCAGTAATTCGACTAACGACGACTCCGTCTTGAGCTGTGGGCGTGCTACTTTCTGGAAAACCATTTTGATTTTTTCGGTTAAATTTTTTGAAAACATTTTGAGCATTTTCGCAATTGCTTAAGTTCTATGACTTCACGGAGGGCTGTTCAGTAATTCGACTAACGACGACTCCGTCTTGACTGTGGGCGTGCTACTTCTGGAAAACCATTTTGAGATTTTTTCGGGTTAAACTTTACTGGTTACTTTCTGGAAACCCATTTTGAGCATTTTCGCAATTGCTTAAGTTCTATGACTTCACGGAGGGCTGTTCAGTAATTCGACTAACGACGACTCCGTCTTGAGCTGTGGGCGTGCTACATTCTGGAAAACCATTTTGAGATTTTTTCGGGTTAAACTTTACTGGTTACTTTCTGGAAACCCATTTTGAGCATTTTCGCAATTGCTTAAGTTCTATGACTTCACGGAGGGCTGTTCAGTAATTCGACTAACGACGACTCCGTCTTGAGCTGTGGGCGTGCTACATTCTGGAAAACCATTTTGAGATTTTTTCGGGTTAAACTTTACTGGTTACTTTCTGGAAACCCATTTTGAGCATTTTCGCAATTGCTTAAGTTCTATGACTTCACGGAGGGCTGTTCAGTAATTCGACTAACGACGACTCGTCTTGAACTGTGGGCGTGCTACATTCTGGAAAACCATTTTGAGATTTTTTCGGGTTAAACTTTACTGGTTACTTTCTGGAAACCCATTTTGAGCATTTTCGCAATTGCTTAAGTTCTATGACTTCACGGAGGGCTGTTCAGTAATTCGACTAACAACGACTCCGTCTTGAACTGTGGGCGTGCTACTTTCTGGAAAACCATTTTGAGATTTTTCGGGTTAAACTTTACTGGTTACTTGCTGAAAAACTATTTTGAGCATTTTCGCAGCTGCAAGCTCCAATTTCGTTCGTATAATTTTCCTTCCTTTCCACCTGGAGTGTTTGTCTAAAGAGCCGTGTGGCCCACATTCCGCGCGTGGCGTGTGGAGGCGTGCGGTGGCGGCGTCTGCGTGCGCGGCCGTGCGTGGCGCGTGCACAAAGGGCGCACACCTGCGGCGGGCGCGCGCCTGCCGCCCGCCACCTGCAGCCCCTGCCCGCCACACCGCCACACCGCCGTGCCAGCCTGGGCGCAGCCTCCCCGGCAACGCACCACTCCGCTCCGCTCCGCCCCGCCGCGGCCTGCCCCGGAGGAAGACGGAGGTGTAATTGCTCACAGGTCTCTCTAATATGTGTTTTTCCTTTCTTTGTCTCAGGTAAGACTTGTTCTTCGTAATTATATATTTATGTAACTCTAGCAAAATACCCGACGTTAACCGGGCTTTCTTCATATCCAATCCTTGCGAAAGAGTAAAAAAATCAATTTTATATAAACCACGGTTTAATATTATAATTTTTAATGTAATTGGTTCAAAATTTAATAAAATACTATCACTTTCTTTCATTTTATTTACAGTACATTAGTTACATTAGATTAGTTTAGCAGTTACATTTAGATTATTTTTTTATATCTTACCCCTGCTACTGACGTTTCGCGAAATCATTAGATAACAGTTCTGCTGCATCGTTACTGCTCCCTGACGGAATATACTAGAAACCAATCGGCTCTTAGCGACAAGCGAAAAAAAATGATCGAGGTGAAACTAATAAAGATATATTATTTAAATTATTTATTTTACTCATTTGTGTTGCAATAATATTTACCAAAGTTTGCAAAGGCACTGAGGCAATTCTGAAACAGAGGCTGTAAAAGTTTCGTGTCTATTCACACTCTACTTTTCGTGGTGTCGATGTCAGTTACATGTAGCTGAATTCAGTTTTATTAGTATAGATTTGTGATTTTATTGTTATCATTCAGTCCTTGTTTTTTTTACATTATATTTAATTTTCAATTTTAATTTAAATCTTGCTTTTATTTGTATTGATATATCAAATTTCATTTTTTACCATGAAAGGACAGTTGTAATATTGTTAAAACTGCTTCATTAGAGACCACCAGATAATGCGGCCAAGTAGTGTTGCGAAGCGTTGTGTCAATAGTGGTTTGATGCCAATAAAATAATTATTTTACAACAGTAATATTTGATTTAATTGTCTTTATAGGGTATCACTGCACATAAAAATCTCAAAGGTGTTTTGAGCCTCAAACACGATACATACTTTAATAGAATATTTTCAATGATTTTGCTTCAAGTATTAGCTATCGTCATATTTTTCGAAGAATGAGATAACGGCATTAATAATTGCCCATAATCTCTGAAAATATTCATTTAAAGCATATTTTTAATCAGAGGCCATCCATAAATTACAGAAAGCAAATTTGGAGTATTTTGAATACCCCCTCTCTCCCTAACGCATCCATAACGCGCGATCCCCCTGCCCCTTAAATAAATTACGTAACGATTACGACAACATCCCTCTTGTAAGTACAAGAAGTGAAAGTAAATTATAGCACAGAAAAAGCAATTTTATTTGTGTTGTGATGTCATAATTAAAGTCGGAATTAGTTGTCGTTGCTGATTACACCAACAATAAGATTGGGGGCAAGGTATGAGTGAGGGAAAGACGCAGAGGCCAGAAATGTTATTTTATCCCAAGTGTGCACACGCCGTAGTGGATGGGCCAAACTTTACTGCACCAATTTAAATCGATTCTGATGAATCAATTCTTCATATTAGTTATATTTTCTTTGTAATCTTACAAATTCAATAAAAAATTGATGAAAAAATATTTTATTGTGACAATTTACAGCTAGTAACTTTAATTTAAGTTTTTAAAACAAATAATTAATATAAATAAAAATTCAATAAAAAATTTGTTCCGACGTCGGTAACACAGCCTTCGACGCGGTGTCACCTGGACAGCCAAGATCATTTACGACTCTGGCCGCGGAAGCCTACGACTTCACTTAATTAATTAATAGTTTAATGTTTTAGTGTAAGACCCAAAAAGGAAGTATTTCAGTAAATGTTAGAAAATGTAAAAAATAAATATCAACGTTACGTAACAATAAATTAATACACTCCTTCCCGTATGTAACGCGGCTTAAACTCTCTCCCCGTCTTTAGCGTTAGGTATTTTATGGACGACCCCTAAACAGCAAATAGTACTTTAAGAGCTTTCTGAAAAGTATTATGCACCATTAGTTATTTTGCTATTTACTGAAAGATATCGATTACCTTCTGAATAATATTGAATAAATATATTTCATAACAATGAGTAGTTGATGATAAATTTTATTATTATTATTATTATTATATCATTATCATTATTATTATTATCATTATTATCATTATTATTATTATTATTATTATTATTATTTTATATAAAATCTGCATCGGGAGAAGATTTCAATATCTTTATTATTGTCAAATTTATATTTATTAACGTTTTATTTATCGATTTTAATCTAGTTAATTTCAAAGTACGTGTAAGTGATTTTCAGTTTTGGAGGACCGTTCTGATATAAATTTTGATCTCATGATACATTTAGTTACTATAACGAGAAGCTTATCAATCGTTCTTCAGACGTCGTAGCGATGATGACGATAATTAAGAGATAAAATTTATATCTGACGATGTGCTTAAAACCTTTATTGTCAATTATCAATTGTTAGGTAAATATCTTAAACGAAAAGTTTTAATTTCGAAAACAAAATTAGTCCGCATTTCCGTTTTCAAAAAACATTGTTGATTCCATTTCTCTTAAAGACTAATTTCTTCTTTTCGTTTTATAAGTTGTATGTTAGTAAGAATGTAAATTGTATGTTGTACGAATTCCTTAAAATAATTCATTAATGTGTATATTCTCACTAATGGAAAGTAGTAAGTACGATCTGAATACCTTTAAGAATTTCAGTCTTCATATACTTCCATTTTAACTTTTATTCTGAAGCATTGGTTAGGAGGTAATGGTCATTTTCACGTAAGCATTAAAAGTGTTAGTAGAAACGTTCATTGCTTTAAGGAGTGCGAAATGAAAATTACGTGAAATGCTTAAGTTGGAGGAATGTAATTTAATTTAAAAGAGATTCATTATGATATTTAATTTTAATATTTTATCGGCAAGTGTACATTTGTGTACTAATATTTGATTACTAACAAAGAAAAAAATTACCGGCGGAGTGTGCCAGTTAAAAAGTAAGATTAAATTTTGTTTGGAAAATATTTTACGTTGATATTAATGACCTGTATTGTTTTTACTGGATGGTATTTTGCATAATAATTCCGTCTAAATCTGTTCTTGTGGAAGAAGACTTCTACACATAGTATCAGTTTATTACGTGACACAGAAATATTTTTATTGCTTCTAGGGAAATTTCCAATTAGAAACATATTTTAAGTTTTACTTCCTTGTACACTACTACGAAGCACTCATGAAATATTGTATGCTGCAGGGAATATTGCAATTTTGTTTAGAGAAAACTTTTTCGTGATGTAAGTCTCTGATATAAAAAAATAGACTTATTAGTTTAGATAAAACAAAAACACATATGTGTGGATTGATGATTTGTGGAACAAATGGGTGGCGTCGAAAAGGAGAGTGAAAAAATGGTCAATATGTCATGAAAAGTTTAGAAAACATCTTTCCGGATGCCTACGGAAATGACTCTCTGAAAGTATCAGGTCTCTAAGAGCACCATGTTGATATCTTTTACTTCCTCATACACGCGGTAACGAGAAAAATGTTGAAATACTGGAAAATAAGCCAATTTACGACCAATAACTCGTTTTATAGGCCCCTGGCACCAAAAATGAGCATTTTTTGCTCCTTTAAGTAATAAATTGCTTTCTAAAATAAGTAATGTACCCAGATCCACGCTTAATAGTAGCAGTAAGGTGAGGATTTTGCAAAGGGTCGCTGAAATAATAGTACTTAGTTAAGTTGCAATATAATTATAACAACTTAATGTAACCCCTCACTTAATGTGCCCTGCTGTAACACATCTAATTGAATACAGATTAACATAAACTTCAGCCACAATGCCTCCGGGCATTGGGTCCTGAATGGGATTGATGGACCGGGAGTTTTGGTCGCTTTATCTGTTGTGGTCATTGGTATCAGAGGATTGGAAGGGAAACAAGGGAAAATGTCGCGCAAGCCGGAGCCCGTTGCGAAGAGTGAAGGCTGAACGCCTGAATCAGGGAAGCCACGGAAAGGACAGATCAGAGAAGTTGGCCTTCGAATTCGGTTCCTAAAGATGCCTCCTCAAGGATTTTCAACAAATCAAGCGAAATCCTGGCCGGATCAGGGAATACCAACAGCGACCGAGCACCTGCAGTAGACATTCCGTTCCCTTTACGCTTGAACTTACCAGTCTCTGACGTGTAAATGGTCTTTTAAGTGTAAACTAGCTGAATCCGTGAGATTACACTGCAGAAACGAAAGACATGTAGAAAACGTACGACAGAAAAGTACTGTACATGCCTGATACCGAAAATCGAAAACTAAAGTACCGAGTGGTTTTCGAATTCCGAAACAATATAATTACCATTCTCTGTGAACTCAGTTACACAAACATGTCTTCTGAAAATAAAATTTAAATGTTTTATATTTTCAAGATTAGTACATGCATGTTGTGAACTATAGCAGGAAATCTTTCTATCCTCTAAACTTAAAAACTTAATGCATCACATAATTATAATCACTGAACATTTTTGTAAAGACATGTTGAAAGATTACTGGACATTTCATTTACGAAGATTCATTAATCTCAGGATTAAAAATAAAAATAGCTTCGCTCGTGGCACATAGCGAAGTCGCTTGTCTTTCACCACTGAGATCCGGGTTCGATTCCCGTCGAATCTCATGTGAAAAAAGTTCCAACAAAACGAGCTTGGCTGCTTCACAAGGGCTAGTCCAACCCCTGTGAAGTGTCCTAAACCCTACCCCTATCCTTATTCCTTCGCAATTCTGGCCACTGGGTAGTGACGCAGGAGCGCGTAGCAGCAGGCGCGTACGCGGAGATGCTACTTAGCGGTCCTC
Organism: Teleogryllus oceanicus; assembly: GCA_964035755.1. Taxonomy (NCBI): domain Eukaryota; kingdom Metazoa; phylum Arthropoda; class Insecta; order Orthoptera; family Gryllidae; genus Teleogryllus; species Teleogryllus oceanicus. The sequence goes on from CAXIVR010000009.1 coordinate 82,542,717, forward strand.
TGGACATGTGACTACGACCTGACGTAAAATTACTTACAAAGGTAATGGAGGATAATATCCGCGCAAAATAATTGAGGATTACTCCCTAGCGCAAAGCGCTCAACGCCCCTTCGGCTTGGAGACGCGCTACGTCAATATGTAGACGCAACAAATTAAAAAAGAACGCTCATTAATTATTGAACTTAAAAAAATCATCTGAAATGACTGCTTTCGGTAGATCTATTGCAACTCGTAACGCAAAACGACGGTCAGCAAACTACATGCAAAGTAGTAGGTCATCAAAACGACGTAATGAACAAATGAGGGCAGGTAAGCCTCAATTCTACTAGTTCTCGTAGTTCAGAACTTTGCGTCCACATGCGCTGGGCCTCGCTGCTTCACATAATCTACTGTTCGCCGTTGGCACGGAGAAATGACATCATCAACAACACTGTCCTTGTGTCACTGCCTGCTACTGAATGGAAGATTCGCTTGAAATTCCTTTTCTGGAGTTGGAACTCCTTCCTTACATACAGGCTGATTCAAAATTATCTTACCGGGAGCGGTAGCTCTATGCATCTACTGATGTCAATGGGGGGTTAACCGGAGGATTTTCGACACTAGCTTTTCAGCTAGGTCGAATTCAGTCGGTGTCTGGAGGAGAATTCTAGCGGCCGGCTGCTCTGATCGGTAGTTTTCCGTGGTTTCTCCGAACAACACCAGGTGAATGCCAGAGCAGTACCCTAACAAACGGGCCACGGACCGCGCGCGATCTGTCTTTCCTCTTCCTTGTCCTATCCTCTCCCTTTACACACATACGTACACTAACATGCACTACACTACCACATATTCCGGGAGACCAGTCGGGAACTTAGAGCTTGTCCCGGGTGGGGCGGTACCCCGGTAGAGATGGGCTTAAAAGCTTTTCTTCAATAACTGTTTTCACAATAACAGTCGAGTCGTAATAGCTGTTATTAATAACAGTTGAAAAATAACAGGTCCATGATCAGCAACCTAACCGGCCGACTGCTAAGAGGTAAAGCAGTTGTGGCGACTGCTAGGAGTTAAACCACGCAAAACGAATAACGTTGTTAGCAGCGTAAAGCTTGTGCAGCTACCTTACGGCGTTTGCTTGCACTACTTTCCCAAACATTTTTGGACAGAGAAGCAGACGAGACTGGATGAACTGCCAAGGATGAATAGTAATTCATATGAAGTGTAGCAAATGTGTATAGAATATTACTAAAATGAAAGTGATTCGGGTTCAGATTGCAAATCTTCTTTCAAATATGCAACGTGCTTAGTGAAGTGACGAGTGCCAAAAGTAATGAGAAACTGTGATTTTGCTTACCTATAAGCAAAAGTTGTAATTACTGTTGAATATCAAGTAATTATAATGCGAGTTATTGAACCATAACTCATTTTATTTTACCGAACTATGGAAAATATTAGTTGATCTCATATAAGCAGGAATGGAACAGAAACAAGTTAACGAACATATTGGACGGATTTAATTTAAACGACAAACTTCTTATTGTAGTGTTTACAATAGAATATAAAAATATTGTGACACATGGCGTGTAATAATGACGACTTTATGTATTAATGAATTTATAATTTGAACACTGATAAATCATTATTGATTAGCTGCAGTGAAGCTATTATCGTACAAAATGGTTGCCAGATATTGATTGTTGTAGTTCGAATTAGGCCCAGTAGATTGCAGGTCTATGCATTTCAACCGATAACTACCAACAACATGATATTTTGTTGGACCTGAAAGGACTGTTATTTTACAAACAGTTACGAAACGCTAACGGTTATGAAATAACAGTTTAGCTGTTAAGAGCACATCCCTATACCCCGGTGGTGGGTGAGTCATGGTTAGGGGGAAACCCCACTAGCCGCCGGTAGGTTGGCACCATCCAGCGGGGGAAGATCACCGCCATCTCCCAATAAAAAACATGCACCACACTAACGGGACTAATGACCAAAGCAGTTGACGCGCCCGGCAACTCGAAAAAATCAATCAATCAAAATTATCTTCGGATCTCTGAGAGTCAGATGCGATCCGATCCGATAAGTCGTGTGTGATATCCTGTTCACGCGAAATCGAACGCGCATTTTCGCCAGCGAAGAATAGTGACGCGCCCAATGGTGGCAGCACTGTCGATACACACTGGCAGAGGTCGACTCATCGTTGCTACAGTGGAGAAGTCTTCCTCGTATCAAAGAGATGACATTAAGGAAACGGCAAAACTAACGCGTTTATCGTTGACTAAGTGACACTCACAGTTTTAAGTAAATTCAAATTATTATCCACTTGCAGTCTATAGTTCGCACGTTGTACCTGATGTAGACATCATCATAGACATGACAACAAAATTTTAGTATGTTAATGTGGGCAAAACATTCAGTTGTAGGACAATAAGTCTAACTCTTAGTATGGTGGGTCTATGACGTCATCGACGTTCCAAAGACATGATTTAAGACCAAGTGGTAGGAAGATTCGCCAAATCTATGACTTTTTTGGGACTGTGAACTTCGGATGACCTCAAATTCAAACTAATCGTACGATAGCAACAAACAAAGTGGATATTTTCATTCGGGTGTAGGAGAAAAAATCGTGTTTGAAACGTGACAGAAACAATATGATGAAACTAGTTTGTCCAATTTTGGCGAAGTCCGACTATATGAAGAGAGACAATAGCGTTGGTAGTTATCTACACCGACTATTCTTATTGTTAATATAATCTTTCTTTGTAAATTTCAAAACTTCAACGATTTCCAAATTTCTTTTCTCAGTAATGACATCATTATAGATAACAGAATTCCCACATGGTGGGCGGAAGAGAATTTTGATCCTGTACAGGCAGACACAGTCTGGAAGCTCCCAGCCAACAAGTCGTAATGCCCCTTCGTTCTTGTGTATCCCACTTTTATCTAATCATTCACTTAACCACATTTTTAAAATTATGGTTGAGTATGTTCTTAATAAACAAAATAGCTTTAATCGAGTGAGACATGTCGATAAATATCTCGTTGACCAGTGCTATCATATTATTTTCGACTAGTGATTAAACTTGTGAAAAAGTGAAAATTTAAGTTGATTATAAAAGTTTAGAGAAGCTTTATTTGTCACATTTTGGAAAAAGAATATCCAATACAAAAAAATTGTCTCTTCGACTTGCTGGCCTCATATGCTCGGGATTCTGGATATGCATCGGTGATAATTATGGCATGATTAATAGATATTTTGGATGCTTTAAATAGTTTCGCTAATAAAGATTAAAGTTTAGGCACCAACACCCAAAATTAGTTCAAATTGTTTACGAGAACTATCAACGCTGCGTCTAATATACAAGCGTCCTAGGTTTTACTGTCAATGATTCATTAAAACTTGTAGACAATGAGTCCAAATAAAAATAACTGAATACATGAAATATTCACAAAAATAATGTTTTTTTCTAAAATAAATATTTACGGTTTATATATAATTATTATAACATTACTTTCGTGTGAACGTCGTTAAAAATTAAACCTTTCTTGTTTATAAATGTACGCATAGGCTCTACGAGTATTAAGACGACACGGAGCCTATCGTTTTTATTGATAAACATCATTTCATGACGTGCCTCCTTGTCGATTATACATTCTTCGTATCTTTTGACTTATCTGCTCTTTTGTTTGTTTTTGTAGTGTCTTATCTTTTGTATAGAATCGCATAGCTTCTTTTTTTTTCTACTTGACCAACTCTGATAACAAAGCAGCATTTTCTGCTTATCTCTCAAGCCCAACGTCTATTGTATCTAGTCGAAATATATTCAAGAGACCGCAAAGTTCCGAGAAACGTTAAAAATATATTTCCACCAAAATGATTAAAAATACTCTGAAAAGGAATATCTCCTCTGTCCGCATTCATAAACTGGAGAATATAGCTAAGAACTAGCAAATTGACTTCAGAAGCGAGGTTTAAGTGCCCTTCCGTCACAACTACATATTTCTCTCTATCTGTTACTCGCCCACACGTTTGACTTGTGTCACGAAATTACATCCAACGTCAGTTCTCGATGTGTGCTCTTTTGAACTTCAAAATACTAGTTATTTTTCTTCAACTAATGTAGACGATTATGTACAAGTCAGTTGATTACACACGAGTAAATGCGTATTTAGTGTTTCCGGACGTCAACGGTTATTAGTCCTGTAAGTATAGTTACGAGTATGTTATATTCCGGGCTATGACCAAGTTTCTCCCTCCGCTGAGTTCCGGATCCAACCTACACGTCATGCGGTTTGCGGGGGCCTCTCTATTCCAGGCATATCCCCCTGGCGACCTACCATCACAGCCTGGACAAGCTCTAAGCTGCCGATTGGTTTCCCGACTCGTGTAGTAGTGTAGTGCGTGTAAGTAAAGGAAGAGAACTTCGAAAATGTTGGGACTTAATGTAAAGTACCGCTCCCCAATATTAAAATATCCCATTGAAATTCGAGGGTTCACGACATCTGCCAGATCGATCACGGATTATCAATTATGGTGAAAGTGCTGTGTCCAGATAAGGCGCTAGAGCAGAGTAAGCGTTGTTCACACACGGATGGGCGGACGGACAAACGGATAGTCGAAAACCAATTTATCGGCATCAAGGTCGCACAAAATGTAGGTTCTGACTATACCGCGTAATCAAAAACAGTAATTTTATTCATGCTGTAGTAGTGAGAAGAAAAGCACGTTTCTGATATCTGGCACTCATAAAATTAGCTTTTCTGATATTGGCAGTTTTCTTGCAGTAATAATGTTAATGAATAAATATGTTATGCTATAAAATGTTAATGAATTCATTAAAATAATTGTTGTTATGATGACCCGAAACGAAGTATGTAGTTGCCGTATGTGAAGAGGAAAAAGTAAGAAAGAAGCTTCGCATATCGGACTTCTAGGTTTGCGCCCCTACGGTAGAGAATTTTCAACTCCAGCTAAGAAACTACGTCGAATCAGGAATTTCTGACATTTGCCAAATATCAGTTCCTCTACCTCGGTAATTGGAGATACGCAGTTTTCTATCAAACTTATGGCGCCATTAATAAAAATTTGTGTAGTTGTCGATTAGATATTTGCAGATTCTTAGTTTGGCGTTTAGTATATCGGGTCACCAGTGCCAATTCAACGAATTTCTCACCTTTGTCATCTACCACACAATACATACATGGAAAATAATAATAATAATAATAATAATAATAATAATAATAATACACGCAAGGTCCTCTCTGTATTTATCAGAAATATCAGTTGGCTTTGTAAATATTTTAAGAAAATTTTTCTTTTAAAGATCATTATCATCAGAGCCTGGAAGTTTATTTTACCTAAAACAACCCGGCAAAAAGACATTTATTTTTAGTAAAATAGGCATGCAAAAAGCTAAATTACAAGGAGAAAATTTATTCCAGCTAAATTACAAGGCGAAAAAAGGAATGTAAACAATGAAAAATCAAATTTAAAAGGAAAAATTGTAAAACAATAATTACAATGATTTACAATTTTATTCTAACTAAAATTTACATTGACACTTAACGAGTAAGGAAACGATATTTTATTCGTAATCTTGATTCCAGATGACCATCCAGTATAATGGCTACAAATCTGTTTCTTCGAAATGAGTTCGTGGACACACCTTTGAATCTTAAAATGGCAACAGTGAAAACGGAATTATATTTTTCGTTCTTCGAACTTATGTAATCGGCAGCGTTGAGAAGGGTATATCATACACAGAAGGGATTAAGTGCCATACTCAAAAATAGGATGGGACCCCTGGAGTGAACTAAGTCAGTCGGCATCAAAGAAAAATTCAAATATCTTGACTAGTATCATTTTCCCTTTTCATTTAGATTTTTAAGACAGCTTCAGCTTCCACAGAAAGATAAAACAAGATCGTACGTTCATGTTATCCATACTTGCAGATATTTATCCAGCTTGATCGAGATCGGTGCCAGGAAAAAAAAGAAAACGAATGACGAAAATGGGAGGGAAAGGCAAAAAATGAGAAAATGGCAAAAATAGGCATCAGAAGCTAAAAAATACTATAAAAAACTCCCGAAGTATAATTGTTTCCTACAGTTAAAAGTCATAAAACAGTAATAATAACAAAAAAGCATTTTGCCAAACTCTGGTTATCACATGATTACAAAAAATTGTTATGTTAAGCACAGTGGCTAAAACGCAATTTCATCCCACTTTAGTAAATTTCATTTGATATTTAATATTTAATTAATACATTTAAGTAGTATATTTATGATTAAATAAAGTATACCTAAATATTATACTAAGTATATTTTTTCGAATAAAATGTTTTTGTTTTGATTTCAAAAGTTAATAGCCTATGATTTCAATATGTTTATAATTTAATTAAAATCCTGTGTTTTGTCATCCCTAATTACTTTTTATTTATAAATGTTCCCTCCCCCTGTCATTTTGTAAGTTAACATAAATAAAAACGTTCAATATTTTTTTTTATATTTTCAATATTATGTGATTGCAATAATGAGAATTTTGGAGTCGTTCCGAGACTCCGAAGCTCAGGGCCGCAGTACAATTATCACGTAGGATAAGATTTTTCTACAGCTCCAAATCTGTGGGTGGTGGCAGTCTCCAAAATGGCCGGCCTGCCCTGCCATCCGCGCGGAGCCGTGCTCTGCTGCACCGTGCGACGAGCCGGCAGCCGGCCGGGGCCCGAGCGCGGCTCATGAGGAGAGAAGTGAGTTTGTTCATTAAGGTTACTTTATATGTAGCCTCCCCTCTTGCGTCACTTCCGGCGCAATCATTTAATAAGCGTGCCTGCTCTCCCGGTGCGGCGCGGCGCGGCTCGCAGCCGCAGCCACGCACTCGCCCGGCCTTGCCTCACTGCGCATGCGCCCGCAGCCCTGCAACTGGCGGCGCTGGGGAGGGGGCGGCGCCCGCTTCAACATATGGCACGGGCAGGGAGCGACGGGGCAAGTTGCTCCATTTGCGAGGCCCCAAGCTAAAATATTTTTGAGCCCCCTCTCTTTTTACTGTCAACAATAACATTTTTGAAATTGGAGATTTTAATAGTTTAGTCAGAATTAATTAAACAATTAAAACATGCCTTCAAATAATAATTTTATTTTCATTTTAAATTTAAAAATTGATATGAATATCAATATATAGAATTTTATTAAATATAAATTTGTATTTTTGATAATTTTTATTAGAAAATTTGCCATTTTGCGTAATAATTTTTCATCCCCCTTCAACACTGCGGTCCCAAGCTGTATCTTAGTGAGCTTAATCCGCCATTGCATCCACACATTAAGTAAACGGACATCCACACGTTAAGTAAAACAAGTAAACAATTAGAGAAGATACGATGAAATCAGAGTTTTCATTTTATTTTGCTGACTGGTTGTGAGAATAATACCTGAATAGTTTCAGAACGAAAAAATTACTACCTTCTCCTCAATTACAAGAAGAAATGTTTGTAATGTCATTTTTCTGAGAAATGTTTTGTTTCTGCGCAGCAGTTTCTTGACGTCTTCTTTTCTTCTACTAGTGGCTTACAGCGACAAAATGCTGCTCAACAAAATGACACAAAATGGTTTCGGTGTAACACATATTGCTCAAGAACGAGGAATAAGATACTGTCGGATAAAACAGCAATAAATGAACTATTTTAAGAGAAATAGTTTTTACGAATACTACAAATACATACTACACTATACACTAACATTATAATAATCCTTTCCATACCAAGAATTTAACAAAAAGTTGATCTCCACAACATGTGAAGAGGGAATATGTAATGGCGGGTGGCATCTTCCTCGCTGACGCATGACGTCATCTGCATTGAAAGCAATGCAACGCTGAGTATGAAAATTCAGACGGTAGGAGAATAGGTGGAAAGATAGAAACAAAAAAAATTTACGAAATTGAAAACTTTTTTTTTTCTTTTGTAATTCTTCCCTTTTCCTGAGTATCTAACGAAACAGTGGACGCCTCTCAAGACCAGAGGTTGCATAGTTTTCTTTCAATTTCTGCGCGCAATGGAAGTGAACAATGGAGTGGCCTGTAGCAGCAAAAGTCTGCAGACCACCTGCAAACGACGCAAAATGTTTTTTTCCAAAAAGAGGCACGAACGCAGCCCAAGAACAACAAATGAAATACTCTCGAATAACATTGCAACATTAATTATCAATTATCATACAACATTGCAATAAATTATCATATAATATTATAAAAACAGTCGTCACAAATACTGCAATAACACATACGGAGACACGGTATAACAGTTCTGTACATACCAAAAATTTAAAAAATTTGCTGTTCCACAACCCAATGCGTGAATAGAAAATATTTAATTCAATTAGTTCAAAGAATTGGTCACCCTGACCGGGATTCAGTTCTTTGAACTAATTTAATTATCAAAATACATTGTTACTCAGCAACATGGTCACAATTTGGATAGCTGCACGTCTGCGGAACATATTCTCCGATCGGCAGTGCACAAGGTGACAATTATAGAAAATATTTAATTAAATTAGTTCAAAGAATTGGTCACTCCGACCGGGATTCAATTCTGTGAACTAATTTAATTATCAAAATACATTGTTACTCAGCAACATGGTCACAATTTGGATAGCTGTACGTCTGCGGAACATATTCTCCGATCGGCAGTGCATCCAACAAGGTGACAATTATAGAAAATATTTAATAGTCTCTTGCTTGCAGCCTTTCTGTCGCATGTCGCACGTCAGCTACATCATAGGTAACGCACTGAGAATGGGGATTCAATGAACATGTGGAACTATGTCATTTTGTTTACAGATGTTTTATGCAAGTCTGATTTGAAAACAGTTTTAATATGTTGACGCCCTAATAACATAGTATTCAGAGTTAAAAGCCATTTTCGCCAAAAAATATCAGAATATTTCCGTTCTGTGGGCGCGATATCGAACAAGCAGGAGAAAATTGGCAATTTTATCCAGGGGAGGACATTCAAAATTTCAGGAAACCGTTGAAAGAGTAAAACTAAGTCCATTCCCTTTACATAACAGTTCTAATAATGTGTTTCGAAAAGTGTTCTTTTCCAACTTCTTTACTTTAAATTCCTTGATTTGAAAACTTTGAAGTGTGGAAATCATAAATGAGACACGTAGTCATGGATGAATTATATCTCAAACCTGGACGTAGAAAATGGAGCATTTCCGGCTTCTCCAGCAGGAAACATAGAACCCTAGGGAGGGGGAATTTAGGGAGCGATACGGCCGGCTGTCGATCTAAAGGCGGCTCCACACATTCGGCATTCGCCGAGCAGCGAGCTAGTGCTCGCCCGATTCCGTGCACCTGATGTATTCGACGAATTTTCGCTCCCTTTCATGTGTCCAAAAGACCGACACGTGATGGGTAGGGCGAGCACCGAATGCTCGACACTCGGCATTGCACGAAAACTCCTAAAATTTCCAAAAAAACTTTACATGACCTAATTGAAATAACTATTTATGCACAACAAATTTAATTTGAAGAAAAAATCGCTGTCTTCAATTTTGTAGTTGTAGGAAGACGCCGGAAAAAACCAAACGTTTGCAATTTTCGAAAATTCTGAGTTAACTGTGAAAATCGGACATATGCCATATTTATATTATTTTGCTATTATCTTACAAGAAATTTAAAGAAAAAATTGGAGCCGTTTTTGAGAAAATTTTGAAATTGTTCGGGGGCTTCTTGTGAAGTATCCCCAAATTTTAAAGGATGTTTTTCAAAATTTCAAAGCTTCGACTAGAGCCAGATGGAGTGGGATTCTTCAGTTTGGAAGAGATCGTGCGCATGGTTTAGGCGCTAGTAGTGTTCACAGACGGACGGACGGACGGACGGACGGACGGACGGACGGACGGACGGACGGACGGACGGACGAACGAACGAACGAACGAACGAACGAACGAACGAACGAACGAACGAACGAACGAACGAACGAACGGACAGACGGACGGACAGACGGACGGACGGGCGGACAGACGGACAGACGGACAGACGGACAGACGGACAGACGGACAGAGGGACAGAGGGACAGACGGACGGACGGACGTTTTGAAAAAAACACTTTTTTGGTATCAGGGGACCCCAAAACATGTATTTCAGTTGAAATCTCGAAATCGATTTTCCGCAGCATTACATAACTTTCTGTATACTACGTATATTACTCCCGTATATACGTATGTATACGAGAAAGTAAAAACGACGAGAAACTACTGTGCAATAACGAAACGATTCTTGGCAAATGACAAATATTGTTCATAAAATTGAGAAGATTGCACTGTTGTTTTCTGATGAAATTACTCATCCTGTACTATTACAGATATAGCCCATTAATACAAAAATGGACATGAATTTTGGTCTCATAACTTCCTTACTCATCTTTGGTCTTCCAGTCAGTTATGAATCCCCTCCGCATGATAAAATTAGACTTCAATATTCCTTCAAAGTATCCTCAGAACATCTACCTGTCATGCTCTGTTCCATAATATTGTAGAACCACTTTTGGTGACCTACCACATACTTCCTCTCCAACTCTGTAACAACTTTCAGATTCGTAGCGTTGTGAAGAAATGTTTTGATACGCAGACTGAAGATCATTTATGAGTGGTATCATTTATGATTGATGCTTCCATCTTTATTATGTTCATAGCCGCTAGTTCAACACTTTCACTGATTCTAACTCTTCATTCCTGGATCATACTGTTAGTAATAAAAATAATCCCTATATTTTCATGAAATATTTTGTTTCTATTTTGTTACTGGTCGCTGGTGTAGAATTCTTCTTAAACAAAGGCCTTAAAAACTTTAACTCTCTTTAATTTAATTTAGCTCTAAAAACTACCTGCATGCTTGTTTATTTGATTATAGATGCTCGTCTGTTGGGAAAAGTCAAGTCTACTGTCATCAAGAGCATCATTCACGAACCAAATGAAATAACTTTTTCTTTTTCATGACAAAGCACGGAGTTCTCTAAAAGAAATAATGGAAAAGCCTTTTGAAAATCATTCATGGATTCAAGAATTTAGTAATGGATAAGCTATTGCTACTCAAGATACGACGCACATACGATTTCATGTGATATGCGACGCTTTTGAATGTCGTGCGATTTTAGGTGTTCGCGAAGTGCAATTTTATTTAAAAGAAATGGTGCACAATATACACTTCTCCCTATAGGAGGTCACACACATTTTTTACTGTTGACGTTAAACAAAAAAATGAACTGATATTCTAGTGAAATTCCTTGCAGGCAAGAATGTTTCCCTGAGAAAGGATACAATGTTGGAGAGTGAAAATTAAGCACCGGGCAAGCGATACCCTTGTTGCCTTCCTTGTATGCCACAGCTGCATCTGGTACGACTGGGCGTGTATTCAAAAATGGACCTTGAAACTTGCCCTCAGAAATGTTTCCGAGATACTACTTGAAGCAGTTGGAGAAATGGATGAAAACGCCGAACGGACGTCGCTGCTACTTTGTCTGTTGCATGCGACCGTGCGACTCTGCTGCTATTAGTGCGACATCGATGGGTTTTCGATTTGTGACCGCTCTAATGGGCATGCGCAGGAAAAGTAATATGCTCGTTATAGCGTTCACGCTTCGAACACTTCTACATATCTTCGCCCACTGCGTGAACGAGATCGACGTTCTTTTAAGCAACTGGAAGGTAAGCAATAGATTTGACCGAAGATTTTGCGAATTTCTTCCCCCAATCAAGTTTTGAACCAATGAATGGATTTTATTAAATCAAGCATTCTGTAGGAATGATATATGCTTTAAAAAGTTACCTAAGAATCTGTACAGAAGGGTCCAAAATTGTCTTTGGACCCGAGAAGTGGATATGTTCTTATCCGTGATGATGGAATTTCTGTTTTAAGAAATTTGGAAATCTCGTCGTTTTAAAATTATTGTAAAATATTACATTGGCATTAGCTGGAGCCAGAGATTTATAAAATACTGCCCTAGAAGAGACTGCATCACTTAAATAAAATGCTATTTTTTTTAATATATGCGTAAGGAACAACAGAATAACGTCAAGGGCACGGTAATGCATAATATGGTAGTGAGAATCGGGAGACGCGTAGTCGGGGCTTAACTCGGCGACATCAGAATAAATACACAAATCAATCACACAACCATAGATAAAGATAATTTAGAGTAGTAACCTTTTTATTTGTATCTAGATTGAATGATAATCTTATTGCCAAAATAATTATTAGAAAATTGTATGGAAATTTAAAACAACATAAATATTTTTCGTAATTTCTGATCAAATGAAACATTTTGAAATGAAAAACAACTTTAAATTTTAAAATAAATCAAGTTAGTAAGGAACAAGGTGGGGTTATTTCTATTTGTCAAAAGTTGTCTAATGCAATCAAATCGTGATGAGCTAAAATAAACTTATTACATCAACTTTTCTTTCCCACTAAGTACGTTCCACATTTCTACAGCAAGCGTTTTGATTAAGTGTAAAAAACTAGTCCCCCAATTGATTTCACAAAGTAACAATTTTGTATTATAATTCGTAAAATTATATTTTATTTTGTTTGTAGCATTGGATTTCAACCACTTAACGCAAAGAAGTATGTGTCACATTAGATTTCATACACCCAAGTATGGAATATAAAATTCCTACATTTTTTTTCATGTTAGGATGATTTATCAAGTCTTTTGCGTTCTTCATTTCTTCTACGTTGCTGTTTTTAATCCTGAATAATCTGAATATTTCGATGATTCTAACATGCAAATTTCGACTATTAACGTAATTGTGTAAACTACTTATTTTCTTCAAGGAAATTCGAAATCACTTTAGTCTTTAGACTCCTGACATACTACGCAGTCTTAGCGCGTTATCTTTTCTTCCTCTGGAGATACTTCGCTGTGTACTTAAAGCCAATGAGATAATACAGAAGAGAAGCGCGATCGGGTTCTCAGTCTGAGGCTTCCATTTTGACTGTGAGATTGAGAAGGCAATTACTGCGGAATGAGAGCTGTGGTGAGGCTATTTTTTCAATGTGGCAGGTTATGTTAATCATTTCGTGAAACCGGAAGTAATTACTAGAGCTTTCAGCAAATTCAGATGGGATCTGTGTTATTGAGGGATTGATGTGTGTATAGTCGGTTTGATCATATTTTTCTCTGATTCTAAAGTTCGTGCAACAATTTGGTACTTATTCGAATAGATGATAAATTATTAATTGTGAGTAATTTATCAAGGAGAAGCATACTAACTGGATATTTTTAAGTTTTTTTAAAAAGGCAAAACGCTTGGAGTTTATAATTTATATATTGTCTAATATTTTAACTACGTGTGTTTTACGTAATTGTAAAAAAACACCGAAGTTTTTCATGGACATTATTTCTTTCCATTTATCAGAGGAACCACACATTAAATTTTTGATAAAGAAGGCAAGAAGTGTGGTATCGCGGGAGCAACTATGAATATGCATTTAACAAATTCCCTGAAACCCGAGACGATAATGAGCAAACATTTGAAAATCTCCAAACAATTAATAAAAGTATTTGACCTTAGAGGTATACTAATTACAAAGCATCTTTATCAGCCCAGTGAAGTGCGACGAATTAGTTTCGGATAAATATTTGATACATACGTATGTGTGTGTATGTCTGCTTACCTCTCTTCCTTACTGTTTCCAGAGGGAAACACAGCGTAAGTGTTCGCAATACTCCCCACACCGGTTAGAGCTAGCTCGCTTCCAACGTGCGGTCACCATTCGTTGACCCTCATTCCATAACCTGAAGTGTCCTGGGAATCCTTAACTTTTTAAAATTTATTTCCGTTTGGCCCAAAGACCCTCAGCACCCGAATACGATACATTTACAGTGCACTGAATAATATTGACATTGTTTAGGAATCATAATTGAGAGATGAATATATTGAGTACATGAACACATTAAGTACATTTTTCGTTTAGTTCACTAAATATGCTCATTGATTTCATGAAAAATCGTTGATTGAAATTACGTTAATAGCACGATGCAATTAAAATTCCAGTGCAATTAAAAATGCACACTACAATCAGAATTTAGAAAAGAACCAAATCGTTGAATTAAGAAACTATAACACAGACGTAGCCAAGGTATTTGCAGTTGGCCATTAAATATGAACAAAAAAAATTACGACCTAATCTATAAACAAGAATGAATAAAACTAAATTGGGAAGTAAACGTTAAGCTAGCTGACTTATAGAACATAAAATATTTAACGTGAATAAATTAAATGTTTCACTTGTAAAACAGGAAGTAGGAAGGTCCTAGGAATGTAAAAAATGTAAATGTCAATTGTCTTTACCAGTTCTAAAAAGTACGCTATAGCAAAACTGTGTCAGAAGTGACTAGTTTTCCAAGCAATACTATGTCATGAAATGTATGCCTCGGATGGTAAAGATGTGCTTGAATTTCTTAAAATTTAAATTATTCTTAAATGGAAACGAAAAATTATTGAACGTAACATGTGAATAAAGGTGTATAATTGCACTCATGATATATATTTGAAAACTCGCTTCTATCGTCACTCATTTTCTTGAACATACCACTCATGAATTTATCTCCCTCTTTATACACTCGTTTCATTAATTACTATTAATAAATAATTGTTCCTGAATTAAATGTGTAAAGCCACACCAGGTTCGTGGTCAGGGAAGATCAAATAACTGTGATGGTAGATTCCGATTTAGTCTATTGTGGTGAGGATTTTGTTTTCAGATTTTGAAATGTACTGCGAGGGAATCTGGGAGATTTTGGGATAGATCCTAAAAGATAGGAGGGAAAATGAACGGAGATCGAGGTAGTGCCGAATTTGTAATGTAACTGGAAGTTGTTCCAGAGGAGTTTATTTTGGAAAATCTGCATTTTTTGGATATTTGGTTGGCTGACCAAGACCCACATACGAGAAACGTAGGATGCGATTGGACGGATCATTGATTGGTAAATGTGTGGAGCAACATGAAACCGCAGGGGTGATGACTTTTCGAGTATATGCAATTGATTCTACGAGTAGCCAGAGTGAAGGATAATTGATTTCCCAGTGAGAGTTCTGTCAAACAGTGCACCGAGATATTTGGCTGGCTTGTTGGTTGGGTGCCAAGTAATATTTTCTCCTTGATAGTTGGGAGGGGGAGGAATATTTGGTCTGCCAAGTGTGAAGATTTAGGCTTGACCTTTTTGCTGGATTTATTTGAAAAATCCTTATCCTCAATGGGCCCTTGCTCTACATTACAAACGTGTCCCGCGAACCCCAGTCGGTTTGGTCGGGTATTTGCAGAGTAAGGGAACACATAACGCCAGCTGTGTCCCCACATTGCACCATCTGTGATCTGAAGGTCCGTACCGCGCATGTGGTGTCACCGATCAAATTTGTATATACCGCACCACCGTACGATTTATAAAAGAACTATGACAAATTTAATACCTCGATATTCTAAAAACATTCTGCACATTTTAACATATGTATTAACCATATAATGCGATTGTAAGAATATTCAATAGATTTCTAGAAGCAGCCGATAAAAAATGTTTCAGAAACAATTTTATTGAGTAGTAGTATTATTTGTTACTTTATTTTGATCATCGTAGCCTTATTTTTATAAACTATTCCAATTCAAAATTATCCTTCAATTAAGAAAAACACCATTCTAATAGACGCTTATCAACGCCATTATGCAAAAGTTCAACTAGCATACTTAGTGTTCGGAAGTTTTTTAAAAATTTTTTATATTGAACGAGAGATTTTTTAGATCAATTTGCTAGGGACATTTTATAATAAAGGAAATCCTAAAATTAAAGACTAATAACTTGCATTGCATTTTGTAAATATTGTGTGGGAGATTTTTATTCATTATTAACACGGTTTATTTTTATCCCGTCATTATTGACGGATTATTCTTAGTAAAATATCATTAAACCGACCCTAAACTAGATGATAAGTCACTGCCATTATGATAATTATGTTATCCATTCCATTTTTTTTCTGAATATGAGTCTGCATTTCATTGAAAATGAACCAGTAATTCAACTAATAAACAACAAACAGGTGACCTAATGCAAGGAGAGTGATGTAAGCAGGTCACTCCCCTTGAGTTCAGTAGTTCCACAACAAATACGTCAAGAAATGAAGAAAACATCGTATTCAGTTGGTTCATCTTGGCGATGGCCTGGAGGAGCAGCCAGCGTTCGAAAGAGGACTGCGGCGCCGCCCAAAGGCCCTCGTGCGTTAAGTAGCCCGTGCCGCTAGTGACGATAATGGGTCTTACTAGCGCACTACTACTTGATGCACGGCGGTCGCCTGACTTCGCGACATCAGCGCCGCACGCATCGACGGCGCCGTGCCGCGGCGTGCCGGCTCGGCCACCCGCGCACTGCATCTCGACTTTTATTTATTTTATTTATTTATTTATTTATTTATTATTTATTTATTTATTTATTTATTTATTTTTTATTTATTTATTTATTTATTTATTTATTTATTTATTTATTTATTTTTTATTTATTTATTTATTTATTTATTTATTTATTTATTTATTTATTTATTTATTTATTTATTTATTTATTTATTTATTTATTTATTTATTTATTTAATTTTACGTCAAAAAACAGTTAAAAACTGCGTATGACGTGCTATGGGGAAAAGTGAATTGTGTGCACATTTTCAAAATTCTGTGATCCCTACACTAAGTCATATACTACTTAAATTTTGAATTTTGAAAGGGAGAAAAAAAACTCCCATGTAGTAAAATCTATTTTCAAGGATAAATAAGCAATAAATTTTGAATTTTGAAAGGGAGAAAAAAAACAAAAAACTCCCATGATAAATAAGCAATACATTTTGGCTCTTATTACTTCCTACCGCGACAACATGGAAACGATAATTTGAATAATTGTATTTCCCACTGAATTCTAGAAGACGTGCACAGAAAATGAAGTTACATTTATGTCCAGAAGCAAAACAAGGGGTCATCTCAGCATTTGCTCAATGGATCAGGGAAACTGGACGAAAAACCTGATCGAGATGGGTTTTTCTCGATCAGGTTTCGACTCATCTGCCACTCCCCACATCAGACTTCGACCTCATCTGCCACTCCCCATATTTGTCCACGGCAGGGCGGGATTCACTCTCAAGCAAAATAAGCAGCTGCTTCCCAAGCTTCGCGAAAGAAAAATATATAGGAAATTCACAAATAGATTCATAAAATATTCCCCCAAAAATTTATAAAACATTCCCCCAAAATCCTAAAATATTATCAAAAAAATGATAAAATATTCCAAAAAAATTCATAAAATATTCAAAAACAAAATTCATAAAATGTTTATATCTGTGAAATAATTGTTAATCGAACAGTATTGTTCTATAAAGTTTGTGTTTGTACTGAAAGGTGGGAAGTAAAATTTATTCTTTTGTAGTTAGTGGTTTTTTTTAGTAAGTCGGGAGATTTTTTTCCGGAGGGGAGCCTCATCATGATTTTGTGCTTGGGAGTCGCGCAGAGCCTAAATCTGGCCCTGCCCCTGGCTATTGTGCAGGTAAGCGCTGTGTTTGTAACCCTTGCGGTGTGTGCTGGGGGATGGGGGTGGAAACTAGATTTTTAGGGGTTGAATAAGATTGTTTCGGAGGGATGCGTGCATTTATGAAATGGCTACAACTAACAAGTGCGAATGACACCAAATGACAGCCAGAAAGGGAGCGATCTTTAAATACGTTCGTACTAGGGAACGTTTTCTTATAGTATTATAAGGTAATTACCTACTAGATATGAATATATTCGCGCTTTTTTCCTGCTCCAATGAAATGAAGTTCTTCTGTATAAAGAAAATGATGAATCAGATGGGAATATTTTTAGATCGTTTTATTATTCCAAAGCAATAGTTGCACACAAAAAGAAAAGCACTTAAAATGTTTTTAGAGAAAGTTGTATATCCTATGGTAATTTACATAGTTCAGCGAAAGTTTTAAAATTTTTAACAATATTTCATTACTATATAAATTCTTATATATTTTAATGTTTTCAATCAAATTCTTTTAATTAATGCATTTTGTATGTTTATTTCATTGTTTGAGCTTCTTGGCCAAAATTGAGGGCGTAAGGGAGTTGTGCATATATCTGCCGCAAGTTAGCTATGATCACTTATGAAGCGTCGGATTTGTCTGAAGGTCGTATGTTTATACCATTCGCTTTTCAAATACTCAACATTTATTACGTCTATTCATTAACAACAGATGTTTGTAAGCGTGAATGAAGCACTTGAATAGTTCTTTGTAAATATTGATAAAATCTTAAGAAATATTTTTCAATAGTTCAAGGGTCGAAACGTTAAAATAAATTCCTGAAAAATGACATAAAACTTTTAAAGAAGTCAGAAACTTTTAAGATTTTTTTGTTCTTATACCATTGTGTTTTCTTTCTTCTCCTGAGAAATTATTTTTCTTATTCTTCGGGTATATGTTACTGTAACTGTTCATAGGTCAAATATTTAGCTTTCACATCACTTTTATATTCAATTAAAAAAGTGGACATAAAGGCAATAGTTCTTTTGAGCAATGTTTTCAATTAGTTGCATTATTATCAAAATCACACGCTAGAACCTAGCCCACACTACTCAATGACGTACAACCTTGCACAATGTCTTCTGATTAGGCTGAAAACTCACAATTCAGATTTCAATCGTTTCTTAACTCGTCTAAAGCAATGCAATAATGTAGGAGAAAATTGGATGCACTTCGAAATCAGCACTAATTGTGTGATTGGCATATGACCACGTGCGTGTTCTAGAAAAACGGCACTTTGAAAAGATTGGTGCTTAACAAGCAGATAATTATAAAACCGATTTGTCATGTGTCAAGTTAAAGGGAGGTAGAAAGTTAAGCATATAAAAAAGTTATTTAAATTGCGCTGACTTAACACAAGAGCGAATCACAGTACACAATTTATTGAATACTGGACTTATTTTCGGATGGTAAAGCGGATCATGTAAACGAGGCAACACATCTTACACTAATCTATTTCGTATACATAAACATTTTACAGAAATTTAGGAATATCATGCACAATAACTCCCCGCATGCGAGACCACGGGTACCAACGATCATTTTCAAAAGCCCCAATACGCTGGTGTTCAAATTAGAGAAAGCCGCATATACACGTGCAACAATCACGACTGCGGCAGCCAGTGGTCGTATGCCCATGTATTTAAAGTGTTACTTTCGAAACATTGTGCATGTATCAAATAGATTGTATCCTGTAAAGCGATGGTTGGAGCGGGAGCTAGGAGCTAGCTTGGATAGTTTTTATTTATCATTTACAATAAAATGCATTTTCTGTGCCCAAAAATACTAATTTTTTTAAGGAAATTATTTTAAATTTATGATATTTAAAATTGTCTGTAATTGTAATTTTCATGGTATTAGTCACACTTATCAATGTTTCATTTTTTAAATGTTTTTCCACCTGTTATTAATTTACAATGGTGATTTTCCAATTTTTCTACTACTCCTTGTATCCATGTATTTTATGGCCTATCTCTTTTTCATTTCCTTATACGTAATCATTCCAGTAGGATGTGAATCTATGATTTTCAGTCACTAGGAGAAAGATGACGAACCTTGGAAAAATTGAGATGGTTCCAGATTTACAGATTTTGTGGAAAAAGTTCGCTGACAGTTGAAATGGACGAAAGAAGAAATAAAAAAAGATCCTCCTTGAAACTAAAACTCCTTTAGTTAAAGGCAATTATATTATTAGCGATTTTACACTTCCTTGCCTACGCAAATCTACTTTGAAGATAAAAACTACAACACTTGCACTTTCAAAATTTCTAAACAGTCGTTATCAAAATGAATTGAAATATGTGTTGATTCACTTTTCCACAACAGCGTTTTTTTATTATGAAGATAAAAACTACAACACTTGCACTTTCAAAATTTCTAAACAGTCGTTATCAAAATGAATTGAAATATGTGTTGATTCACTTTTCCACAACAGCGTTTTTTTATTATGCGTAGATATATGTATATAGACACATTTTTATGTCACCTTTGGAGATACATTGCTTCATTCTGATCAGAAACATGATCGCGAATGCAAAGCTTTGAGTCTCAAATAAATTTTGTCAATAATGCCACAGGGTTCTGAAGATGAAAACTTTTGTTTGCATGTAGTCCCCAATAATACCAAATACTTAAATTTTTCCTATAAGGAAGAAAACAAGAATAAGCATTGAATTTTTAAAAAATAATTTTACATGCAATACAATATTGTATCAAAGAAGTTGAAAATCGCAAGTAAACTCCACCGTAATTACGTTATATCAATGTTTAAATAAAATTGACCACATTTGCACATTATGTCTAACACACCATGAAAAAATTGCCGAACAGATAAGATTGCGGTTTTTCGTGCATTTAATTATTATACTTTATTTTTGTCCTTACACAATGACAAAGATTGTGATTCAAAATATTATTTTAGAACTAGTGACACATTTTAACTACCTAGGGTGTTAACTATCTAGGGGTTTACATATTGAAGAGAGACGGAAGTCACCAGCAAAATTCATAAATTTCAAACAGTGTGTGAAACTATAATTAAAACGTTTAAAAAGAAAGCTCGAAAAGAAACCATATTAAAATTTTATGATATTATGGCCCTTCCAGTTTTATTGCATGGATGTGAAACTTGACTTCATAAACAAGAAGATGTTAGGAGAATTGAATCAACAGAAATGAGATTTTTGAGAGGAGTAAAGGGCTGTACGTTAAGAGTCCAAATAAAAAGTGAAAAAATAAGAGAAGAATTAGGGCGGAAAGAAACAGTACATGAGAAAATTAAGAAGTTCAGACAGCAATGGGTGACACATATTGGAAATATGCCGCAAGACAGTCTTCCAGTGCCAACCGTGAATTATAAATATCAAGGAAAGAGAAACATCGGAAGGCCAAGAATGAGAAGGAAAGAGGCTGGAACAGGCAATGGCTAATCCGTAAAGGAAGATGATGATGACTGTTTTTCAACAGCGTTTCTGAACATAAAAAATTAAACCCAATTATCCAAAGTTTAGAAACAGGGATATGAAAGTATAACTTCTATAGCATTATTGGATCTATATATAGTGAACGGAAATCTAGTTAGATGAAGCGAAAAACAAAAAAATTAAATAAAGCATGAGGAAAAATACATACTTAAATTCACGAAGAAAGATCGAAATGTAAATATTCAAACAACGAGCGAATTAGAAATATTGAAGAAGATATTTCATCTCAATAATAAGAGTCATGGACTTTCCGCCCGATATGTTGTAATGCATGCGTCTTATGAAGCGAATTATAAAACCTTACCATTCTTATTAAAAAATTGGTAAGATCCTTATATACAAGCACACCCGGCCCAAGCATGAGCGTGACTTCGCCGGTTGCCAATTTTTGCTACCACATATTTGCTCCATTATAGGAACACTGTGATTGATTGATTGACGATTCCTGACGCGCAAAGTGCTAAGGTCGTTAGTTCCGTAAGGGTAGTGCATGTTTTATTGTGGGAGGTGGCGGTGGTCTTCCCCTGCGGTATGGCGAAATCCGGCGCCGACCTACCTTCGGCTAACGGGGTTTTCCCCAACCAGGTGTCTCCCACCAGCCAGGCACCGCCCCGCCAGGAAAAGCTGTAAGCTCTTGACAAGTGTGGTAGTGCAGTGCACGTGTGTGTGTAAGTAAGTAAGTAAGTAAGTAAGTAGGGGGGTGAGGGACGGACAAGGTAGAGAAAGGAAAGATCGCGCGCGGTCCGTGGCCCGTTTGTTAGGGTACTGCTCCAGCATTCGCCTAGTATTGATCGGATGGAAAACCAATCAGAGCAGCCGACCGCTACAATTTTCCTTCACTCACCGACTGAATTCGACTTAGTTGACAAGCTGTTAAAAATTCCGCTAATCAACGGAATTCGAACCCAAGGACCTCCCGATCAGAGGTACTGCAGTAACATTAGCCGATGCCCTTAACCACCTTTGCCAGTGGCAGGAACACGGTGACAACACCAGATTACCAAGAGTCGCAAGTCCGGCTTGCAAGTCAGATCTGGCTGCGTATGGGCGAATCGATAACATAATTTCCTGCGCCCCCGATTTTGTATCGTAAAGTTTAAGCAACTAAAGAAAAGATCTAAATTAAACATTGTCCCCTTGATCCAGTAGCTCCTAGTTCTCTCGTTAATTTGTCGCTATCTAGGGGTCTGGTAGAGTAGTAAAAGACACTTTTCGGTTGCCACTTGGTGACAGGAAAGGAATATTTTATTAGAGAAATACTTGCTTATTAGCATCAGTTTAGTACTCTTTCAGGTCCCCAGATACGGGAAAATCGCGAGAGATCTAGGAGCTCTCGGAAAGTTTATCAGACAGAAACTCCTGTCACAGATAAATGTATTCGAGATTAAATGCTACAGAACTGAAATAAAAATAATTGGACTCGATCAATAGAGCGAATAAGATGTGGAACGTTTCAGTTGATCTGAGTACTCTTCACTGTCAAGGCTGGAGCACAAATTTATTTCTCAAATATAAATATTTTTAATGTCAACAAGTATTTTCTAAAATTTAATATATTACCTTCCACATCCTTCAGTTGCCCACTCATCCCCTACAGAATGAATAATATTTAAGAGAATCAGACCCGAAGCGCCAGCCACTACAGTAGTCGGTAGCAGTGAGTACACAGAAATTTTGCGGTCGCTAAACTGGCCTCCATTAGTAATGGCACGCAAATATCGAGGCCACAGATTTGGCCTTTAGTAATCAAAGGTTAAACCATTTTTGTTCAAGTATCTTAAAAATGTATCTTCCTTTCAGTAAAACGCTGAGGAAATCACACTTTTTCTGCATGACTTGTACCGATAGACAACCGATTACACCCTTACAATCTAGAGTCGAGACGTTCAGACACTTGTTTTGAACTAGACCTAAATATCGTATCAAATCATTCAGTTCTTTTTGACGAATAAAAAAAAGTTCATTGGAGATCTGAGGCCTTTTGGTAGGGCTACAAGTCCCTTGAGAAATGTTTCAACTTTCGTAATGTTGCGACTCATCAATATTATTAATTTCTCGAATGCTAATTCCTTTCCAGCTCAGTGGCGAGTTTGGTATCGGTAATCCTTCTTTATGAGCGAACAGATCAGAGAGCAGGTGGGACAATCAGATACTCAATTTTCTATTTTTAATATCCCTGTGTGTTTGTAAGTTGAAGGTAGCAATCATTAAAATTATTGGAGGGCTCTCACCACAGTATAGGAATAGGAAACGGTATCAAGCTTCTGTTGCCTTTCATCCAGTGAATAAGAATTACATGCAATTTACGCAGTGTACATGTGGATAGCAACGAACGTTTCTTTTCACCAACTCTGCAACCATAAACAGAAATTTTACAAACAGAAATTTTACTTCACTTATTGTGGTAAACATGTACTTTGTGATTTTAACATTAATCGTTTCTATAACAAAATTTATAGAATACATTTTTGGATGATCTACTTAAAAAACTTCCCATTCTGAGTGTAAACTGTAGCTAAAAACAACTCTTAAGAAAGAACATCTCATACTCGAATAAGTACTACAAGGAATAACTAGATATATAGTAGATATAGCAGATAATATTTAGATAACTTAATATATAAGATGGAGAAAACACTACTTTCACAACTAAAATGCAGACAAACAAAATATGACTAAAAATACAAACAACGGGACATGGTGCAGTATGCAGATATACTACGACGTAATAAACAGAAGACGGTAGAATTTATTCTATTAATTTGAATATATTATTAAAATTTGGTGTTCTTACTACAAAACCATTTGGGTAAAGCAATTGATAACACATCTAGGACCCATTTCTTTTCATTTAAAGAAGAAAATCACGAAATTTGGTTCAGTAGAAAGCTCAGATTTCTTTCTAAACGAAATCTCTGAGGGTTTTCAATATACAAATTTTGAATTTGTAAATGAGTATTCTCGTTTCAAATTTGATAAAGGACTTATTAGTTTTAAATGGATATAAAATTACAAATTCTTTGTGAATCGAATTCTATTGAAAATAATGGTGCTTTGTTTCGTTTTTTTTAGAGGGCGCGCTCTATCTCTAATTGAAAAAAATTGTTCGAAAAGATGTTACTTTAGTATTTAGCACCCGAATCTGCTGTGAAAACTACAGGTTCCCATTTAAATTTCAAACTTACTCTTGGCCAATTCCAACCTGCCAACGACGCTATACGGTTGTTGCTTCTACCCGCCCGATAGTACAGTTTAAGATTTTATTTCGGTCAATCTTTTTCGTATGACGCAAATGTCTCGAGGTATTAGGATGCATTCATTTAAGAACACCAATAATACTAGAGGCGACCCGTCAAAAATTGCGGGGCGAAATCAATACTGTGATAAGCCAAGAACTATCGGTTTAGTTTAAATGATAAAATCAGTATCCAGGTTAGTAATATCAGCATTGTTTGCACCTCGGAAGTCAAAGAATACGCATTGTCAGGACAACAAAGTTTAGTATTCCATGCTTGGTGTCATAACTTCGTGCAAATGGACACATCTCTGAATACATTATGTGCAGAAGGTGTGAAGAGGGCGTTGGATGGCCGTGATCTGTAGAAAGAACGCATGGAATCATTTTCTATAATATTATTGAATCGAACACACGCAAGCGGTTGGTGGGGCACGATTGCATTTTCAGCATAGGCTGGGTATTATGTAAACGATAGTGAGCTGGGAATTTATGTTTAATTTGAAGTTTGAGAGTTTGGTCTTGTGTAACTTGTAATTGGAAATTTTTATTAATGTAATGGTTGGAAGTTGGGATTAAATAGATTCCATGCTTCGAGGAGATGTATATTAGGGTAGTTTCGTAGATGGATTTTTTTAATAAGTTGCTGAATATAGTTAGTCACGAGTAGGTGTTTCATACGAAACACAGGATTCCATGAACAACATTCTGCTAGTCAGCCGAGAAGACAACGATCAAGACATTTTAGTAAGCTTACGAACTATAGTCAAACCCGTACGGGGTTTTAATGCTTTATAATGAAAGTAATTCACAGAAAATTAATAGAATTGTAATGTATAGATTATAAGAATAAATGTTAAATTGTTACTGTCGAAAAAGGCTGATAATTTATAGTAGTTGACATTAATCTAATAATTGATTTCAATCAATAGAACTTCCAGGAATCGAGATTCTGTATAGAAGTACACGTCCACATGCAATAGTTAAGGAGTGTATGTTGGATGTCGAACTCATGGTTGAGTTGGAAGTAAATCTGATAATTTAGTGTTAATATTTCGTAAATAGCTAGCCCACCGCGAAGCTTGACAAGGAATATTTATTACAATGCAGTCCACAGTCGCTCTCGCGGGCCGAGCGGAAATTCTGGGCGCGTCCACATTTCAAGAGTAGTTTAAATCACGGCGCGAACGATCTGCAAAATACCCATAGTGGTCTACGTCGGCGAAAGTCCTTAACCCTGACGGTTAACCAACTTTCAGTTCAAAATCTTCTAACCTCACCGAGTTGCTCGAAACACACACATCCATCCATCCATTCAAGCATCCCCATGGTCGGGTACAACATTGCATTAATCTCCTCACCACTTCCTTCGATATTAACCTTTGGAAAAGAACTAATAGACCTAAGAGTGTTTAGTAAAGTATTTGCGAATAAACCTAATATATCTGAAAATAGAGTGGAGTGTTTGCTAATACACCAGAATCTTTTATCGTTTTTTTCCTTTTCGTGGTAATATGTTTTCCAGGTTAATTCAAGTAGTTTCAGGTTAGGACAAGTTAATACAATAAATACAAATAGATCCCTCAGAGCTTCACAGGGTTTTCTTGGAGAATTCTTTGGGCATTCATTTGATCAGGTCACGTATCTTTGTTGAGAGTGAATGTCTCGAGGGGTTGATTTGGATTAGTTAAATTTTGTGCACTATCGTTTAATGTCACTTATTAATGTTTTTAAGATATTTCTGAAAGAAACTTTTAAGTAAACGAGATACATACAAGTTTATCTTTGCCTATCACATCCGAATCAAAAGATGAAACCAGTCTTGCAATACTAGAACCCAGAATCTTAGCAAAGTAGATA
Source organism: Teleogryllus oceanicus (assembly GCA_964035755.1). Classification (NCBI taxonomy): domain Eukaryota; kingdom Metazoa; phylum Arthropoda; class Insecta; order Orthoptera; family Gryllidae; genus Teleogryllus; species Teleogryllus oceanicus. The sequence continues at coordinate 82,568,868 of CAXIVR010000009.1, forward strand.
TTGAAATACCCGTAAATCTTATGGAAGAAAAATGCTTTTGAGAGAAGCCAAGATCTTGCTTAACTGTTTACGACAATTAGTTTAAAACGTGCTCATAAGCATACGTATATCCCCCATCGCTTAACAAAACACCTGGATCAATATCTTGCTATTCAAAGGTTCTATTCACATTTCGTATGTTTGAAAAATCCTCTAAACGTGAAGTTTCACTTCACGAATTGATTAACTGGCAAATTCAATGAAACTTTCGGAAATAACAGCATCACCATTTACGTGAGCTAAAGGTTGAATGAACCTTCTGAAGTCACGACAGTTATATTTCGTACGATGTAAATATTCCTGTACCTGCAGTTTTCACCTCGTTGTGGCTAATGGAGTAAGTGGCAAGGACGCGGAAGATTGTGCAGATAACAATATCGATGCGCACGTGAGCTGATTGGAACTTCCCTCTCAGTGCGCGTTGCGCGCCGCAAGTGCCCCTCGCGCGCCGCTTCACACCACTCGGTAACGCTCGCTAAAGAAGGCAGTTGACGAAAATGCCCCCTAATTCGGCCATTATCCGCGCTCCCCTCCGCGCTCCCGCCTCCAATTCAGGGCGCCAGATTTGTTACTTCCTATTTAAGGGGACGTTTCAATATGGCGTCGCGCTTGCGCTCCCGCCTGCCCGCCGCTTCTCCGCCCCGCCCCCCCGCCCGCCCCCCCCCCCCCCGCCCCCCGCCCGCCGCCCCCCCTGCCCGCCCAGCCCTGCCCGCCCCGCCCTGCCCCGCCCAGCCCCCCCAGCCCCGCCCAGCCCAGCCCCGCCCAGCCCAGCCCCACCCAGCCCTGCCCCGCCCAGCTCTGCCCCGCTCAGCCCAGCCGAGCCCAACCCCGCCTAGCTCTGCCCACCTAGCTCAGTCCCGCCCAGCCTGCCCCGCCCAGCCCAACCCCGCCCAGCTCCGCCTCGCGCCGCGCCACTGGCGCCAAGGACGCGGAATTTGCCGTCTGCAGCCCGCAGCGGTCGCGCCACGAACGACCTGTGAGCTGCGTCTCATCGCGAAGCACCGTCAGACCTCTTCTACACTCCGATTCTTTTATAGTAGCCGATGACATCAGGTCATTGTTACACCTCCGGCTTTATAAATGAATATTTTTAATTCATTCGCGAACGTCCTTCTCAACGGGGCTCGTGGCCTTAGAAATGTGTTTACGGCAGGAGGTGCAATAATGATCTAATGGCATTGGTCACAATAGAAAAGTCGAAATGTAGACCAGGGTGTTCAAAATGGCTTGGGTGTCGACTTCCTGAGGGTCGATGCGATATTGAAAGAGGGGTCTGTAAGGTAATGGTTAATTGGTCGGCAACTGATTGGTTTAATTAGCATCAAAATCTGATTGATTACAAAAATACATTAATGAAGTGATACTTTTTTTATATAAAACTATAAATCATGTAATAACACATTAAAATTCGTTCCTCTTTCGAAATTTCACATTATTACAAAAATTAAAAATTAAAAATGATAATACTAAATACATAAAATCTAAAATACGATTTTCAAAAACGTTTGTGTACATTATTTGCCGAATTCTCATTTTTATTAAATTTAAAAGATATTATTTGTATAATGATTCTGTTACATGGTGTTTATTCCAAAAAAATGTAAGGGATGAGTCAAACTTATTCTAAAAGAGCCGATGGAGGAAAAGTTTGCAAGTCCATCTTCTAGACAATGAGGATTCACAGTAATACGTCGGATTCTGCCACACAGAAAGTCGGATAATGAAGGTCAAAATAGAGAAAATTACATTTTTTTGTTAAAACTATTTCCTCATTATAAATATTACACAAAATAAAAAACATTGTCTAAACTAGTTTTTGTTGTAAATATTATTTTCTACAACATTCTCTGTAGGTTTAGATAATTTCGAAAACTGAGTGCGCTTTTCATACATTTTATTGCTAAAATAACTTTGTTTGCACTGTTTCTAAGTTTGAGAATAAATAAAATGAAAGTTCATAAAGAAAAAGTAACACAGAAATCAAAACGCACCCAATTACACATTTCGACTGTTTTTTTATTTCTCGATTAATGTTTCTTTCTGAACAAATATATTAATTTCTTTTGTAAATAATTAACAATTTACACGTTTCCTGAGTAAATAATAAACAATTAAGATGTTTCTGCAATGAAAAAAATTTTCTTTAGAAGCATTCTTTCAAACTAAGTTTTGAGTGTTTATTGCGTCTCAGCGATTCAGAATATCCAAGTAGTTTATTAGACAAAATATGCTTAAAACTGTCTTAAGCACTTATATTCAAATTTTTGACGTATCCTCCCTGGACATCCTATATTTCAAAACCCGAACGTGTAAAATTAGTACGATCAAGTGATTCGGCCCCTTGAGTCATGGACTCGTGGCAGTTGAGAAAATGAATGTGGACACGAAAGCTGTGAGGTCAAAACCCACATCCGAGATGAATGTTTTCAGTAGTGTTTGGGGTGTGGGAGCGATTCCTAACCTTACACCAGAACAATCACACTAACACCGAGGGGGGGGGAAGAGATATCACGGACAGTTATGTAAAGATACAGACCTGATCAGGATCTATCTGTTGAGCGATGGTGCTCTTCACCACCGCAAAAGAAGAAGTAGTATAGTTACTGCACGAGGCCATTGGTAGTCTTCGAGGCTTTTACCTCAACTCGCACCCGACTCCTCTCCGCCTGCATCCGCCGCCTGCCGTCCGACTTCCCTCCGCCTGCATCCGACTCCTCTCCACCTGCATCCGACTCCTCTCCACCTGCAACCAACTCTTTCCGCCTGGGTCTAATTCCTCTCCGCCTGTAACCAACTCCTCTCCGCCTGCAACCAACTCCTCTCCGCCTGCAACTAACACTTCCCGGCCTGCATCCGATTCCTCTCCGCCAGCATCTGACTCCTCTCCGCCTGCATCCGACCTCTCCCCGCCTGCATCCGTCTCCTCTCCGCCTGCAACCGACTCCTCTCCACCTGCAACTAACACTTCCCGGCCTGCATCCGATTCCTCTCCGCCAGCATCTGACTCCTCTCCGCCTGCATCCGACCTCTCCCCGCCTGCATCCGTCTCCTCTCCGCCTGCACCCGACTCCTCTCCACCTGCATCCGACTCCTCTCCACCTGCAACCAACTCTTTCCGCCTGGGTCCATTCCTCTCCGCCTGTATCCGACCTCTCCCCGCCTGCATCCGTCTCCTCTCCGCCTGCAACTAACACTTCCCGGCCTGCATCCGATTCCTCTCCGCCAGCATCTGACTCCTCTCCGCCTGCATCCGACCTCTCCCCGCCTGCATCCGTCTCCTCTCCGCCTGCACCCGACTCCTCTCCACCTGCATCCGACTCCTCTCCACCTGCAACCAACTCTTTCCGCCTGGGTCTAATTCCTCTCCGCCTGTAACCAACTCCTCTCCGCCTGCAACCAACTCCTCTCCGCCTGCAACTAACACTTCCCGGCCTGCATCCGATTCCTCTCCGCCAGCATCTGACTCCTCTCCGCCTGCATCCGACCTCTCCCCGCCTGCATCCGTCTCCTCTCCGCCTGCACCCGACTCCTCTCCACCTGCATCCGACTCCTCTCCACCTGCAACCAACTCTTTCCCCTGGGCAACCCCGAACCATTTCACGGCCGTCCCCCTCCACCTTCGCTGGCTGCCCCCTTTCACCAATGAGCCGCTCCCTCCATCGCCAAGGCGTTGCCGCCCCTTTCACCAATGAGCCAAGGCGTTGCCGCCCCTTTCACCAATGAGCCGCTCCCTCCATCGCCAAGGCGTTGCCGGCCCCCTTTCACCAATGAGCTGCTCCCTCCATCGCCAAGGCGTTGCCGACCCCTTTCACCAATGAGCTGCTCCTCCATCGCCAAGGCGTTGCCGGCCCCTTTCACCAATGAGCTGCTCCCTCCATCGCCAAGGCGTTGCCGGCCCCTTTCACCAATGAGCCGCCCCTCCATCGCCAAGGCGTTACCGGCCCCCTTTCACCAATGAGCCGCTCCCTCCATCGCCAAGGCGTTGCCGGCCCCTTTCACCAATGAGCTGCTCCCTCCATCGCCAAGGCGTTGCCCGCCCCCTTTCACCAATGAGCCGCCCCCTCCATCGCCAAGGCGTTGCCGGCCCCCTTTCACCAATGAGCCGCTCCCTCCATCGCCAAGGCGTTGCCGGCCCCTTTCACCAATGAGCCGCTCCCTCCATCGCCAAGGCGTTGCCGGCCCCTTTCACCAATGAGCCGCTCCTCCATCGCCAAGGCGTTGCCGCCCTTTCACCAATGAGCCGCTCCCTCCATCGCCAAGGCGTTGCCGGCCCCCTTTCACCAATGAGCCGCTCCCTCCATCGCCAAGGCGTTGCCGGCCCTTTCACCAATGAGCTGCCCTCCATCGCCAGGCGTTGCCGGCCCCTTTCACCAATGAGCCGCCCCTCCATCGCCAAGGCGTTACCGGCCCCTTTCACCAATGAGCCGCTCCTCCATCGCCAAGGCGTTGCCGCCCCCTTTCACCAATGAGCGCTCCCTCCATCGCCAAGGCGTTGCCGGCCCCCTTTCACCAATGAGCCGCTCCCTCCATCGGCAAGGCGTTGCCGGCCCCTTTCACCAATGAGCCGCTCCTCCATCGCCAAGGCGTTGCCGCCCCCTTTCACCAATGAGCTGCTCCTCCATCGCCAAGGCGTTGCCGGCCCCTTTCACCAATGAGCCGCTCCTCCATCGCCAAGGCGTTGCCGGCCCCCTTTCACCAATGAGCCGCTCCCTCCATCGCCAAGGCGTTGCCGGCCCCCTTTCACCAATGAGCCGCTCCCTCCATCGCCAAGGCGTTGCCGGCCCCCTTTCACCAATGAGCCGCTCCCTCCATCGCCAAGGCGTTGCCGGCCCCCTTTCACCAATGAGCCGCCCCCTCCATCGCCAAAGCGTTGCCAGCGCCTTCGCCGGAAGGCGCCGTAGTCTATAATCCCAAAACACTTCCTCCTACGTCCCCTAAACTCAGTTTCGCATGCAAAAATCTGCCTACGAACATTTAAGCACCCCCCCCCCAACCGAGTCATTCTCGATTTTTCTCTTCGTGATTACGCTGCCCTCGGCAGTTCTGCTGTCTTCGACAAGCAGACGGACTTTCAGTCATTCTTGATATCATCCTCGCCGAGGCCCCAGCTCTTCGACCGGCGGACTTCCGCAGTGCATTCATGTTCGTTGGAATGCGAGTCTTGTATACCAACATCGGCACGAGTTGTGTGGCATTCGATTTCTCAAGGGGCTGTTGGAAGCTGGCCTCATGGGCCGCTGCCTCCGTTTGCTGCCGTTTGTGAGCACGAGTCCCGTATGGAGGTCCCGTTTCGGCGCCGCATATGCGCCCTGGTATCACTGGACCCTGTGGCAGCGTGCATTCCGACATCCACCCAGCTGTGAATCGCAGAGATCTTCACTTCGCATCTCATGCATTTGTAACAGGCGCGGCTCGTCATTAAAGGCTGTAAGGCGGAGCCTCACCTGTAGAAATCGCCGCGCAAAAGAAATTTAAAATTATATTTATAAATGTATTTATTTATTAATAATGGCTTTCTGAGTTTCTTTATCTAACAGTCATATCAAACTTTTTGTCTGTGAGTTCGATAACGGTCGTCCGTAACGCATATGAAGCTGTTGACAGAGAAGACTAAAGCGTTAGGCTCCCACTTCATTCCACCATAAGGCCTGTGTAAAACGACGAGGCGTGACGTCATGCAATCACTGCACAGGCTTACCGGCGGACGAAGGCTGCGGCCAGGCAGCCTTCAAGGGTGGGGCGTAGGGTCTGAAGAAGGGCGTGCTCACCAGATAGAATTACTATGCAGCTCAGCCAGAAGAATTGCGCATCAACTAGTTTTCCCAGCATGCAGTAGGAGCGCTGCTCCCTTGAGTCTATATCGGAAGAGATTATGAATATAAATACAATGCAATGTAATATAATGCAATGCATTTGCAGCCTCCTCTATCTAGAAAATCACGAGCCGCGACTGATTCGTAAGGTATAAGTTTCACTTTCGCCCTTCATGCCGTGTCACCAGTGAATGTACTACATACCAGGAGCTGAACAGGATCAAATTACCAGAATAAGAGTGGCATTATATGAAACGCCTTCATCTACGTTAATTTTCGTTTTTTGCTCAAGATATTTGTTCAAATAATTCATTCAGTCATAATCAACTTTCATTTGTAACCTGTGTATTCATAGTTTAATAAATAAATATGTGCAATATTAACATAAAAATGTCACCGTGTCTTCAGTCAAAATCCGTTTCCTCCCTTAACCAGCGCCATTCCTTTCCCTCCCCCACCTCGGGCAGCACATGGTCCGACGCAGCGTAAAATTTATTTCGTGCGCAGAAGGAATCTGTTCAGTCCTCTACCCACAACCTCTCCCTTCCAAGGTTACTCGCCCCTCTCTCTGTTCAGATTTCTCTCCCAATGCGTCCGAGTATGGGATGACTCTTCTTCCAGGTTGTTCCTAAGTTTCCACAACGGAACTGCGAGACGCTTTGCCCGTCTTGCTAGCCTGGGGAAGGGAGGGGAAACTCCAGGCTCTTGGCGGCACACACTGGTTGAATAGGGCGTAAAACCTGGTCATAATTGCAAATATGAATGGATTTGTGTAAAAATGGGTGTCAATGGGTTTTTGAGGTCGCTGAATTTGAATATCATAAATAAATTTCAAAATTCAAAATGGCGGATCTACACATTTAAAAACAAAAATGCATAAAAATATACATATGGGGTTTTGGAAATCACTGATTTCGAGTATCATAATGAAATTTCAAAATTCAAAATGGCGGTTTGGAAATGTCTAACTGACTCATAAAAATAATGATCTGTGTAGAAATATGGACACAATAGTTCTCGCGGTCGCGGGTTAATATTGTTATCATTCCAAAAATTTGTATCAGTAATCTTCTTATTTAAAGTAATTATAAGAAGGAGAAATGGAAAAAAATATACAGAGAAAATAATTCCCTGTGGCGTAGAAGGCAATTCCGGGATATCTAGTGTTAAATCTTAATATGTAGCATTGCAGTAAAGAGGTTATAAAACAAAAAGGTGCAGATATGTACAGCTACATGAGCGTTATTCTGATTAAGAGTATTCTACTTGATAAATAAAAAAATGAAATACGCAGGACAAAAAATATAATTCACAATAAAAGTGACTAACATTGTTACGCTCTATGCGTTAGAACTCAGCCGTATTATATCATAAAATTATTTGACGCTTTTTCTAAATAATATACGTAACTTATAGTCAAAAGTGTCTTATATTCGGAAATATAAAAACAATGCACAAAGAAATTAAAAACACTTTTCTTTTAATTTCACAAATATCGTTGGCAAGAATCCATGAATTCGAGTGTTTCGACCAACGGTAACTTCACGAGACCGTGAGGAAGACAAAAACTATGTAAGTAACTTTCTGGAGCTGAAGAAGTGTGCTTCAATGTCTTCCGAACGAGATTTGCTAAGTTGGAATTTCGAACGCGCACTTTGGATTTTTCCATTGTGGCCAAGTTTTTGGCCCGATTGGCCAGTGTGCGGCGCCCTGGCACGCCCTGCTGCCCACGGCACCGCCCTGTTCCCTGGCGCCTGCCCAGCAGCACTTCAGTCCCGCTTGACAAGTGCCGGTGACATCCGCCGGCATAAACACGGGAGCCGGACGACTCTCTGGAGCATATACTACAAAATAACTATCACTATTTTATATGCATGTAACGCACTGCTTTTCTTTTTCCTCATTTTTGACGCCATGAAGTCAACTGGCTTACACAAGATAACTGCCAATTCACATTCGACAATCATGTACCATAAGAGCCAGCATTCCCACTGACTGCAGCGTCTCTGATCTGGGTTTTGATTGATTGATTGATTGATTTTTTCGTGTTTCCGGGCGCGTCAACTGCTTTCGTCATTAGTCCCGTTAGTGTAGTGCATGTTTTTTCTCGGGAGATGGCTGGATGGCGAGATCCGGCCCCGACCTACCGTCGGCTAGTGGGGCTTCCCCCTAACCGGGACTCTCCCACCAGCGGGTACCGCACCGGCCGGGTCAAGCTCTAAGCTCCCGACCGGTCTCCCGAAATACGTGATAGTGTAGTGCATGTTAGTGTAAGTGTGTGTGTAAGGGGAGAGTATAGGACAAGCAAGAGGAAAGACAGATCACGCGCGGTCCGTTTGGTAGGGTACTGCTCCGGCATGCGCCTGGTGTTGATCAGAAAAAACACGTAAAACTACCGATCAGAGCAGCCGGCCACTAGAATTCTCCTCCAGACAGCCACTGAATTCGACCCAGCTGAAAAGCTAGTGTCGAAAATCCTGCCACCGTCAGGACTCGAATCTAGGACCTCCAGGTCAAAGGCGCTGCAGTGACATCCGTTGATGCACTAAGCTACCGCTCCCGGTTCTGACCTGGGCGTTCTAGGGTTCGTGTCCCGGCGTTGGCGGACTTCGACACTCGTGGTGGATGATTCCGGTCTTCACACATCGTAACTATGTATTTCCTAAATCGACAGGAGAAGCGCAAATACTTTATACCCACAAGATTTTTCTCTCTATACCAGTCTAGCCGTTTCCCTCCCCTCGCCCGGTGCAGAAACGTGTTCTAAGCCTCAGCGACCGGATGTGGGTTCACGCTTTTGACCCCGTCATCCGCTCGCCGAGCGGCTGTTGGTTGCTGCAATGTGACACCATCTCCCGAAACCACCGCTTTTGCTTCGTTTCGCGGAAAACCCCGCTCGCCCAAATGTTATTGCCAATTGAGAGACCACGTGTAATCAACGTGTGTTATAGAATTTCTATATTTGTATCTCTTCCCACTCTCGCCAGATTTTCTGGCTCCTCTTCGCTTAACAAGCCACTGCAATTTTGTGACGGAAGTCCTTGTCATGTTTCATGTCTTGCATTGTTTCCCTCTCGTAAGTCTCATATTCAAAACTGTGGGTCTTAAAAATCTCTGATAGAACTTTGTGGTGCGAGGAAACAGTAGATCCTACCTCTTAAATCTCGTATGCTCTGTCGTGCATTTTACAGGGCTCTGACAGCGCGCTATTACGCCGTCGACTAGCTTTTCAGCTAGGTCGAATTCAGTCGCTGTCTGGAGGAGAATTCTAGCGGCCGGCTGCTCTGATCGGTAGTTTTCCGTGGTTTCTCTGATCAACACCAGGCGAATGCCGGAGCAGTACCCTATCAAACGGGCCACCAACCGCGCGCAAACTGTCATTCCTCTTCCTTGTCCTATTCTCCCCCCTTACACACACACGCTCTTACACTAACATGCACTACACTACTACATATTCCAAGAGACCGGTCGGGAGCTTAGAGCTTGTCCCAGCTGGGGCGGTGCCCCGCTGGTGGGAGAGTCCTGGTTAGGGGGAAACCCCACTAGCCGACGGTAGGTCGGCGCCGGATCTCGCCATCCAGCGGGGGAAGATCACCGCCATCTCCCGAGAAAAAACATGCACTACACTAACGGGACTAATGACCAGAGCAGTTGACGTGCCCGGAAACACAAAGAAATCAATCATTCAATCAATATTACGCCGTCGACAGTTTTCGTGGCGTCTTCTAACTTTGATGAACTAATGAACAATATTTCACTGCTCGTGCATGCCAAGTGGCTCTCTGTAAACTTCACGCACAGCTCCGTGCGATCCACTTTTTATAGCACGCAGCTGAACAGAATTGGTGATATCAAGAGTTACCTGCTGCGACCTGGCAACTACGTGAGCTTCTTCTGCAGACTACGCGTGGTGTTCCACCATCTTCAAATATCGCAGTGGCTAAAGGACCTCGCAGCGCAACACAGTATTGGACACAATTGCCAACCTTCTCATTAGAGCTCACTAAGCCAGTCCATTCTCTGACGTCCTTTTTGAAGTGCTATAGCAATGTACAAAATTAATTTTATTAAAAGTGCGTATATTCTATTTATTATAATTAAATTTTATTTTAAGTGTGTATATTCAAATACCATGCATCTCATCCTTGCTTTTTACAAATTTTTCTTCGTCGAAGACTCACTAAACGTGAATTCTGAACACAAAACGTGTGAGAGAAAGTAATTTTTCTACATACAAGAACAATAATTATCCACTTATTCGGTGTGAGGGACGTATAATACAATTTTTTCTGCCGAAAATATTCGTTTTTCTCTGCATTATTACATAACTTTGTGTATACTAGGTATGTAGTATCCGAAAAAATAAAAAATATGCCTTTTGGGCGTAATAAAATAATAATAATAATAATAATAATAATAATAATAATAATAATAATAATAATAATAATAATAAATATTAAAATATTTTGCAATAGATTGCAAATACGTTCAACCTGCGAAATTCTCGAATCTTCAAAAATTTGAATGAAATTTCTCATAATACAAAGAAGAAAACAGGATCCGTCTTTGAGAAACTTGAAAACATTTTTAGTTATTCATTAAAAGACCCCCAAAAACTGAAAAGATTTATTTCAAATTTCCAAAGCCCAAAGTTAATTTAGAGTCTGGTTATCGGAGAACGTGAATATTGGAATAAATTCTGTGAATAGAGTGTCATTTAATTACCTTTGTAGTAGTATCATCTGGAGGTAATAGTATTTAAACCGGGAATCATTTGCGAAAGTTATGGTTAAACAAGCATTTCATAAAATAATCAGGACAACAATTAATAATCTCCTCCTTTGAATGTCGGTTAAAATGCCAGTATATTTGAACACGTTCTTAACGGGCGACGGAATTCTCCACCGTACAGCAGCTATTCAGCATTGTCCTACGACAGAAAATTCGTTTAACAGCAGAGATATTCTGAGATCCTTTAATAATTTGTAATAGTATCCAATAGTGACTCAGTGAAATATGTAGAGCTGGGCATTTGAAGACCTGTACCAAATGGTTTTCTTTTATCTATTGCTCTTTTTTTCTCCTTCAACATTGATTGTGAACATAATCATGCTTGTGACAGATATTTTGGTGGGAGAAGAGGTCTCCGGGATACGATAGGCACCCGACTAACCAGTGACTGAAGTGTGAAGAAAAGGAGAAGCAATGGCGTATTCTTCAATTTATGAATTGGAATCTGTCTGAATTCTCAATGAGATTTTTCCAGTGAAGATCCTTTTCAATTCTTTTCCAAATGTTTCGTTTTTATTTATTTATTTATTTTACGTCAAAAAAGCAGTCAAAAACTGCCTATGACGTGCTATGGGGAAAAGTGAATAGTGTGCACATTTTGAAAATTCTGTGATCTCTACACCAAGTCATATACTACTTAAATTTTGAAAACAAAAAGTCCCATGTAATAAAATCTATTTCCAAGGATAAAAAGGCAATAAATTTTGGCTCTTATCCATGTTGTCCTACGGAATAATACTTCCTGCCGCGACAACATGGGACGATAATTTGAATAATTGTATTTCCCACTGAATTCTTTTTTGTCTTTTTGTAGGTCGTGTACAATCCTTTCCACCGGAACAGCCTCGATAAGTTCCTCTACGTCGAATCACATTTGATTTATGCAAACAAATATACAACAATACAATAAAAAGTAATATAAGATTCAGGTAGAGCCCAAAAGGTTTTATTGATAATCACCTTATAGTTTTATTAGTTATGTATCTTTACATTAACATTACTTTTCGGAGACTCATTTTCTCCATCTTCAGATGATTTTGCTTTTGTAATAATTAACCTTTACAGAAACACTTGTACACATGTCACATTTTGTTACTACAAAATTCTACTGAATGAACTAGATGTTACGTTTACTCCTTTGGATTAAGTAGTTCTGCATTGTCTTATGTCTTCACCAACCTGTCACAGGTGAATTGGAACAAGACTAATAACATCAATCCTGTCAATAAAAACTTTATGGTACGTACCTGAATGTATTACTTATATTACTTATTATATTACTTATTTCAATCACAATCTGTTCCTCGGATATATCAATAAAGAATAAAAACTGTATGTGACGTAAGGGGAGGTAGTACCATCTGTGCACGTTTTCGTGAGTTCTAGCAACTCTTCCCAACATTTTACCTATAAATAGTTAGTAATAAATAAAAGTTAAAAAAAGGAAGTGATGTTAGCACCATTTTGAAACTAAACATTCTCACTCCCGAGTTATTGAAAACTTATTTGCATCGGCTAACCAACTGCAGATTTGATTTTTTGCATTGCTAACAAAATCGCACAGTGGCATCATATGTGCGGGTTCTCCCGGACATGTGACTTGAACACATTGTGTTACTGTCTGAAGAAGCCTGTGTTCCATACTGGTCTCGAATCGAGTCTCGATCTATGACTCGAATCGCGAAGGCGCTTTAAAATAAACGCCATGGAGAAACCAATACTGCACAGCATCGCCTGCACGGTGCAGTCGCCGGTTTCCCAACTGCAGATGAGACATAGATATCGATGTTTTAAAATTGAGGGGGTTTTGGTAAAATCATCGAAGTTTTTAATATCGATTGTTTGCGCTCGATGATTAAACGTTATCGATGTTTTATTGTGGAATGAAAAAGTACCACAGTAACAAACAACCTTTCATAATTGTCACTTAGTATCAGTAGATTGGACATTCTTTGGGATCCATATGGCGGCGGATGAAGGATCTGAAAAGAAGAAAGAACTTCTGTATCATAGAAGAGTTTCGCTTTATGATAGTACAGACTATTATTTTAGTGTAATTTACTCTGATAGGGATAATAAAAATGTCCATTGTTATCATTTTTATTATACTAAAACCCTAGAAATTAATTTTAAATTATCTGACCTAACCTGGCTCATCCGGAGGTAAGTACTTTCACATCAACAATTTTTATTAGTAAAATGGAATTGAGGCGATCTCCTGACACATGGTCTATCGTCAAAAGGTTAGTTTTGAGAGAAACGTAATTTTTAGTTGGTACCTCTTTTATTTAATAGCATTGTACAGTTCAACATCAAACTGAAATAAGTACTGATACAATAAACAACTTGACAAAGTATTCATTAAATCAGTCTTTGACACATACACATTTCAACATAATATGTTACTTTTGAGCCTTGCCAATCTCGTCTATCCTCACGGAGATACAAGAAGAATTGATAGAAGATTTTACAAAAAAATCATGTTTTATGTAACTATCGGCATTACAATGAATCTCCATCGTCAGTTTAATTAATCATGTTCCAAGGATTCATGTTAAGTCGCAAGAGCAGCGTTTCAACGCTGTACATGCCTCACCCCCCCCCATCTTCTTATGTAGAATTCGTCATGTCAAAAGCAATTGAATGTGATCACCTCGGTATGTAGCTTTAAAATACCTTAAAAAACGTTTTAAATGCTTAACCTAACCCAACACGTTTTTTCGATATTCAAGTGTAACATTACATTTAATTATTGTCAACCTGATGAATCAATTCGTAACGATTCAAACGCAAATGTCACAAAGAGAGTGTAGTAATTAACACCAATGTTTTCGTATGTGCGTTAAAATCATAAAAACCACATGTATTTAAGATTTGTTTCCAGAATATTCTAGAAGGTATCGGCTAAGAATTGAGAAATGGAATAAGTTTCTGATCACCTTTGAGATGACGTAAGTTACCCAAAACGCATTAAATTTGGCTAAAAACAACACTTTTTCTTAGAGAAATGTCTTAAAATCTTCTGAATGGATCCGAAAAACAATGATTAGTTCCCCACAAGAAAACCGAGTCGCGTCGAATGACAAGGCACTTCATTTGTCTCGATTAGAAGACTAGAAGGGATCTAACCACGAGTGACGGACAGACGCAGATTACTCGGCATGAAGAACATTCTCTAGTAGTCCTATCGAATTAAATCCCACCACACGGGAACTAATGAACGAGTTTTAAAATAATCATTGTTTGAAAAGGAAAGATTTGGTGACGATGTATTATTAACATCGATGGGTTAATTTTAAACATATTTTTTGGAGCGGGCGTAACGTGCGTCCGTCCTAATTAATGGCTCCCAGCCGATCTTCTTTCTTCGCTCCCCTACTCAGAGCTACCCAGCGTTAGTCAGTACGTGGATGCACAGCAAAAGCAGAAGCAACTGGGTTGAAACGCCATCGTCGAAGGAGAAAAGGGAGGAGAAAGGAAAGAAAAGAGAGAGGGAGAGAAAGAGAGGAGAGGAAGAGAGAAAGAGAGAGGGAAGAAAATAGGGGAGAGACAGAATGAGAGTATTGTTAAAGAGGGGAAACAAAGAGAGAAAGGCCGGCCCGGTGGCCGAGATCGCCAAGGCAGTAGTGTCGTAGTGATCTCGGACCGAAGGGTCGCGGGATCGAGTCCCGCCTCGGGCATGGTTGTAATTGTGTTCCTCCTTTCACCCCTTATCATCAATCACCATATCGTTTCATCCACATAGTTACCATACCGTTAACAGCAATAGTGGTCGCTAATGACCTTCGATGTTGAAGCGACCTTAAATAAACCAATTAAAAAAAAAAGAGAGAGAAAGTGGGGTGTGGAGCAAAATGCGGATAGAAGAAAAATATGAAGCAATTCCTTTTTGGAGTTATCAGAAGAGTTGACATCTGACTCACCAAGATCCAACAACCCGCTTGACATAAGCGAGACATATGGAGGAGAGCACATATGGTGTGCTATGGTGAAGCAATATACCCATTTCAAGAGATTTGCGACTTGGACCACTGTCCCCCATTGTCTCACCAGGCCGTCTTCAGCCTCTAGACCGAATGAGGGCGCATTTCGCGGGGCAGTAACAGATTCTACGAGATAGTAGGTGCTGTGTCGTAGCATTAATTAACTTTCTCATGAGTTTGGCCACATGGCTCACCGTCCCTCATACTTTCAACGGGCCACCGTCAACATCTCGGCCCGAAAGAGGGCGCATTTCCGGTGAGGGTTACAGTTTATACGAGATAGTAGGGCTATGGAGAAGCACTATACCCACTCCAAAAGATTGCCCTTCCCTTAAAGGCCACCGTCAGCCTCTAGTCCGAAAGGGAGTGCATTTCGCGGGGGCAGTTACAGATTCTACGAAATAGTAGGTGCTGTGTCTTAGCATTAATGTACTTTCTGAAGAGATTTGCCACGTGGCCCACCGTCCCCCATTCTCTCAGCAGGCCACCGTCAGCCTCTCGGCCCCAAAGAGAGTGCATTTGGGGGTTTTTCAAGATAAATTTGGGTGAGTTTTACGTAAAGTTCTACGTAACCATACCCAATCCCAAGAGATTTGCCCCTTGGCCCACCGTCCCCCATTCCCTCGCCAGGCCACCACCTTCAGCGGCGACCCGAAAGGGGCCGGGGGCGCATTTCGCGGCGGCGGTGGGTGCGAGCGCACCGCCTGCGCTCTAATGGAGCGCGCCCCTCCGCGCCGCCGCCGCCACCGACCTTATATGAGGGCCATCGCCGGCGCAGCGCCAGTCGCGCAGGCGCAGGGGGCGGCGGAGGCGGCGGAGGCGGCGGCGGTGGGCGGACAGCCTCCACACGTCCACCGCCGCAGCATGGACCAGAGCAGCGTTGCTCCGCGGCGGCAGAAGCAGCGCCGACTCCACGCTCCCTGCAACTGGTGTTCCACAGGGTGACGTTGCTTTTCCTTTTTTTTCTTTTTGTGCACGCGCCTGCGCATGCGGCTTGAAGAGGGCGCTCGTTTGAGGAGGTTGAAAGCTTTTGGATTATATTTAAAATATATAAAATGAAGCGCGCTAGTCTCTATTGGCATGAAACAACGTTTACTCGTCAACTATTATACAATAAAAATATAATTAGTTTATATAATTTTTTATCTGAAGTTTTTCAATAGCAATGTAACTTTCTACATTAATTTCATTCAAAAGATTTATTACGTTGTAGGAATGAATTTAGTTTATAAATTTGAGATGCCATTGAAATTAAACCTCAAGCATTTCAAGCAACCTGTTTGTAAAAAACGGCCGTATGTTTGGCTGCCACTTTTAAGTAAAAGTTATGCATGCGTTCAAAATTCTCCGTAGTATCTCAATTTGTATGTACTTATTAACATTATTAATCCGATTCTGAGCAA
Source organism: Teleogryllus oceanicus (assembly GCA_964035755.1). NCBI lineage: Eukaryota > Metazoa > Arthropoda > Insecta > Orthoptera > Gryllidae > Teleogryllus > Teleogryllus oceanicus. The sequence goes on from CAXIVR010000009.1 coordinate 82,584,897, forward strand.
ACAACGGTCGCGGTTGAAGTTTGTAAAATGACATGTTAGGTGATATTTATGACTTAGCAAGTCGGTTATTTGTGATATAGGTCGTAAGTCGTTCAATATTTTATGGATAGCTTATTCTCATTCGAAAAGTCCAATGAAATAGGAAACCCCTTTCTTTGAATAGTAGCATTCATGCGCGAGCTTTTGACTCGACTTTTATAAAAAAAAAGTATTTTTCGCTATAAAATCGTTAATGGACGCAATCTGTTAAGTGTGACTTTTCGTTCTTCTGTTTGTCTGCGATAAGTCATGAAAAAAATACAAAATTGCAAAAACAATTAAACAGTATTATAAAAACATCAAGTATTTACTTGATAGCTATGACTGTTATTTTTCAATCACATTGAAAATTTGTATGCCCCGTTTTCTCATATTTTAAGCATAATGAGGGGGAGATGGAAATTTCCACTTTGAAGAATGAACGACCGCCTAAGTGTTGCTGTTCGCAATGCAGGCAATTTGACTGGAGCAGACTCTTGCATACTCTTGTCTGGAGCACCACGGTTCTGCTCCTAGTCCCGTTGCGTCTCTAAGAAGTCACAACAGTAACAAGTTCCAGTGCCGTACACGGATGCATTGTTTCAGGGGGACTAAAGAAATATTCTCCTAATCTCAGCAAGTGCTTTTAACAGAGGGGAGTTGGTCATGAAATCATACCTATTATAACACGCCTAAAGCAGAAAAGCACGGGAGTCGAAACATCATTTCGATACTGCTTATTGTAGTCTGATGAACTGCTTCTTACGATTTTGCATTTCTCTAAATATAAAATCAAACGTTCCGATAGTGTAATTTTTTCGAGTTCACCCATGGTCTGGAGCCGAACGCTTTACTCGCAATGGGTTAGAGAACGAAGCTCGAATGTTCGCGTTAGTGCGTCAGGATCGTAATTTCTCTACTGAAGTGAACGTGATTCGAAGCTACCTACCTTCACACCTTTTATACTGTAATGAAATATCGGTTGCGAACTTTCTAAACAGATAATATTTGATAAATAAGAGATTAAAATATTGCAAGAAATAAGCTGATAAGACTTGTCTTTTCGTTCCATTTCGAAGAAATGTTTCTGCAGCAGCCCAGAAGTACATAAAGTTCTTGAAGTCATCAACAGTCAACATCTTTGAGTAGATTATTACATTATTAAAGATGTTAAGATTGTTGGCATAAAATATTACTAGAAAAATAAGATAAAATATAAAACCATTGAATAAGACAAATTAAGCCATTCCTTGAACATGAAAATGTTTTACAGTTTTTGACACGAAACTAATATTTGAATCCTAAAATATTTTACTTCATCTTCAATTTAAGTAGTCTTATTTAAATGCATTAAAATAGCTAGAAAAGTAGCTTCTTGTCTCAATTCGTTGTTTATATTTTAAATCATTCTTTCTTGCAAGGGAAAGACGTTGAATGCCGACATCCAACGTTTTTGTCTAGTGTAGCAAATTCGTTCAAATACGTGATGGTAAACGGAAATGACTGTTCGACTTCTTCCGATAGCATCCGAAAACACCAGCTGTCGGGTGAAGATCTGTTTCGTTTGATTTTGTGCGTTCGATGGAAATTTCGACCGATTTCGGCCGATGGAAATTTCGACCAAAATCACTCCATTATGACCGCCGGCCAAGGAGTGTTTGAAATAATTGGATGGAATGGATCGTGGTCGCCAGAACGCAGAACCCGGTTCCACTCTGAACACGACTCATTTTTCATGTGAAGGTTGTAGAAGTCATCCAAATGTAGTGTCGAGAGGCCGATAAGCAAATATGTTTCACTTTATTAAATGCTGAGTTAAAATCGGATCTGTGATGCAAAGCGAGAAAAATAAGATAAAATAAGAGATGAATCTGCTGTTTGGATTATGTACTATTTTATTGCTACTTAATGTGGGTTACACAATACGAGTATTTTTCGTGATATTAAAGGAATAATCAGTTCTGGAAAAATTAGTACAATCATTCCTCCTCTTTTCAAGATCATTAGTTCTCTTTGGGGTTGAGCAAAGTATGCTTTCAACGTTTGAACATAATGATTCGTTGGAGAATGCCTCAGATGCCGACCAACAGAGCAGTAACATCAACGTCATGTTGGATACCAAATGAAAAATGTCCAGAGAGTGATCAACTGTTTCAACTAGGCTTCTCTATTTTTAACTTTTGTGCACTTTTGTGTTCCAGTGTGTAGAGGTCATTTTTGCATATTGAAGGGAGAGAAACTACCCTTAATGTAGCGTGAATTTCTCAAAAAGGCAATAAGTAACATTTTTTTGAATGTCAAGGTAGTTTTATGGATTATAAGAACACCAAATTCCTTTCAAGTATGTCGATTAATGACTTTCAAAATTCAGTTGAATTCTATATTTAACTGACATAAAAAACATTTAAATACATATTTGAATGCACATTTGGTTTAGTAGACATTTTTAATAGAATGCATTGATTCAGAACAAAAGAATTGTAGTTACGGAAAATTTCTGAAGAATTGTTCAGATAAAATTTATTGTTCGCTCACAAGTAGCTTAGCTATTTTGTGCTTTCCTTAAAGTAATTACCGCAATTTTGCATCTGTGGTGGGAGTAGTTGAAAACAATATACCGCGCCCTCATGAAAAATCGTTGATTATATCTCCAACTGAGTTCGCCAGTTATGACATATTTCATGTTTTGATTGAGATTGAAATTTATTGTCGGTGCTAGGCATTTTAATAAGAAAAAATCAAATTTTTAACTCATAATTGTTATGCCTTTCATTATTTCCCCAAGTAATTCAAGTTATTGCTCTTCATGCATAATTCAGATTCTATTATTATAAGCAATTATAGTTATAAATGTCGCCAGCACACTGTCTCCACGGTATTACCAGAAGTTGATCCAAAATGTGTTGTGTCCCTCGAATAAGTCCAGTTCTAGATTCTAGTTCTAACAGGCAAATTTATCTCATGTTTTCTTTTATATACAATTTTTGTTTTATTCATGGTAATTGAAAATGTTTCCTTGGATTTTTTAGATGAGCTAATACTGGCACAGTTATAGAAAATGCATCTTGGAAATGTACTATCGTATTCACTGCTCATAAGTAATTTTGAGAACTTTCTGTATCATGGGGCACTTGTGAATGGCATATAGAATGACACGAGGTGAAATACAAAACATTTGAAATACATTGACTATTAGATCTACTCGTTTTCTTATTTTCCACGGAAATTAAATGGAGAATTCCTTCCAGTTCGTTTTCGCCCTTCGTACCGCCGCTGTCTTCCATCTCGCTTCGAATCTTCCATTCGTTTCAACATCTCAATTTCCTGACACTGCACGGATGACGATGTAAACAAATGAAGCGCGCCTTCGATGCGCGGCTGTCTCGTCCGCCTGTCGCTGGCCGGCGCGGTGCGGCGCCAGCGCCTCCTGCACATCACGTGATTGCATTATCTCGTTGGGGGTTGACCTGTGACCGCCGCCAACATCTGAGGCGACCCCGGTGGCCCCCGCAATCAGACGCCATGTGGCTGCCGTCGCCGCCGCCGTCGCCTGCCTGCCTGCCTGCCTGGCCCGCCAACGCCGCACGAGGCGACGGGACAACGCCCAGCGCACGGCATCGTTCACTTGTTTCTTCGCCGCAGGACGTCTACGAAGTTTTAGGTAATATAATGTTTTTCGTGAAAACACATGTTTTTGCATAATTTTAATTTAAAAATAATGAGAAAAATAATAGCGCGCCGCTCCATGACACTGCATTAATTTTTTTTTTTCCAAGGGCTGTACTAATTTTTAGGTAATAGAATGTTTTTTCCATAAAGAGCATGTTTTTTCATATTATTTACTTATGGTTAAAAATAATAGTGCGTTGCTTCTCTTCACTGCATCATTCAATTTTTTCATCGCAATAGGACGTCCACTAATTTTTAGATAATAGAATGTTTTTCAAGAAAAGGTATGTTTTTTCGTAGTTTTTATTTATGGATGAAAAGTAATAGCGAGACGCTCCATCACATTACAGCAGCCTTGTCGGCACCGTTTATTTTTTCCTTAAAAAAAGACGTCGACTAATTTTTCGTTAAAAGAATGTTTTATAAATATACAATAACTAAACAAAATTAATTAAATTAATTCAGTAATTTTGAAAAGTGTATTTTTTTATTGTTGATAATAAAGAGATCGAACAATTCCATCCAATGACTTTCGGCCTATTTTTATCGCTTTTTAAAAATTGTTGCGGAGGTGTGCTCTCTTTCTAACGGGACAAAATAAGCATCGTAAAAATGCAAATACTAAGCAAAATTTCTATTGTGCCTAGTCATTACGGAAGTCTCCAAAGAGAAGGTTGTTGGGAGGGGGCTTTTTCACTTTCCTACTCTAAAAATTAATACAAAAACAAAAAAATAGTTCCATCATTCAACTTAACATTTTATAACTTTTTACTTCCAATATTAACTAATTACTATTTAATATCAATTTTCTACGCTGCTAAATTTCATTTAATTCTATTAGTTTTTAATACGTTTTGCAATTCAAACAAAACTATTTTACTTGTTTTACTTTACATTACAATTTTACTCATTTCCCAAGTGTTTTTGTTACGTGTCCGCGTCATGACATTTCAGCGTCGACATGCTCTCAACATAACCTGGGACTCGAACTACTAACGTCTCTAGAAAAGGGAAAGAGTGTACACCAACATAATAAAGTGAAATAAGGCATGCTGATAGTTTAATGAAGCAAGATAAATATACTTCATGTTTAAAACATAATATTTTAAATGGTGACAATTACTGTTACCTTGATTTTTAAATACATTCTGTTGTTGGTGATTCTAAAGTCCGGGTTGTCAAAATTTGTCTAATGGCCAAACGCAAACTGTCTCAGTCATATTTCTGCCGTACGTGTGTCGTTCCCTGACTAAGAGAATTTGAGATGTGACTAGGGCGGCATTTCTCGGAAGAATTAATTTTGCCGGCATGCACCCATGAATTATTTTACATGCCGACAGCGTGACATAATACACTGAGGATTTCCTGCCCTCTTAAAATTCACCTCCCTTTCGGGCGGATTTGAATCTCTATGTAGGCCTTATTGCTGTATAAACATCCCGAGAATGCATTTCCGTAGTGTCTTTAAGAACGTTGTGGTGCCGAAGTGCCGAAGCCCGCCGTCTTTAAGAACGTTCAGGTTTGGGGTCAAATTCTACCGGGAAATTTTGATATGTGGTTACTTTCAAACGAAATGTTCAGGGTGTCCGATGAAAAATAAATCTTTACAGTGATAACGATTTACATAATTTTTGTAATTTTGGTGTTTTATATGGTCATATTTGCTTTTCATTTACTTGATAATTCTGAAAAAGATAACGAATACGTACTAAATGTAATTGATAAAATATAATTGTGATAAACTAAATTATTACAACTCAATATTTCCACATCAAAAATATTATATCATTTAACATTTATTACGCAATGTTTGGAAAAAGATTAAACAAAAATCTATCAATTTAATATCCCATTATTCAGATTTATATTACATACTGTGACAAACGTCTCAGAATAAATGTTACAAACGTGTAGGTCCTGTAGAGGAGTTGAAGATGAACACTTTTTGTCAATCAGCTTGTAGTGAGAAAAATCACATAACGAAGTAACATGACTCAATTTGGTCATTGCACCCTCAGTTAACAGGTTTTTTTTGACAATTCGATCACTGGTAATGACAATATTTGGGGACGATCCGCTCAGTAGTAATGACAATAGCAAGATTTTTCACTTGATTGTACAGCTTTGACTACACAAATTTCTCAGTTTGATGGCAATAAGGTTTGACGCAATGTACGTCCAGACGCGATCAAAGCTGATCATACAAGGTTTAAACATGACATTTTCATTGCTAAAGAGGAGGTCTTCCCCTGAGAGGTCGATTACCTGCCCGACTTCAATGCAGGGCGGGTTGCCTAGCAATCAGGGACACCAAGTCAAGATTTAGTAAGTCTTGAGTAGGGATAGGACTTAAATTGCAAATTTCTTTTGCTTAGTCGTAGAAGTCCGTAGTTCGGTTTTCTTTCCGAATGAGAGCCCGTAGATGCTTATTTCGATGTTTTATTTTGCATATTTGATGATTGTGCTACATTATGCTGCATATTTCACGATCAATAATGCTGAAAAACGCAAATTTCAAGGATGATTTATTATTTACTTCGTTTAGAGTGTTTCTTTTGTAGGTGAAAAAATGTTAATAGTGAATATTAAGTTATTCAGATTATCACTTCTCTTGAATTAATTTCTTTTTTCTTTAATCCCCTTAAATTCTATACCCTGTGTTGCAAAGGAACGATTCTCAACAGTCGAGTAGCGGCAACATAAACGCGATGGCTTTATTCACAACCCTATTTTCTATTTAACTGAAAGAGGAGCCCGCTCTAATCGTTTTCCTCGAACATCTATTTTGTAGAATCAGTCGCAACTTCTACTCTACTACTCTCTATCACTTCACTTTCTCATTGTGCTTTGAGTTTGAGATTAGTTGCAATTTGCTTGTGCAATCTGCACAAAACGAAGTTCACGCGAGAAATGCCCAAAGTGTTAGGTCGTGAAGTTCCAAATCAAGACTTACATTTCGCGATGTAATTTAATCCAGAAGTAACTTCGAAATTATTTTAGTAAGTATGTCGGTTTGTTAAGTAATATTTTTACGTAATTTTGCTCCATTTAATTGCATATATTTGCCATATTTTACGTTTTTCTTCATATATTTACATATTTATTAAGTTATTACTGCATATCTATGGTATATTTTGACATTTTATACTTTATAAAAATCCGATCACTAGTCATGAGTAGCTTCGCTATTTGAGATTTCTCACCAGTTATTCTTTAAAAAAAGTTATCATTAAAACACCTACATTCCTAGAAGTTTCTAAGAATAATTTTAAAACATCCTGTATAAATAATATTTATTTGTAATAATACGCTAATTCCATTTTTGCCCCTTTTGTCCAAAAATAACATTCATAAATCATTTTTAGATAAAAACAAAACTGACCATTTCAGTCAAATTCAGAGCGCGCCATGTCAATCGATTCGTCATATTGATATAGCCCAAAAATCTGGGTAATGGCGACGCCCATGGAAGGGACTATCCGCCTGCACCATTATCTATACGGCTATCTATAGTTACCAATGCTAAACACGGGAACTGCTGTTTAGGAAAGCAATCTGTTAACCCAGGTATCGCAGTATACACTGGAGCCGGCTCAGTTACAACCTCTTCTGCATTGTTTGTAGAGGCTTTTCGCTCATCGTGGAGCACAATGTGTTCAATATGAAACCACCTTTGGCCTCTATGCATAAGCGAACACTCTTACGGTATCTATTACGGGTAATTCTACATATTCATTATTCGCATATTAGCTGGAAGATGAGGTAAATGCGGTACTTAACGGTAACGAGGAACAGCAAATATTACGAAGACTCAGAAATATTATCTGACTGCTGGTGAGAACTTTCTAAAGGTAGTGACAGACAACGGATGTGTTTTCAAATTTCACTGTATTAGTCGCAAATTTTTAATTGCATGACACCACTTAACTTCACTTTATACCACAGTTAGTGCAGAGCTAGACATTTCTGAGTAGAGTGACTAGGCCTTCGCGATTTACATAAAAACCTTGGGTCTTGAGCAACATTTTCAACGCATTTTTATACCACAACACTCGCGAATACACAAGACACCTCAATCTCGGGGAATCACCTTTCTTTATTCAGCACCTTATGGACAATACCAACTTAGACGGATGCTGATATGATTCATTCATCATAATTCATATATTTAGCTAAATCATGTAACTATTGGGCTAATTAACTGGCTAATCTGCAAATTAACTATATCTCGGACTTCAATCAGACCTTTTCCGCCGAAACACCACTAAACTTTCATCGGTAATCAGGCGACTTGTATCATGTGTCAAGACCAACTTCTTGGTCTTGCCTTGCCTTAAATGGAATCTGTTTCCCGGTATGTCAGCAGATTGTGCGGTTAGCCTTATATGCCCATGATGCAACATCTTAAGGCGGGGATTTCTAGTGGAACAATGTCGAATCAAGAGGAGCACCCAATAGCGATACAGTTCGTAACTGCTTTTGTTTATCGAAATCTTTAGAAAGAAAGGAGGAAAAGACTTTTAACTTTGTTGTCTCTAATGCGCATCATACAGTTTTAAGATTTGCTAAACAAAAACTCGGCCCACTATCGTGTACTGCACGTTGAGATTACTAATATTTCTGTATTTTGTATAAAACTTCGTACCTGCAGTTTATCGATAATTTCTATTGATTTATAAAATCCAGAAGTTTTTGAATGTGGTGTGTCGAATAGTAAATACAACATTTCTTAGCATTATTTAATGCTAAGCTTGCGTCGTGCTTCGAATCTCTGGTGAGTCAGTGGGCGCCTAACTACATTTTTGGCAAAATTTTACGTAATTCATAAGTAGGTGCAACATATTTAAATGTCAAATTTTTAAATTGCTAAGTTTGCAGTTTATCTTCAGAATTATCAATTTTGATTAAAGTATTTTGTATTTCAATATTCATTATTTCATTCATTGGTTTGAAAATGCTTAACACCTCTTTAAGATATTAGTAGTGTCCTGGACAAATATACTACATAATATCACCTAAAAGAAAATCTACACTGTCCAGTTAAATATGAAACAAGAGGTGCTACAACAGCATATTCGTTCTCGTATATTTGGTAGCGGCTAGCTCAAATAATATCCTATAAAGCATCAGCATAGCTGCACATTTGCAGAGGGTAAAAATTTGATTCATTTGGAATTTCTGGTCCTTCATTTTGTTAAGAGCTTTTGCCAATTGCCGGACAAAATCTATATAAAATTTTATGATTTCAAACGGTACCGTATGTCTGTGAATTAGTAGGGAAAATCGGTGATATGCCACTGATAAAATGTTTGCGATACGAACACGTGGCAATATTCGGGAAATGCTCTAGTATCAGCCTGCTTCTACGTCCTTTTTATGTTTTCTTTCCCCATATACAACTTCAACAAAGCCCGACGGCTTATTGTTTTTCTTCCTCAGATGAAGTTTTAGCGTTGAATTCGTTTAGAATTTGAATTTTCACCCCAGTTTTATTTCACCATCAATTAATATCCTTTTCCAAATAGAACGGTGAAATCTATAGTATACATATGAAGCATGAGTGATCAAATACCTTCATTTACCTAGGTTCGTGTAATCATGAGTAAGCTGGAACTTTCGGGAAAAGCTGGAACTTTCGATAAAAGAGGGATCTTTCGATAAAAGCTGGAACTTTCGCAGTGACGTGGATATTTTCATTCAGAACTTTACTTTCGGCTAGGAAATTGCAATATTCACCTGCATTGCAATAATAATCTATTTCTTCATTTTATGATCTTTTTTCTCCCTTGAATATTCGATACCAAATCGTTAAATTTTCAATTACACATATTACTATTTAATTTATATTTTAAAGACCAAATATATTAACATTGGAAAGCATATAAATGTGTTTTACTTATGTAGTGAATATTGTGGATAGGCGGGGACGCAGAGTAAGAAATTCCAAATAAAAGTCAAAATAATATTACCAGACAAAGATAAAATATAATGTGTATGGGAATGCAAATATGGATTAGAACTCATTCTTAATTTTCGTATATATTCCTCTCTGATAAAAATTCGGATAGTCGCTTTCTTTATCAAATTGGTAGGGCAATGAAAGTAAAAACTAAACAGCTTAGAACCTAAATATCTTACTATTACATGTATCAACTGTCTCTTGGAGCAAGTTTCTTCGAGACGGTAGAATCTCAATGCATTTTTGCAAAATATAAGAGTTTGAAAATGATTTTTTGCAGAATTGCAATTGAGTTCGAAAATGATTTTTTTAGAAGACAAAAACATGTGGAATTCCTGAAAACTTAAGTGGTTTGAGATCAATCGATTGGAGCTGTGATGTCTTCGTGGTGGGACGTTTGAGGAAAGCACTGGGTGGCGCGAGATGTGAAACCATAATTGTGCTGCCCAAATTTGTGGCCCAAGTACCACCACTCTGGAGCGAACACGGTTTCCCTCCTGGGCTAGCGCAATACTGCAAGCTCAGTTTTGGAAGGCTAGGTTCGTAGAGGGAGCCTTGTCATTAACCTTCCCCAGTGACGCTCTTACCTTTATTTACTGTCTTCCAGCCAAGAAATAGTTCTACATTTCGCATTACTAATTACCGGATAATAAGTGAAACGATTATGTCAATTAACATGTTTTGCTTTTTCTGCTGATTTTGTTTGAAGCTTTCCTCACCAATTCCTTTCATCTTCTTCATGGGACACATATCTAACGCGCCTCGATTCTAAGAAGGATGTCACGATTTCCGTGTCTTCGAGGGTTGGTCTTGGGAAAGGGAAAGCGAGTGGGGCGAGGGACGCAAGCGGTTTCGTCGATCCCTCGGACATTTTCCAGGCAACGACGCCATCAATTCAACTCGTTGAGCAGACGTGTGTCAAACGATGTGAATTAGTGTTCATTGAAAAAAAAGGCAAGGATATCTTTACTCTTTATTTGTTCCAAATGTATAAATTAGGGACGTGAATATTCCAATCTGCTGGGGTGACAGCCGCTCATCCCTAGGGCTGTTGCGAATCCCATGTATGACATTTTCACATCCTCGTGGAAGGTAACAGTTAAATCATTTGGATAATTTTTTATTTATTTTTCTTTATTTTTACGTCAAAAAAGCAGTTAAAAACTGCGTATGACGTGCTACGGGGAAAAGTGAATTGTGTGCACATTTTCAAAATTCTGTGATCCCTACACTAAGTCATATACTACTTAAAATTGAAAAAAAATAATGTATGTTGATTGAACTGTGATGATATCTTGAATACAGGTGTATTAAAATTTATTGTTTTCTAATAAGAAAGAATTGTAGTAAACAGTAAATGCCAAATAGGTGGCCCCTACAACATCATGGAGATTGTAGAGTCCGGCTGTTCTGGTTGGTTGTTTCTGTGGATAGTTTCAACCCATTGGAGAAGGATGATGGAGCAATAACCTAAATAATTCTGAATGGCGCACGATTCTTTCCCCGTCCCCTACTACTTCCTTTCTCAGGACCGGGCACGCCCGGGAGGGCTCAAGGTTCGAGTCCCGACAGCGAGGATTTTTTACTCTAGCTGTGTAATTAGTGTAATTCAGCCGATGTGATGAGGAGAATTTCAGCGGGCTCTTGTTCTAATCTGTAGTTTTCTGTGGTTTCTCTGATCAATACTAGGCGAATGCCGGAGCAGTACCCTAACAAACGGGTCACAGATCACTCGCGATCTTTCCTTACTCTTACACACGCTTACTTTTACGTTCCAGTCGGAAGCTTAGAGCTTGTCCCGGTTGGAGCGGTGCCGTGCTGGGTGAAACTCTGCAAGCTGGTGCATAGGTCGTCGCCGAATTTCACGTTCCATCGAGGGAGAATCACCGCCACCTCATAGGATGTAATATGCAGAACCAATGATGCCAGTAGCTTTGGCAGTACGGAATCAAATACTCTCTCAATCACTCTTAGAGGTAGGAAACTGGCACATTTCCCATCTTTACACTTATTAGAGGTGTTAATCTTCAATATTTGTATGTGCTCTAGAAGTTTTATTGAAATTTCTGTTGTTGTTTTTTTTTTTCAAGACACTTTCGGTAAAACGTGGTTACGATTGTAGTACGTATACGTTCTATAACAAAGTGTAAAGATAACATTGTGCAAAAGAAATTTGCCGTCCTTCAGTAATTAAAAATATGCACAAAAGAAATTTTTTGAAGCAGCTCTGAAACTTCTGATAGGTGTAAGTTTTCATTAACTGCATTTTATACGAAACGAATAGGCCAAAAATCGCATTGCTTCCCACTGCTGGTGCTGTAACCGCCGCTACTTCCCATTGCCTTCGTGGTTGCAATCGTTTTCTAGGTTTAATGACAGAAAATATTATCAAATTCATGAATAACTGCGACATAACTTGGCCTTATTTAATCTGTCGTGGGTACCTTGTTATATAATAATCATGAAAACAATTGTCGCGGCTGAAAGTAAAATTCCGCGGACGTACTAGCGTATTGACTTTCTTTGATGTGTTCCTCCAAATATTACGTGTCAGGGCATGTCCAAGGCTATCATCTAACTACATATGATCTAGCAAAATGCGCTTCGCAAAATAAAGTATAAACTGCTTTATGTGTGCCTCTCCATGGTGTAGAAAAGTACCAACGAATGGATGAATGGTTATATCATTTGTTATGATTGATTGTGATAACGTAATAAGATATTACGCAACAACAATCAATCATAACAAATAATATAACCATTAATTTGGTCTTAATCAACGTTGTTCAATCAATTGAGATGTTTAAGCTGATGATAGACGATGGGTTGGATGGTGATGGAATAGTGATTAAAAGAAAAAAAGAATAATTTAATTAGCAACTTCTAATACAAAAACTGTGAGAATGTTCAATTATCCCCCTTACCCTCTTCTTTTTCATCATTCCTATGGGTTTGGGCTTTGTCAAATACTGGGCGACCAGCGGTGTTGTGGTCAGACCGCTCACCTTCCCTGTAGGATGCCGGAGTTGAAACCCCCAGTGAATTCACGTGGAACTGACAGGAAGAGGCCAGCGGCATAAGAGGCGCCCTCGCGTAAAAACGAACTACATTTTTTATAATCAGTCATCTCTGTCACCTTGCCTATAAGAAATACTTCTAAAAGTTTGTTTTGCTCAGTAACTGATATCCATTTTGGAATTTTGACAACCTGAAATAAACCGTATTAAATGAATAATTGACGCGTCCCGCGTAGAAACTCAAATACAAGAGTCGGGAGAAACGTATAAAAACATTTTGCACAAGTCAAACAACAAAATGATGCAATTATCTATGAGAAAAGGGGAAAATCAATAAAATAAACATTTGGTAATGAGCGTCACTGGTGTACATCAAAACGGTATATTAAAAAAGTGTGACCGAGTTCATCCTTACTGTCCGGAACGCCTGAATTGATCAATGCATGTCCCAACAGAGACGCGAACGTGAGTCTTTTGGTTTACGCCACCTTACACAGTAACTGACATACTTTACTTACGAGTTCAATTCTTAAACGTATAGCTGTACCTAAAGTGAACTAATTATATTCCGTGTGGATTAACTAGGATTTGAACTCTGGTAGCCAGAGGTGGACGGCGAGAGATTTGACTACTGTACTGTAGGTCACCCCATACTTCATACAGCCATAAACCTGGAAAGGTGGTGAATGCTTAATTATCAATTACTCTAGCAACATACGGGACCAAGAATATTTTCAAAGCGTAGGTTCTTTCGGTATATCAAATGTGAAAGCAAATGAACGTAAACCAACAGATTCATTACCCGGAGGGAGGGAGTAATACTTTGCGTAATACTTCATACTACAATCCTACATAGATGAATGGGGTAACACTAAGACGTGACAGACTTCACGATTGGAGCTCTTCCGGTTCACCATTTATGGCAAGTGAGGAGTCCCGTCACCGTCACTCGGTCTATGTATGTGGAACTGAATATTTTATTCCGGATCCTTGCAGAACGTCTTAAGAGGATTTTCGGACAAATGCACCTAGAGCGCCTTTTTGGAGTGTTTTAAGATTTTAAGGAACCTACAGATATCATCAGTAGGTAATTCGATTACTCTGAACCAGACTAATCGGCAACATTTGTATTTGGCTCTCAGAATATTTTGAAAGAATTCTAGAAAAAAAGTACGGGGGGGGGGGGCTCCTAGACATCAACACTAATGAAACTCTTTGAACTACTACACTGCATTTCCGACATAACATGAATCGTTTCTTGATACATCAATTCGATGATAATTTTATCTAATCTAAAACAATTTGTAAAGCTATTTCATCCAATTTTCTATGCCAAAGAATGGTCGAGCCAAGCAATTATATTATATTTAAAAGTTATTTCTGCTGTGAAATTTCACATCACAAACACGTTTTTTATCATGAAAATACCCACCGAAGGCGTGATACCACCCGGGTGTACGTATTTCTCGATCACCCCGATGACGTATTTGGCCGCGCACGGAGCAAGTGAAAATTCGGCCAGCGCATTGTAGCCTTTGTGCGGTACTTAAGAGCGCTTGATGGGCCCGAAATAGTCGGGTGACGCGCGACGGTGGCGCGGCGGCGCGGCGGCCAGTCGACCTCCGCCCTCCGGCCTGAGGACGCTCCCGCGGGTTCTCACGTCCTGCAGCGGCGGACGCGCCGCCCGTGTCCTCGCTGTGAATGGCCGGTCGCCGCCAGTGAATCACTGTACTATTACTACTTAAGGGTTGATTTGATTCATTGTGGGTACGGACAAAACGGGTGCGCGCCGTTGGGGAGTGAGAGTGAAAGACGCGAGCCGGGCGGCGGGGGACGGGGAGCGCTTCTGGGCGAAGCGGAAGGGCGGGGACGGGCGGCAAGAGTGTAGGAGGCGTTGGCGGGCGGTGCCGGGATGCGGGGAGAGGCGGTGCGTGGCAGGGCGATGCGGAGGCAGTGCAATGACGCCGGGCAAATTGAAACGGCGCGTGGAAGCGCGAGATACGAGGAGAGAAGCGAGGATCCAAGCGCGAGAAACCGTCAGGGGCAAAGACGAACAGCATGGGGCGAAGGGGGGGGGGGGGTTCCCGGGCTGGGCGTTGCGAGACGCTGTAGGACGCAGAGGCATGGGGTGTGGACGGGGCGGGGCGCGGCGTCGGCGGGAAGCGCTTGGGGAGACGACACTTGAGGGGCGAGGCGGAGCGGAGGATGGCGAGACGTTGTGCGGAGGGAGCAGGGGGGGGGCGGGGAGGCGGGGCCCAGGGGGGGGGGGGGGCCGGGGCGAAGCGAGGCGTCGTTGACACGCCCTGGAAGGACGAGGGTTAACGGGTGACAAGCAGGGCGGCGTGGAGAGGAGCGGGGCGCGGTGTTGCGGGGTCTGAGTGAAACGGGTGTTGGCGTGGCGGGGCGATGCGAGTGTCGGTGAGGGGGGGGGGCGGGGGGGGGGCCGGAGGCGGGGCGAGGCGGGGCGAGGCGGGAACGCAGCGCGTGGATCAGCCACCCAAGGCCACGAGATTGGATCTGATTGGCTCTGGCATTCGCTCTTAACTGCCCTCGCCCGCTCGCCCGCGCCGCTGCCGCCGCCAACGACGACCATTAGGACAGGACGTCGTCAGTTAGGCCTCGTTGCAGCCCGCGGACGACACAAACGGTGCGGCCGACAGCTGAATATTCAGCGCCGACGATTCGCTAATGGCGCTCAACGCGAGTATTAGAGATGGTTTTCGGTCGAAAGTGATTGGTGATGATAGGGCGCGCGGAAGTTGATGACCTGTGAACGGCGACGCGTGGAAACAAGCCGAATCGCGCAGAACGTCCGCGATGATTCAGCAATTGGCCGCCGCCTCCTCAGCTTCCAACGTGGTTGAGTAGTTCGTCCTCCCATGTGATTCGCTTGCAAAGGCCGAGGAAAACTACGGTTGCCAACATTTGGAAATTGGATCCAGGAACGTCTTCATGCAGTAAGTATGGAGTGGAGGTAATTTCGACAAAGAGTAGATTAACACTTTACAATTTGTGCATCAATAGTGTAGTTTTCTTTGATGAACCATAATTTTAAACAAAATAAGCTACTTCAGAGAACTGTTAATCCCTTCACTCAATGAGGTGTTAATGATCTCTTTTATTATAATATTCAATTCTGATTTCTCAACCCCGCGATAGCAACACTGCAACCTGTAAATATTTTGCATATATAAAAGATTCATTGGAAAGCCATCTTTGATTGTATACATGTACATTAGTTTAAATATATTTTTTGTAGGACATTTGCTTCAAACATAAATGCATATAAACGCGCATAAATATTTTGATTTCCGAGGGGAAAGGAAATATTCCATTACTTCTAATTGCTCATGTAGTCACCCAATTAGAAAATTGTTTCTTTAGGCATTATAACAAAAACTATAAATCGGTTTGAATATTGTAATATCAAACTTGAAGTTGGGAGATGATAATTCAAATTTCCAATCATCGCGACAAGAGTTGGTACTTTCCATTGATCGGTTGCTTCGTAAAAGTTAACGATTTCGGCCACGATCATTAATATCATTATGAATAAATGTGAAATGAGTTTGCTCAATAGCCAATATTCAAGTTAACCTACGAGTGAAAGTACGAGCAAGGTACGAACTCCTGTGCCGGCGCTTCGGCAAGGGCGGCAAGCCCGCGAGCGTACGTTGTGTTTGGCAAAAAAGAATTTTGGAAATTTTGCGACGGTGAGGTTCAAGTTTGTTTAAATTTCGTAGTGGCATCAGAGATTGTGGTAATGCATAATGATTAAGGGTCCAGACGGTATTGACCATAAAGTTTATTTAAAATATATTTAGTACTGAAAATAATTAGCCATACACGTGTTTCGGAAATTATATCCCGTTGTCAGTGGCTCTATAGAAAATAAAATAAGTAAACATAAAAATAAACATTTAAATTAAATTAAATTAAATAAGGAAATAGGAATAGATTTGCATCTAATAAACAATGGAATATCTATAAAAACTGTATACATACCCAAGTATCATGGATTATTTTCCATAGATTTTTCATTGTACATTTTGCATCTATTCCTATTTTTTTTATTAAAGTTAATATCATTTTATATGTTTATTTTATTTACTTACTTATATTCTTCTCTGTAGAGCTACTTACGAAGGGATTAAGGTTCCGAAATACATGAATGACTAATTATTTTTAGTATTACGTATTTTTTAAATAAAATTTGTGATTGATACCTCCTGGATCTTTAATCATCACGTTTGTTTTATGTAAATGGAGGAGACAGGACAGCGAAGTTTTACCGCTGACATGACCTGCTCCAGCAAACTCAGTCAACGTGGCCGTATATTTGCCATAAAATTGCGCGGGAATTACTCAGTTTGAAGCATCAAAATGGTTTTGGGTTACGTTTACGTAATTTTAAGTCACAAACACCCAATATAAAAATGTATTGACCTTTTAAGCGGAGTGACTAAGCTCAAGTGAAATATAACATTTTCTTGTTTAATTCCACGTGGCGTTGTCCGTGAGTATTTTTCCGTTGGACCAAAGAGTCCAGTGGTGGTTGAATTTTATTCGCTATCATTAACACCATTTTCAATTTGTTTTCTTTCTGTGATGTGTGATGAGTCATCACGTAAACATTATTAAAATAATGTGTATTAACAATTTCTAAGACATCAACAGTGGGGAATTCGAAGTAAATACACGGTGATGAAGTGAGTAATAAGAATTCAAGGGAAGTGAATGTAACCAATGAGCGAGGAAAATAATGGAATTTATTGTGATAATAAACTTGAGTGGATTCGTGAGGAATCAATGCAATATGAGATGATGAAAGAATCGATATTCAAGGAGTAATCAGTATTAGACGCTGAGGCATGTGTACCCAATTAGAAAGGTGAAGAGGTGAAGAGGTGTAGGGAGGAGGAAATCAGCTCAGACGAACGAAGGAGGAACGGAATGGGGCCAGTACAGCGCGCCTTAAAAATGTAAACAAATGAACAGCGCGCTTCGGGATCTGCAAAGCAGAAGCAATTCCGACACGGTGACGATCGGATGGGTAGAAGCTGGTTGGACGCGGTGGCTGTAAAAAGTATTAAGTCGGACGACTAGATAAAGTTGTGGGGAGGAGAAGATGCTAACATGATGGTTAATTTATGGAGAAGCAGAAATTGGATGTAATCACCAATGTTAGACTCAACTGAAAATGGAATTTGGACATTTCCATTAAATTCTTCGTCCAAGAATGCAGAGGAGACACAAAGAAAGTGACAAAAGAAACATTAAAAATATACTTTTTGTGAGAAGATCAAGTTTTGTTAGATATTAATAATTTCAATAGTATGATAAGAGTAAATAGCCATGAATACTTGGAGAAATAAAAAGATATATAATTGTGTGTACTGTACATAATGGTATGAATGGGAATGTACATGATTATGGGTTTTTATTGTGTTATTATTGTTTTTACGTGTGTTATAGAATGTGCTATGTATGTTTTTGTTCAAAACAGAAGAACAGCCAAATTATAAGGTTTTGTTTATTTGAAGAATGGTATTATTACTATTATTTGCGTAATGGTAAGTAGAATACCCAAATCTAAATGTGACATTACCATAAAGATCATTATGTAAATTTTTGTCGCCGCAACTCCTTAGGGACGTTTCTGTCAGCCCATCAAATAAATTTTCTCACGACGGATATCCTTGGCGAACTGATAGAGTATTAATGGTTGGAATAAATAAGTAGGTGAAAACTGAGGAAGATTCTCTTTCGTTCAACGCTTTTTTAATAAAAAAAATTTTAATTCCGCTGCAGTCCGATTCTTTTTGGAAATAAATCAACGTTTTAATTACTAATGAATATAAAAGTACATTTTTAGGAAACAAACGATAAAAAGTAATCTTTTGAATTGATGGAATTATGACCGATGGAATGATGGAATTGAATTGCTGCACAGTATGACAGTCCAGTGAGTCCGTGTCTCTGCCATTCCGCGTGATTTTTCGCCGTCGCTGATCACAAATGTCGCTAATTTCCTCCAGAGACCTGATGAACAGCACTTCGAGTCTCGTATATGCACATACCACTGGAATGGTATGCAGATTGCAATGAACTTAATTTTAAAAAAATACGTTCAATTGGAATCTATTCTTCTGAGGCAAAAATTCTAAATGAATTATTCACTACTAATATTACGAGAAATATACTGATATAACTTGAAACGATACACTCTATTTTCATTTTCAACTTCCCTACGATAAAAATGACCTGTCGTTTTAGCCTAACATTGTGTTGTTACATTCTTCTACAATAAAATCTATTCCTGAGCGTACAAAATATATATAAAAGTAAAATTTAAAGAATACATTTTTAAGTTATTAAAAATTACGTATTTCAATGAAAGATATATGTAGTAGTATTTTCATATTCATATTTTGTTCGTCTCTTAACCCATTCCGTAAACCCTCAGGTTCTTATGAGCGGCTCCTTTCTTCCGTGTCGAAATAGAATCCATCCATCTCTTCAGTTCTGGATTATTATTTTAAATAAATGCAATGAAGAAAACAACATAAAAATCCTACACTAGTATCGTTTCTCCTGGAATAATTAAAGAGGTATACATCAGGAGATTATTGGAAATATTGACAATCCTATTGGAGATCGCTTGAACGAAATGTCACGCCTTGGCTCTTCAATCTTTTTACAGAGTATTGGGAGCATAACGCGGCTCTTCTTATAATTTTCTATTAAAAATATGAAAATCAAAATTTTTGGAACTTATATATACTGTTTCCCTCAAACAGTCAATTAACACTTCTGACAGGCTCTTCATGGATGAGGATATGTAACAAAATAATTGTAATTCTATTTTTTTATAAGAAGCAATGATGTATTTCCTTTTCTATTACAATGGGTACTTAATTTAGTTTTCCCGACTCCCATAGAATTCCAAGAGACATACCGGGACCTCCGCCGTATCCTACCGCTCCCGGGGTTGATCTACCCATATCACCCCCGTAAGTCTCGCAGAAGTAGCCTTCGGCACATCGGGTATACACATTCCGGCACGAGGTAGCCTATGGGACTAGCTCTGTTCAGGTATCTATTAAAGAGCTAGGGAATGGAGCGCATATTTATCTTACCGCAAGTTACCGGTAAGGGCAAAAAATCAGGAAAGAATAAGGTTAAGGTGATACGAAAAAACTCCCTATAACGTAGACATTACATACTTGTGTTTAATATACCTTCCAATATAATCCCTAACTTAAAATCTCTATAAGGATAAAAGTGGCTTACTCGGTCCCTCGAGTGGCGTTGCAAAGATTTTAAAGTCGATTGCAGTAACTCCCGCTTCTCCGCCATTGTTGATTGATTGATTTTTTCGTGTTTCCGGGCGCGTCAACTGCCTTGGTTATTAGTCCCGTTAGTGTAGTGCATGTTTTTTCCTCGGGAGATAGCGGTGAACTTCCCCCGCCGGATGGCGAGATCCGGCGCCGACCTACCGTCGGATAGCTGAGTGTTGCCCAACCAGCGGGGCACCGCCCCAGTCGGGACAAGCTCTAAGCACCCGACCGGTCTGCTGGAATATGTGGTAGTGTAGTGCATGTTAGTGTCTGTGAGTGAGGAAGGAAAGATAGCGCGCGGTCCGTGGCCCATTGATAGGGTACTGCTGCGATATTCGCCTGGTGTTGATCGGAGAAATCACGGAAAACTACCGATCAGAGCAGCCGGCCGCTAGAATTCTCCTCCAGACAGCGACTGAATTCAATCTAGCTGAAGGGCTAGTGTCGAAAATCCTGCCGCCGTCAGAACTCGAACCTAGGACCTCCCGGTCAGAGGCGCTGCAGTCACATCAGTTGATGCACTGAGCTACCGCTCCCGGTCCGCCATTGTTGATGAAGTTGTTCGGCAGTGAGAGGCAGCCTTAGGTCGTGCACATGTGCACGTGGTCCCACAGTCCTTGATCCTTCCTTGTGTGGGGGTGTTGATCCGCGTTTGTTTTAAGACCCTGGATGACTCACAGTTGACTGTTCGATAAGCCCTGTCTCAGACGGAGACATTAAAATGTTATCGCAGACGTCCTCATGAGTATTACAGCAGATACCCCCGCTATACAATATGTTAAGGAAAGATGACAGTTATGTTCACCATTTATAAGAAACTGTCGACAAAACACTGTAAGTGTGCAACTTGCCGGATAAAGGATTACTCCTCAGTCTTCACCAAAAAGATTGAAAACGGAAACAAAAAGTTCGCTGATTGTGATATAGGAAGCAGGTGAGAAGCAGCGGCACACACACTTCGCCAAGATACGTTGCATCGGAACACATGTTACAATTTTGCGGAACGCGAAAACAATGCTTTCCGGGCCCTTAAAACGAGGTGTTCCGGAATTGTGTTTATTATGCTTTAATCGACAATAATTCGTGATTTTTCCGATTAATACTAGACGATTGCCGCAGCAGCACCCTACCAAACGGAACACGGACCGCGCGCGATCTTTCCTTCCCATATCTTGTCCTATCCTCACTCCTTACACACACACACACACACACACACGTATATGTACTGCACTACCACACATGCCGGGAGACCGGTCGGGAGCTTATAGTTTGATCCGGCAGGGGCAGTACCCCGCTGGTGGGAGATACCTGG
This sequence comes from Teleogryllus oceanicus, assembly GCA_964035755.1. Taxonomy (NCBI): domain Eukaryota; kingdom Metazoa; phylum Arthropoda; class Insecta; order Orthoptera; family Gryllidae; genus Teleogryllus; species Teleogryllus oceanicus. The sequence continues at coordinate 82,606,212 of CAXIVR010000009.1, forward strand.
TTGATAAAAAAAAGCGTTAGCCGACGGTAGGTCGGCGCCGGATCTCGCCATTCGGAGTTGCAAGAACACCGCTACCTCCCGAGCAAAAAACATACTCTATTAATGACTTAAGCAATTGATGCGCGCGCTATCACTAGTCAATCAATCAAAATTTCAACCAACTGCGTGAAAGTGAGCTATGGCAAGTCGGACGAATCTACGATTAAATGCTGATGCCGAGAAGTTTTACCCAGCAAAACAAAAATTGTTTAAATTTATTTACAGTCACATTAACAGCAAGGCCATTTATGATTTGTTAAAGAATAGTTACTAATACATTAAGCAGCGAATTTAGACTAAACCGGAATATTTTATAATAATCGAAATTTCAATTTTTCTGTATATTTAACATATGTAAATCAAGTGTTAAATCACTTTTATCTAGTATTTTACAGTGAGTGATCCACATACTAGTACCATACTGCCACAAATTTATAAATTGTATTTTGATTTTCGTGAGAGAATAATAATAATAATATATAACCTAATTGGTTTTAATTGCATGTCACATAATTAGCTTATATTAATATTAATGAATGTTACCCACTAAATCTGGTGAGTCGAATGTAGTTGATATATTCTACAGAAAATGAATTTCTGATATCGGCTGAGATCTCTCAAGGCTACGTGTCACCATGATCTTCTCTCTCATACTCACATACAGTTTTTACTCTTTTTTGACTAAATAATTACTAAATACTAAACCGCACGTCAACGTTGTGGGTTAGGAGGTTCTAGGGTTTGAATCCCAACGTTCACGGAATTTCGACACTAGCTACAAAGCTAATCAGCCAAGATAATTCTAGTCGGCTGCTCTGATCGGTAGTGTTCTGTGATTTCTCTCATCGCTACCACGAGAATTCTTGATCAGTACCAACGAAGAGTCAAAAAGTGCGTGATCTTTCCCTCTTCAACTTCTCTCCCTTTACACACCCACACACTTACATTCACAATAGTATCAGACATGCCGGGAGACCAGTGGAGTGCTCACAGCTTGTCCTGGGTGGGCGGTGCCCTGTTAACGGAGTGAAAACTCCAGCAAACCGGCCGTGTAGGTCGGCACCAAATCTCATGTTCCAACCGCGAGCGGTAGCTCAGTGCATCAACTGATGTTACTGCAGCGCCTCGAAACGGGACGTCCTAGGTTCGAGTTCTGGCGGCGGCAGGATTTTTGACACTTCCTTTTCAGCTAGGTCGAATCCAGTCGCTGTCTGGAAGAGAATTCTTGCAGCCAGATGCTCTGATCGATAGTTTTCCGTGGTATTTTCCGATCAACACCAGACGAATGCCGGCGCAGTACCCTAACAAACGGGTCATGGACCGCGCGCGATCTTTCCTTCCTCTCCCTTGTCCCATCCTATCCCCTTACACACACACACACACACACACACTTACACTAACATGCACTACACTACCACATATTCCGGCAGACCGGTCGGGAGCTTAGAGCTTGTCCCGGCTGGGGCGGTACCCCGCTGGTGGGAGAGTCCTGGTTAGGTGTAACCCCACTAACCGACAGTAGGGCGGCGCCGGATCTCGCCATCCAGCGGAGAAGATCACCGCCATCTCCCAAGGAAAACATGTACTACACTTACGGGGCTAATCACCTAAGCTGTTGACGCTCTCGGAATCACTAATCAACCAACCAATCCAGCAGGGAAGGAACGCACAAATTAATCATTTTCTGAACGGCGCTACTCTTTCTATAGCCATTGTATGTTCCTCTCCGGGTACAGGTCTTTGCACGGTGTTCGCGCCTGAGTAGGAGGGGGATTGAACACTCACCCATGACGATCGAATCTGATGAGCTATTTTCCTATTATCCTATTTTCTATATCCTACATATTATTGTATTGTGCTATCACTCAGTAAACGGAAACCGTTCTGTTTGTTAATTTAAATGATGTGTGAGAAAATGTATCTAAACTTAACGGTAAAGTTCATTTTTTTTCTTTTAGTTAACTAAATATGCTCATTAATTCCATGAATAACCGTTGATTATCTCTATGTTAATAGCGTGAGTGCAATTACAATTCCACTGTGCAATTAAATATACACACCTACCAATCAGATTCAGAAAACGAGCCAAATCGTTGAATTAAGAAACTATAACACAGGCAAGGAATTTGTAGTCGGCCAAGAAACATGAACAAAAATGTGCATCACAGCTTACGTATCTACAACTACATATAAACAACGAATGAATAAAACAAATTAAGGAAGTAAACGTTAATCTGGCTGACTTATGGAACATAAAATATTTTACGTGAATAAATTAAATGTTTTATGTGTAAAACACTTGGTCTTAAGTAGGTAAGGTCTTAGAAATGTAAAAAGTTGAAACACCAATTGTGTTTACCATGTCTAAAAAGTATTCTATAGAAAAACTGTCAGAAGTGACTAGTGTTTTCCCCAATATTTATACATGTTGAATTCTCTCTCATACTTGTCGTTACTTTTCGTGGGATGTAATGTTTTATTGCCTCGGTCAGCTTCTAATATTTTATTAACAATATGTTCAGTACTTTTCATTCGCAAATACTCCGTGGAAACAAAAACAATGCAAGGTTCACTAAAATATATCTTTTTTGGAAGCAGTGGGTGGCCAAATTAATATGATCATTTTATTTTTTTTATATTCTTGACATTTGTTTTATATATGCTCCTTATTATACTTATTTTCATTACTTACACAACAAATTATTTAGTAGTTGTTTCATGTTTGCGTTTCATAGAAGTTTTCCTCTATTAATTGTGAGTAAATTTGCATGAAGTGATTGTATTAAGTGTATTGAGAGTATGCTAAAAAGGGTCTGGGAGTGATGACATTGAAAGGTGGCATCACAAAATCACAAATCCAAAAGCTCTCTGTGACCTGTGATTTTTATCATTACCTTCCTTATTTCAGATGTTAAATAATCTATAATAATTGCATATTGGAGTACCGCATGTTGAAGGTCATAAAATGTGACCAATAAAAACAGTTAATAGAAAATAGTATTATCTTCATAAATACAAGTGATCATAATAATTTGGCCACCCACTGTACGTCATGAAATGCATACCTCGGGTGGAAAAGATGCGCTTGAATTTCTTAATATTTGAATTATTCGTAAATAGAAACAAAAAATATTGAACTTAACATAATTCGCTCCTATCGTCGCTCGTTTTGTTGAACATACCATTCATGCAATTATAGACCTCTTTATACACTTGTTTTTTTAATTACTATATATGACTAAATTCACCCACATGAATGGCCTTTAAAGAAACTGCTGTCCCAATTGCTTTACGGGTACGCGACATTTTATTTATTTATTTTACGTCAAAAAACAGTTAAAACTGTGTATGACATGCTATGGGGAGAAGTGAATTCTGTGCACGTTTTCAAAATTCTGTGATCCCTACACTAAGTAATTTACTACTTGAGTTTTGAATTTAAAAAAATTCTGAGGTGAATCGAAATCAAAATCAAAATTGAAAAAATTTTGATTCTGAGTTGACTATACGTGACACGTAGGGGGTTGCGCAGGAAGATTCCCTTTCCCTCTTCAACCACCATCCCTCCAAGCCAACCACCGCCCGGACATCCGACAGTGGTTCGCGAATATTGGTGGACAACCTCAAGCAAGGGATAGGCGTTGCGAGAGAGACAACTTCAATACACAGTGACGGGTGTGGAAAAGACGTTGGACACACTCACTTACTTTCGGGAAGAGCGGGTTGAAAAGTATAGAATTAGTCATAAGATCTCTTGACTGAAGTGTACATACCGCTTTAACTTTGTTTAGAGGGAGATTTTGACTTGCGCTCTACGCCCACGTGTTCTCCTCGAATTTCTTGTTCACTTATAAATGTTACGTTATTTTCTGTGGTTCATGACATTTCATGGCGCCATGCACCCTTTTCAACTCAAATCGTGCTTAGTAGTAGGGAATGTCATATGACGAACAGGGTCAGATCAATTATCTATTTCTGGAGTAGGAATTCATTTCAGGGCCGGACTCCAAGAATATTTTAAATAATAAAAAAATATTAGCTTGACTTAAAATAAATTTGCCGACTTGGATGACGGAGGTGGCTAAGAGCGAGTACCGACTCAGCGTTTCGGTCCGAAGGGTCGCGGGTTGGAGTCCCACCTTGGGCACTGTTGTTTGTTCCTTGACTTTGTATGTGTTGTCGCGGAGGGCCTCGCGTTCTGCTGACTACAGATGAGTGGAGCCCGCAAGTGTGTTGGTCTAGTCTATGGTCGAATATGCGTCCCATCGGGATGTAAAGAGTAACTGGCTGTTGGCTGGATAAAAGCCCTAAAAAAAATTATGTTCATAATAACTATACTCATTTGGAATGAGAGATGATCAATATGTGGTAATTATTTTGGATAAATATGGTAAAACATTAAAAAAATAGTGTATTATTCGGTTAACCTGCGTCCGTCCGTCACTCACGGTTAGATTCTTTCCTGCGACCGCCAATCGAGAAAAATGAGGTATTCAACGCGTCTCGGTCTCCTGGTGGGGAACTAATGATTTGTTTCTGGATTCATCCACAAGATTCTGAATTTCTACAAAAACGTCTATTATTGCGTTCTTTAGCGCTGCGATCTACCGGTGGCCGCGCGAACCACGTGCCTTAGTCCCACTGCAGGTTGACGTCACAAGCAGCGGTAACCAACTTCGAACGTTTCTGTCAACACCTGCTGAGTGAGGGAACTTTCCAAAAATGTAATACATCATCCAAAGAGGCCCTGTTTTATCGATCGATTGATTGATTATTAGTGTTTTTGGGGGGTTTCAACTGCTGTCGTTAGTCCCGTAGGTGTAGTGTATATTTTCATCGCGGGAGATCGCGGTTATCTTCCCCTACTGGATGGCGAGATCCGGCACTGACCTACGTCGGCTTGTGGATATATTCCCTCAACCAGGTGTCTCCCACCAGCAGGGAACCGCCCCAGCCGAGACAAGCTATAAGCTCAAGACTGGTCTCCCGACAGGTGCGTGGTAGTGTAATACTAGTGTGTGTGTGTGTGTGTGTGTGTGTGTGTGTACGTACAAAAGTGAGTAAAGAACAAGGAAGGGGAAGGAAAGATAGGACGCGGTCCGTGGCCCTTTTGTTATTGTTCTGCTCCGGTATTTGCCTCGTGTTGATCAGAAAAACACGGAAAACTACCGATCAGAGCAACCGGTCGCTAGATTTCTCCTCCAGACAGCGACTGAATTCGACCAAGCTATCGAGCTAGTGTCGGAAATCTTGCCACCATCGATACGCAAACTTGGAACCTCCAGGTCAGAGGCACTGCAGTATGATGCCCTGAGCCACCTTTAGCGGTGCTAAAATTTGGACATGGAAATTAAAGAAAGGGAACAAAAAAAGTGAAAGCACGGTTTTTATATTAAATTGTATTGCAAAAGTGTTAAGTGTTAAACGTGTTACGTTAGTAACTAATTTCAATGTGAGCATTTATATTGAAACATTTTAAACGAATTACATACCTTACATTGTACCACCGTACATTGGTGGTGAAGCTTAGTTCATTTCAGAGTTACCTTTTAAATTCAGACTTTTGTGATGCCATGTGCGTGGACACTTTATTGCGAATGCTGACAACTGCAAATCATATCTCTTGTGGCAATCTATCCATCTAAAGTACTATTATAAGAAATTTTAGAACAGCATGAATAAGAAGTATAAAAATTATGAAAAATAAATCAAATTTGTATTAGTTGAAAATTAAACAAGCAAATATTATTTGTGACGTTAGGTAATTGGGTATCTATCACACTAGGTTGATTAACATCTAATGTGTGAAGCAAAAGTTACAAAACCTAGACAATGTAATTTTTGGCAGTAAAACTTAAAATACAATATCTTATAAGTAATTTTTCACATTGTTATGATTTTCAATATGAACGTGCTGTAAATTAGTATTCACATATTACCATTGTTTTGTTGTGGACAAACACATCGTACTTTGAGCAGAAAAGACGATGAGGTAATAATGACTTTTGCCTTAAATTCTCATTATATGAGCGATTTAGTGCATCGGAAAGGTCGTTTATAACGAGGATAATGAAAAAGGCGAACAATACGAATAAGTAAATACTCCGATGACGATGAAAATTATGGTGACGACGAACGTTACCTGTGACAGAGTATGCGGGTGCCGGAAATCTGCTTGAAATGTTGCACGAGTTTGTGCTCCCCTCACAACAGCCCCTGCTTCGGGTACGCTCACTATTCTTATTAGTAGTTTTAGTGATTTGCATAATTACTTCCGCGCGAATGCCAGAATAAACCATACAACAACAAGGACCCCTTGCCATATTTCCTCGTCTTACCTTCGCCCGTTGGGATGAGGAATGGTGTGATTCCCCCCACACTCACTGTGTTCATCTGAGAAAACATCGGACGAGCGTCAGATCTACGCACTGGACCCTGATCGCGAACCATCTGTTCAACATTTGAATTCCTCGCGAATTTGGAGACAAATCGGAAGCTCTTCATAATCAACTTGTTCTATCTGTAGATCTATGTACTGTGTTTTAATTTCATCACTGTTTTTTACTTGATTGTAATTGTCAAGTGGGCCAATTAATGGAAATACATCATTAACCATATTTTGTTTATGTCATTAGACTAACCACCAACAGTATTCCATAGAATTGAACAAACAATACACCCTCGTTCCCACGAATTTCACCTTAAAACGAAGGTGAGTTCTGGCAAGGAAACATAGTAATAGAACTGTGTATATTTTCGTAGTAATCGGATAACAGGAATATTTATCAAACGAATACCGATTAGTTCGGTCTCTTAAGTTTCGTGTTAACGAGGGTTTATTGTAAAATTATATGAACGGATTTTTGAGGAACATTCATTATCTTATAATGTATAATACTCGTACAATAATATATTTATATTATTATTATTAATATTATTATTATACACAAATTATGTGTGTAATACACACAATAAAGGGAAAACATTAATCTATTTAATTGCAATGGAACACTTTTCAGAATTCGACAGCTTCTTCAAAATTATTCCGCCTTACGAAGATTTCTCCACATACTGTGACGCCTAAATGTATTAATAATATTATTAGCAACAAAGTCTAGAGACTAGAAGAATTCGAGAATCTCTCTGAAGATTTTCATAAGTTTTCTAGTATTTATTAGTATTAAGCTGCTGGAATGACCGGTCCCATCTCAACCTGAAATGATCCGGGAGTAGCAATCCTGGACGCTTGACTCGGCGCCTAGGAGAAGACCACCAGATGGGATCTGCCGGTATGCGCTCACAGCCCTGTCCCGTTCCTAAGTACTAGTGCCGCAGGAGTGTGCTTTGTTTCGATACTTCTCCTGCTGCTCAAGTGCTTATCAATGGGAAGGTACTCCCACCGGCAGCGACTGCTTCTGCTACGCACCAACGGCCTCAAGAAGACAAAAGACGCGCTGGCGGCAAGGAAGCATCGGGGCAGATAAGTGATTGTGTAATAGATTAACTTCATTTAATGTTTGTGAATGTGATAAGCAAATTGAGTCTTTTCGTTTTTAAAAAAATCACCAAGTTACATGAATAAATGTTTCTTATGCACTCTATATTATGTATTCGACACCCAAGTCGCAAAAAAAGGATAAGCGAGGAACAAGCCTCGCATTTCTTTCTTGTAGAGAATTCCAAGAAGCTGCAAATTCTTACACCATGCCAAGCATTTGTCAGCAAACTAACTTAAGAAACATTCGTTCAGGTCAATGTGTTTTCCTCTCTGGTGTGTTTTAATTTTTACTCGAAATGATTTACGCTGTTAATTGAAGTTACACTTGAATAATTCTGTGATAATGAAGTGAAATATCATAAGTAAGTTAGTGATACGTAATAAATTATATAAAGTAATTCTAAAAGTAAGTAATTGAAACTGACGGTTCTAGTAGTTAGATGCTGCTCAAAGAGATGTATAACATGTAAGAAGGAATAGTGAAAATAACATGACGTTGCCTGGGCACATATCTACCTCAATCATTTATTAGAGAAGAAAACGTTTAAATGTATCTCGAGTGTATTTTTTCTAAATGAATAACCATTGACAATTATAATTTAAAATAAAAAAGTATTCAGGATCCTTTAAATATCATACTATTTATTTTTACTTTCTCTTCTTACGAAGGTTCTTCGTAAGAAGAGAAAGTTATGTAATGCTAGAAAACGGCGAATTTGGGCAGGAAAACCTCTTATTGCCTAGCCCTAGTAACGAAAAACTGCATAAATCCTGTTGCTACATATAGTAAACTTACTACCTCTAACACTTGACAAAGCCAGAATCCATGTTTTGTGGGCATTTGATACCGAAAAATCGATACACGGCAAAACGTGTCTGCCCTCTAGTCAACGTTCTAACCGTTCAGTCGATTTTCTCTAAAATTGATAATCCCCGAATGATCTCAATAAAGTCGAGGCTTTTGGAGTTTCAAACGGAAATATTGATTCTTGAAGGAACTTATATCCCTCAAAAACTTTTTCAAAATTTTCTCAAAACTGACACCCTTTTTAATTTTATATTTTTACACTTTGTTCTCGGATAGCGCAAAAACGATTAAGAGAAAGATATCATGTTCGACGAAATCGCATATTTTTTTAAAATGGCAAAAGTACAATTTTTTTGGCGTCTTCCTACAACTATAATGTTTAGGATAGAGATTTTTTCCTTAATAAAATCTGTTTCTTAAAGACACATCTACAAATAAGTTCATATTCAATTTTTCAATAAAAAAGTAGTTTTTGTGTAATTTGCGCTTGAAATTTATGCTATATCTAAAAATATGAGCGCCTTAAAATACGCTCAAAATTTTTTCTTTAATTTTTTTCCCACGGATAGAAAAGGGACGCATAAATGAATGGCGCAGGTGTCATTTTCGTTGAACTCTCTAAATTTTCGATAATTGCTAATTTGGAAATAATGAGAGAAAGTATGTGCGGCTGTAGCATTACTAGTTACACAAATGTTTCCTACCCAAAGCATTGAAACAACCTTTCCTTTCCTTTAGCAATTCCTCTCAATGATTTTTTTAGACGCTGGGGTGTTGTAGATGCTACTGATTCGAGCTTCTTCAGCTTTCCTGATGTGTCATCTTCCATTCTTGTTCCATTCATGTTCATTCGTGAACACATTTTCAACTAGAATTCGACACTAGAGTTTTCTAAAACTGCCACAAAGCTGTATGGAATTCTAAGTTTACTTAATAAATTAAAAAGTTTCCGATTACATACAGTAATGTGTTTTATGGAAAGTACAAGTATTACCCTAAGAAGGTCACTTCGCAGTCTTTTCGTGCGATGGTTCTTTCTCATTTTTTCTATTTCCAGAAGTATATAAGTAAGAAGTAAATAAGTGTTTTTTATTTATTCGACACATTTTTTGTAGTTGTCAAGGTCTTAACGTAATGTGTTTTATGGAAAGTACAAGTACTACCCTAAGAAGGTCACTTCTCAGTCTTTTTCGTGCGATGGTTCTTTCTCATTTTTTTCTATTTCCAGAAGTATAGTATAATAAATAAGTGTTTTTTATTTATTCGACACATTTTTTGTAGTTGTCACGGTCTTAACTATGGGCTAGCTGTATTTTGGGAGACCAAATTCTAAACATTCCATCTTAATACTACCACACATAATTTTCCCCTGGGACACCTCTTCCTATAACTCTGGAGGTAAACCATCCGGACGAGTGGTAAAATGTCCACATCAATCGTCTCATTGAATCTATCACGCGTAGGTGTCCAGGAGTGCAGGCACTCGTATGGCACACTTTACACCAATTACTATGACCTTGTCTAAGTGTGAACTGTTCAATTGGTACGCAGATTGAACTCTTGAGACTCGCTTCGGAAAACTACGAGCCTCAAGCTTCAAGAATAAATTAATCAACTTTATCTGAAAGTATATTTTCTAAAGATGTCTTATATTGAATTTTGAGATATCTCATATCATGCCTGATACAGTTAAGGCTCTTTTAATTAAATTCATAATGAAATATGAATTGTTCAACATTTTCTATTTACTGTATTGACGTATTTATTCACCAGTTTTCGCAGGGTTTCTTTTTATTTTTAGATTAAATAAAATTTGAAAATTGGAATGCCTAATATACTAGGCTAGGAATAAAAATGGGACACTATAAACATCAACGTTACAATACACTATTTGTTCAGCCGCAAAACTTCTGCTGAACAAAACCACACAAAATCGATTTCCAAAAAGTTATACGCACACAGCTTAAGATCAACAAATAAAATGCTCTTCTCAAAGATTGCAGGAAATTAAATATTTGAACTAAACATCTTCAAGCATATTGCAACAACATTGTGTAGTATACTGTACAACAGTTTTTTACCAAGCATATAAAACTAGGAGCTAAAATAGCACGTACTTTCTCGTCCGTATTTTCACGCAAAAATACGCGAAAAGTACTCAAATTTTCAAAAAACTGTACATGACCTTATTTCAAAATCTATCTTTAAGAAACAAATTTTATTCAGGGAAAAATATCTTTAATATTTATTTTTAGGATGACTGCGCAAAAAGTTTGAAGATTTTGCCTCTTGCGAAAAATCAGGGTTTTTAACGAACATGAGACCTGCACCACTCTCTTAAACGTCCTTCACACTATCCAACAAAAAAATTAATCGAAAACAATGGAGTATTTTTTTATAAATTGGAAAATGTCCCAGGGGCTTCATGTAAAGTACACCTCCAAAACTAAAATAACGGTTTCAAATTCAAGGGACCGCAACATCAGCCAGATCGATTGAGGAATATCAATTTTGGGGAGAATCGGCTGAACGGTTTAGCCGCTAGCGTTGCTCACAGACGGTCGTACAGCCGTTTTGCTATTATTCAAGTTTTCGGTATCAAGGATCTACAAAGCATGGATTCCGGCCACACCACGAGGTAGATGATATTTTTTCTAAATTCATCAACAAGATTTATTCACTTTTTCGTTACCAGAGTTCGGTAATAAAATGACGAAAATTCGCCGTTTTTTTCGCGCAAAATTATATAACTTTTTTTCTTCTCCGTAGCGAGAAAGTAAAAGTTGCTGTTCCATAATGCAGAACGAAAATAACAAATAATGAATATTGAATGGCGGGCGGCTTCTCCTTTGGAACCATGCGTTCGCTTGGCGTCAGCTGTGTTACATGACGTTAGCTGCGTTGTTAAGACCCCGAGATGAAAAGGAGCAACACCAGACTTCACCATGAGAATGAATATTGTTATTGGTGTAATAATAATAATTATTATTTATTAATGTTTCAAGTATTATGGGATTTGTCTTTTAATTCGCAAATTGAGTGTGATTCCAGAGTACAGTTTGCCGCGGAGCTGCAGAGCAGCAATGACGTCATAAAACAGCCGTCAGTAAAACCTGTTTTACACGGTCATTTTTTTTTCATCAAACCGGGAGCGGTATCTCAGTGAATCAACTGATGTCACAGCAGCGCCTCTGACCGGGAGGTCCTAGGTTCGAGTCCTGACGGCGGCAGGATTTTCGACGCTAGCTTTTCAGCTAGGTCGAATTCAGTCGCTGTCTGGAGGAGAATTCAAGCGGCCGGCTGCTCTGATCGGTAGTTTTCCGTGGTTTCTCCGATCAACACCAGGCGAATGCCGGAGCTATACACTAACAAACGGACCGAGCGCGATCTTTCCTTCCCGAACCTTGTGCTATCCTACCCTTACTTACACACACACTTATATGCACTACACTACCACACAAGTCGGCGCTCGATCTCACCATCTAGAGTAGGAAAATCACCGCCACCTCTCGAGGAACACACATGCACTACATCTACTAATGACTTTAGCAGTTAATACAATCGGGATCATCAAGCAAAAAAACCAGAAGGCGTTTTGACCGGGAGCGGTAGCTCAGTGCATCAACTGATGTCACTGCAGCGCCTCTGACCGGGAGGTCCTAGGTTCGAGTCCTGACGGCGGCATGATTTTCGACGCTAGCTTTTCAGCTAGGTCGAATTCAGTCGCTGTCTGGAGGAGAATTCTAGCGTCCGGCTGCTCTGATTGGTAGTTTTCCGTGGTTTCTCCAATCAACACCAGGCGAATGCCGGAGCAGTACCCTACCAAACGGGCCACGGATCCCGCGCATCTGTCCTTCCTCTTCCTTGTCCTTACACACCCACTCACTTATTCTAACATGCACTACACTACCACATAGTCCGGGAGACCGGTCGGGAGCTTAGAGCTTGTCCCGGCTGGGGCGATGCCCCGCTGGTGGGAGAGTCCTGGTTAGGGGGAAATCCCACTAACCAACGGTAGGTCGACGCCGGATCTCTCCATCCAGCGGGGAAAGATCAACGTCATCTGCCGAGAAAAAACATGCACTACACCCACGGGACTAATGACCAAAGCAGTTGACGCGCCCGGAAACACGAGAAAACCAAACCAAACCTTGAAGGCGTTATGAGCGTCGAGCGAGCGATCTCGCGTAGCCCTGACTCGCAACGTGGGCGACCGACGGCAACCCACGTCGACTGGTCCAAAATATCCATGTTTTAAACATCGATGAATTGATGACGATGTTTTTTAACATCAATGTTCTGATTTTTTTGTGTTCGATATTTTGTTCGTGGATGAAGTATTCCCACAATCACAATCTTTTAAACGTTAAAAAATAATTAATAATTATTACTTTTTTCTAGGGCTTTTATCCAGCCAACAGCCGGTTCCCCTTTACGCCCTGATGGAACGCATATTCGACCATGCACTAGACCAACATACTTCCGGCCTCCTCTGATCTGGGGTCAGCAGAACGCGAGGTCCTCCGCTACAACACATACAAAGTCAAGGGACAAACAACAGTGCCCAAGGTGGGACTCCAACCTGCGATCCTTCGGACGGAAGCGCTGAGTCGGTACACCGTCTTAGCCACCTCGGCCATCCAAGTCGGCTAATTAATACTTAATTATAATAATTATAAATAATAATAATAATAATAATAATAATAATAATAAATAACTAATTATGAAACCAACGCCTGCAATAGAACCGAATGAATGCAGCGTGCACTATCTTCATCGAGTACACTATTACCCCTCGCCCGAGATGATCTTGATGCCCCGGAATTTCCATTGTCTTTCCTCGAATTTCACGCATGAAGATGCATTTGACTAGGTTTCCAGTTAAATTTTTAATTAAATTAAAGTCAATATGCACGGCCACTGCCAGATTAATTTTGTTGCGCACTAATTTAATGTTAGAGGTTACTGAATGAACTTTAAAACATCCCATGGTTTTTGAATAATAAATTACTAAAATCAATGTTTCAATTTTTAACACGGAGTCTGCTCCGTGGTACGTCTTTGTAAGCGACACGGGGGTCCTGGTCGCTCGCATTGCTCGGTTGACTGGACTTCTTTCATTGGCCCTCTCCGTTCCGATGTCATTGGGCACGACTCAGTATCAACGGACTAAAGCCTGGAAGTGCGTTCGGTGCCGCCTCGAGGGATTCGAGATGGAAAATGTTTTAGGAATTCTGAGGGCCCGTGTGCTTAAGGTTTGTGTCCACAAGTGGTTGAGTTTCGGGCGGATGCATCTTGAACTTGGAGAAGCGGCTTGACTGATTGATTGGTTGATTTTTTCATGTTTCCGGGTGCGTCAACTGCATTGCTCATTACTCCCGTTAGTGAAGTGCATGTTTTTTTCTCGGGAGATGGCGGTGATCTTCCCCCGCTGGATGGCAAGATCCGGCGCCGACCTATCGTCGGCTAGTGGGGTTTCCCCCTAAACAGGACTCTCCCACCAGCGAGGCACCGCCCCAGCCGGGACAAGCTCTAAGCTCCCGACCGGTCTCCCGAATATGTGGTAGTGTAGTACATGTTTGTGTAAGTGTGTGTGTGCGGTGAGAGGGTAGGACAAGGAAGAGAAAGAACAGATCGCGTGTGGTCCGTGGCCCGTTTGTTAGGGTACTGCCCCGGCATTCGCCTGGTGTTGATCGGAGAAACCACGGGAAAGTACCGATCAGAGCAGCCGGCCACTAGAATTCTCCTCCAGACAGCGACTGAATTCGACCTAGCTGAAAAGCTAGTGTCGAAAATCCTGCCGCCGTCAGGACTCGAACCTAGTGACATCACTTGATGCGCTGAGCTACCGCTCACGGTTTGAAGAAGCGGCATCCGGCCTGCTGCATCGCTTAGTTAAGTACAGTTGATTGATTGATAGACTGTCTGATTCGTGATTCAGAGGACGGCAATCGCTAAGATATTTAGTCCCGTAAGTGCAGTGCATTTTTTATTGCAGGAGGTGGGGGTAATATTCTTCTTATTGATGGTGCAATCCAGCGCCACACGTCGATTCGCTGTGGGTTGTTTTTCTGACCACCCATCTCCTTCCAACGGGGTACCGACTCGTGCCAGGCAAGCTCTAAGCTCCCCACTGGTCTCCGAAAGAGTGGTAGTGCAGTGCGTACGAGTAATTTCGAACGCTGAATGGGAGAGGACCAGTATGAAATTATAATCATTATTTTCAGAAATGTATAGTATGAATTTAAATAATGTGGATGTCATTTTTATAGTCAATTGAATTACAATATGGATTCATATCGGTGACGGTAATGAAATACAGAAAAAGCCGTAGATTTTTTTATTCATTGAACTTATTTCATTGAACGTATTTTTCAAAACTGACTTACTAAACGGTGGGAACTTATTTTCATGTAATACTGATATTTATAGTTACAACACTCGACGTAGAAATCACGTTCATCAAGTGTCAGTATCAACAGATCACTACAAGAAATCCACATACAATACATGTAGGTTACTTTACAACGAATTGCCAGATGAAATTAAACAATTCAAACTGGTACACAAATTGTAGTTAAAAGTAAAATCTTTTCTGCTGCAAAACTGTTTCTATACAGTTAGAGACTATATATAGATTCAATATGCCTGTAAGAAGTAATGTACTTCAGCTTCCTGGTCAATGACCCCCATCTCGATCGGGTTTTTGTCCAGTTTCCCTGATCCATTGAGCAAATTCTGAGATGGCCCCTTGATTTGCTTGTGGACGTAAATGTAGCTCCACTATGCGCACGTTTTTTTGAACTTTCCTTTTGCTTGTAGTGGTAGTAGAGCTTATGGTGAGTTTCTATTTTGTTAACAATACGGAAAAATCAAATCTGTTCGTTCCTTTACGGTTAACAATAAAGTTTCTATAATTCGGCAACGAAAATATCTAGTTTTTGAAATGTTAATCTCTCGCTTTTTTAAATTTATTATTATTTTAATTATTATTATTATTATTATATTATTATTATTACTATAATTTTTCATCTTTCAACTATTAATAGTTACATTGTTGGGAAGGAATTCTGAAATGCAGGAAAGAGTGCGCAGATGATTTTCTCCCCCATACGTCACATACTGTTTTTGACTGTTTTTGACTAAATAAGTAAATAAATAGAGAGCAAAGCAAAGCCAAACCCATCACTCTAACCCCTATGCCCAGGAACGGAATGCGCAAAATCCTAAGATCTCTTAAGCTCAACAATATGTATGGCACTCATCACTCACATCTCAGTTAGCGTATTATCAAGATACAACGTATGGTTTTGATTAGTTTCCGCAAATGGGATGCCGGGTTTGGTGACCCTGTGCTACTTTCCTTAGAAAGAAAGCCTGTGAAGATTTCCTCCCTTCTGTTCTCACGCTCCTCACTGACCATGCGTCAATGTGCTCGGGTCCTCTGTGCGTTAACAAGACGTTATCGGCCCCGAGGTCGTGAGCTGTGAGGAGTGTACGGCAAACACTTCTCATTTGACGCGTATTTGGCGTTCCATTTCTTCTCATTTGAGTCATATCACATCTGTTTATTCCCGACAACAAAACCAATTGTTTAAAAAAATTATTCTTCTTGATGTTACATTGACTTGTTACTAAATAAAACAGTTTGAGCATTACATTGGACCGTGACACTGATAAAATTGTAATTTTGCCTATTCTACATATTGTAATGATTTGCGATCATTTCTGTAATTTAGTGTTCCAGAGAATAAAGACTTACCGATAAAATGTTAAGATTTATATTCAAAAAGACAGAAGACGGCAGCGCCGCGCGCAAACATTTTTTCTAAATTAACCGAACGCCGAAGAAAGTCAAATTTAACATAAACATTCAATAAAGCATAATATTTAGAATTGTTAGAAAGAACAATCAGCAAAATCGGGCAAGGGGTTCACAATATTTCGAAAATAATCGTGATCGTACATTTCAAGCTAAAAAGCGTGAACATGGAGACCACTGTTGTTAGGGTAAAGTTGAGGGCAAATATGTTTTTTAATTAATATTATGGAAACGCTTGAAGGAATCGATCTGGAACTTTACAGAACAACAGGGCGAAATTAATGAACAATTTCGAAAGTAATCGCGATCTTGGGAAACGTCTAGAAAATGAATTAAAATTAAAAGTATAATTGAAATATGTGTGAAACAAACGAACAAAAACGATGAGATTTAATAAAATAAGACATCGAAAGGAAAAATAGAGATCGCTGTAATTATCGGAGAAACAATAGACAATACAGAGAACCGGTAGCGAGGCTTAAAAACGCTTATAAACGGGAAATTAAGAAACATTCTGTAATCTTGTTTGTGGTCACGGGCGAGCGATCGGCGCTTGTTCAAGAAAAATCTATATAATATAGTGGAGAACAATGCTCGAGAGAGGAGAGAATGTGCAGTGTTGTATGGTTGATGAAGACAAGAACTCCGAATTAGAAAAATGTTTTGAAAACATTTTTGTTTATATTTTCAATTAAACAAAACTGATGTGGTGAGCGGATGAACGGATTTAGAAATAGGAACAATATTTTACGGGTGAACGCAACGCCAAGACTGATTTTATGCGATTGCAATGTTAGGCAACGGTCGCAGACATTTTGTGTTATAAATTTCATGATACGGAATTCAACATGCTTCGGACAGTAATCGAAAGACGAACAGAGCAGTTTCGTTTAGTTTGCGTAACCCAATAATATTTGTTCACAGCGGGAACTTTAAAAGATTCTTTTCACCAGTATTCGTGAAATCAATAGTATATCTTCGCGGCGAGAACTTTAAACGTGGTGGAAACATCGCGTTTTACCGCAGAACGCTTCGCAGTGTTTGCTCAGTACTGTGAGTTGACGGAACATATGGTCTTGGAGCTGGTGGAAGCTGGAGCGTGCTCTCGCCGTATACGGAAAGGGTACGAATCGGTGGACGGCGACGCGTGACGTGCGCCGCGTGTCACCGCATTTGTCCGGCACAAAGGGAAGTGATGCATAGATATTTGTTTCTTCGTTGTTTTTTTTATCTTCAAAAGCATCTGTAAAACCATCACAAAAAATGGGATGGTATACATGAAAACCTACTACGAGTGGATCTGCGCCTGAAGGGGTACGATGTGATCGTAATTGCCACCTATGCGCCCACAGTGCACCTGATACCAAAAATTTGAATTTTTTCAAACTTGACGAACCTTCTGGACCAAATGGGAAACAGGAAGGAAATGTATTTAATGGGCGACTTTAATGGAAAAGTAGGAAGACAATATGGAAGAAATGTTGTAGGGAAATTTGGAGAAGACGCCAAGAACGGGAATAGGGAAAGACTGATAGATGTGTGCGAGCAATATGAATTGAAGATATGGAATGGCTTTTTTTTTTCAGCACAAAAATATCCATAAATATACCTGGCCTCAACCATCAAGGAAATTATACTCTGTAATTGATTACATTATTGGTAAACAGAGTAATAACACCAGAGTGGAGGAATGTAGAGTTTATAGAGGTGCAGAGTGCGGATCTGACACTTCCTTTTGCGAGCCAAATGTCTTTTCCCCTTCCAAAATGGAAAAGTAAAAAATCAAATAAAAGAAGAAGACTCTAGAAGAAAAGGCGTAGATATTAAGTACAAAGTGAGTTTACTAGAAGACCCATCAATCCTGTTCTTGTATAAGCTAAGGCTCAGTGGGAAGTTGCAAATTGTGGATGACTCCTCTCCAAAAGCAATGTACAGAGATATAACA
Organism: Teleogryllus oceanicus; assembly: GCA_964035755.1. NCBI lineage: Eukaryota > Metazoa > Arthropoda > Insecta > Orthoptera > Gryllidae > Teleogryllus > Teleogryllus oceanicus. The sequence continues at coordinate 82,624,324 of CAXIVR010000009.1, forward strand.
AAGTACATACATGAAGCGGCATACGAAAGTTTGGGGGAAATTGAAAGGAAGCAGCAAGAACCGGGACGTATTGGTGGAGTGACAAATTTGCTGAAAGGGTACGGAAGAAGAAAAAGCCTTCAAAAGTGGCTGACGACCCATGATCTAGAAGACAGAAAAACTTACACACGAATATGTAGAGAAGTAAAAAAGGAGATTATAAAAGCCAAAAATGATATGTGGGACATCAAGTGTCAAGAAATTAGCAACACCATTGGAAGCTCAAGATCACGGGAGGCGTGGAAAGTGTTGAAACAACTGAGAACAAATGAAGTGAGATATGGACATTTCAACTTATAAGCCTAGACAACTGGGCAAAGTATTACAAAGAACTTCTGCAGGAACACCGTGCAGAATACCGCACTCTATATCAGCTGAAGGATACATCTGACAATCTGGTAGAAGATATATCACCAACTGAAGTTGAGAAAGTGGTGAAAAATTTCAAAAGCGGTACAGCTCCCGGACCCGGTGGGATAAATATAGAACTAATAAAATCAGGTCCAGCGGTGTTGTTTGAACAGCTTTCAGAATTATATAATGCATGTCTCAGGGGCCGTGGGATACCTGAAGTCTTTAAAGTGGGTTACATCTCCAATGTATTTAAAAAAGGAGGTAAAGAGGACTGCTCCTATTACCGTGGTAAAACTGTTCTGAGTTCCCTTGGTAAAATATATGGTAAAATTATTAAAAACCGATTGGAAAATGAAATAAATGAAATGGAAGAACAGAGTGGTTTTCGTGCTGGTAGATTCTGCATAGATGATATATTTACAATCCGGCAAGTTGCAGATAAGCGGCTGGCGAATAACCTCGAGACACATCTAGTCTATATTGACTTGCAAAAGGCGTACGACAGTGTCCCCCTTTCAAAATTGTGGATGTTCATGGAAAACCAACATATTAATAGCGTAAATATTAAGTCCATTAGAGAGTTATATACGTACAATATCGTTTATGTCAAATTAGGAAATAGCATATCAAAAGAAATCAAAATAAATAAAGGGCTAAGACAGGGGTGTTGTATTGCACCAACTCTCTTCAAAATATATCTAGAAGAATCTCTAAAAAACTGGAAGATAAAATGTGAAAGGATGGGAAAATAATGATGATATGTTATATTCACTAAATTTTGCAGATGACCAAGTGATATTCGCAGAGGATGAAGACGATGCACATTATATGTTAAGGAAATTAAATGAGGAATATGGAAAATGGGGCTTGAAAATCAATTTCAAGAAGACAGAGTACATGGTGGTAGGAGGGACAGGAAAAGATTTAGTAATGGAGGATGGCTCGGTGGTTAAGTGTTGTCAGACGTATAAGTATTTAGGAACAATTTTAACAGACCAAGGGGGCAGTGAAGATGAAATTAAACATCGCATTCGGCAAGGAAAATCTGCTATTCGGCAATTGCATTCAATAATATGGAATACAAATATTTCTAATAAAGTGAAAATTAGAATTTATAAAGCAATTGTGGAAAGTATATCACTGTATGGTGCTGAGTTGTGGGAGATCTCAAAAAGAATGAGAAAAAGTTAAAGGCTATGGAAATGGAGTTTTGGAGACGCAGCTGTAGTGTAACGTTAATGGAAAGAATCAGGAATGAAAATATAAAGCAGCAAATGGGTGTCATGTCGGATAAAGGTGGAAAAAGTTAAAGGTATGGAAATGGATTTTGGAGACGCACTGTAGTGTAAGTAACATTAAAAAGTTGGAGGTGGCAGGTGCCAATGCACAGAAAGAGAGGTAGACCAATACTCACGTGGTATGATGGTGTGCGACAAACAATGAGAGATCGTCACATCGAAGATGATGATTGGCAAGATAGAAGAAGGTAGAAGCTTGGGTGCGAGAGACGCCGCATTGTGAAGTTCCACTCGCAGAAGAAGAAGAAAAGCATCTGTCGAAGATCAAGTTTTGTTCATTATCATAAGATAAGAGGGTCAACGATTCTACCGACAGAATGCGCATTCGGAGTGAATGAGTATACATATTGTTTTTATAGTTTTCAGTGCGAATGGTTATTGTTTATTTGTTGGGTTTTAATTTTAAATGTATTGTTCTCTGTCATGTGTATTTTTTGTGCCATCAAATGGCATTGTTTTTTCAGATGTATTTGATATGTTGATTATTTGAGGAAAGAAACCATCCAGAAGTAGTAAATAAATTAAGATATATACGTTCGGGGTCATCAATAACCATTAGAGAATATGTTGTGATTAAAGAAGTTAGATGCAGACCCATGCACGTGCACATAAGTACCTCGTTTGTAACCCTGTATAGGGCTATCACATAGTCACGCCCAGGGAGAATTTAGGAGTTGTATAAATTTAGCTCGCTAACGGGCAAGTACAAAGGCTAAGGTAGGTTTAAGGAAGGGCATGTGTGTTAGTGACAACGCGCCCAGATGTGTTTAAGAAAAATGAAAATAGGAAATATTACAGTGGCAGAAAGAAAAGAAAATTACTGTATTGACAGTAGAACGAGGGATTATTATATCGGAGCCCAATGCAAGGCGTGATTGAAAGAGGGTTTATTATAATATGTATGTGTAATTGTTACAAAACATTCATTACTTCATTCTCGGTTACATTTGCCAATACAGTCCTATTTATACATTAATGTAAAAAAGTTAAAACTGTCACATTTGAGATAGAAGACTATTACATGCGAGATTCGAAACCCCTAATCCCTCTCTTTTGCCATTCTAAATTGAATTGTGAACAAAAGCAAAAACAAGCGTTTAAGGTAAATCTTGACAACAGGAAATATTTTTCGCGCAATAGCTACTATTTCCATTCACAATTGTAAGCTGCATATTTTTGCTCTTATCCCTTGTAGTGTCACGTGCAAACGAAATGAGTCACTGTCTCGAGAACACAAGAACGATTATTTTTGGTACTATTCATGAAATAAGTACATTTTCCACTAATGATGAACTTGTAGGGAACATTAAAAATTTTGCTAGAAAATGTGAGAAACTTGCGGAGAACATGTGAGGAACTTGCAGAGCATATATGAGGAACTTGTGGGAAATGTAAAAGAAACTTGAGGGGAATGTATGAGAATCTTGCGAGGAACATGTGGGGAATTTGCGTGGAATGATTGAGGAATTTGAGGAATATACCAGGAATTTGTGAGGAAAATGTGAGGAATTTGCAGGGAACATATGAAGAATTTGCACACGCGTCGTTACACTTGGAGTTCTCATTCGCTGAGGCTCCCGTGCATCGGCTAGCTTCGCGAATTTAGGGTATATTAGAGAAGTGCCGCGGATTGCCTCCGTTTCACAAACGTATTTTTTTAATATTCGGAGGCGCATTTATCGCAACGACGACTCATATATCTTTTAGACATTGAGGTTAGACGGAGTACTCTTCCATTAAACATAGTCTAGTCTCATAATCTCGCAGTTAGTCATCACCTTTTATCCCTTTGGCCAGGGTCTAGACGCCGTTAGTAATGGTCACCCACCCAGAAATCCGCTGTGTCTCGATTTGCTTAATTTCTGTGACTTCACGGAGCGTAGTTAAGCAATTCAGCAAACGATGCCGTCTTAAAAATTCATGTCTTTCAAGGCTTCCAAATGCACAGAATTACTATCCACTTCGGGTTACCTGACCCAAGCTCCTGTCTCATAAGGCCTAATCTTATATTTCTATTTAGCTGGAAATTCTACCATTGCTTTGCTTCCTGATTTGCGAAATCGTGGGTTTTGTCAAATATGACTTATTCAGGGTTGGGATCATATTTTAATTCCAAACAGGTGTTTACAATACTATACGTACCTTATTTATCAGGTTTCAGTATAAAAGGACCACTACCAAAGATAAATCACTACAATACACGAGCTTATTTTACAACATTGAGTCATTAAACGATTAAAATCGATACATAAGATTAAATATCAACTAATTATTTCTCGGCTGCAAAACTGTTACAATACAATTAGAGACTATAGTGAACATCAAAAGGAAAATAATATTGATTATAACAATGACACTTAATGTAAAAGTTTTACTACATAATTCTAAAATTTTAAACATCCCTATAACAAATATTGTACCCTTCTAGGTCAATAACCCACATATCGGCTAGGTTCTTCGTCAAGTTTCCCTGATGCATTGACTTGTGATAGCCCGTTCAGGACATAAATGTAGCTTCACTACCTGTTTTCATGAGCAAAGGGAATAGTATAGTTTTTCAAATAATTGTTCATGTTGTGGCGGCAGAAAGACGATTCTCTGATGTAGTGCCAATATGGGGTAACCGCCAAAATTTGTATCTGATTTGCTTTTGGAAATAACGTTGAGGAGTGCCTAAGTTCGTATAAATTCTTGCCAGAAACGCCCGTTGCTACTTACATTCAAAATTCAACTAAATATAGTATAGAGATCCCAGAGCGCAAGAAACTGTTCACAGATTGCACTTCTCCGTATAGTACGTTACATAGCAAACATATTTTACCGCTGTTCTGATGTTAAAGAATTCAAAATTCTTTAGATCCTACTATTTGTAAAATGTTACAATTTTGAAAATAATAATTTTATAAAATTAATAATGTAAATAAAACTAATCTTTTTATTCATACGCGGCCTATAATATGATTCGCAGCATTATATCTATATATTTTAGTGAGTTTCTCTCAATTTGTTTCCGTAGCAACAATGTTACATTATCTTAAAATTATCAACATTGCATTTCTTTCAATACTGAAACTAGTGGTGCTACAGAATTGCAGAGACGTTTCGTAGTAAAGTTTTCTAATTTCCTTGGTGTGGACTGGCTTTACAATCTTGCCCTATCCTCTGCCCAGCTGCTATCTATCGTGGCCCATTTTTTGACATTTTCTAAACTTTTTGATTTCCCAGTAGTAGAACCGAAATATACCTTGAAAAGTATCAAAGAAGGGTAAAACCTCGCCAACATACAAATTTTCGGTACAAAATTTGATGCCGTTTTTAAGAAAGTGGTGATTAAGCTTTACTGCAAAATCGAACATTTTTTGTAAATTTGCAAAAATTTACAGTCAATTTTAAGTTCTTTTTCACATGAATCGATTGAGTTTTCGAAAAATATCATTGAAAGTCATTTAAAGCACTTCCACCCACAAATGCAATAATATATACATATCGATGGAAATGTACGTACTATCAGAGTGAGAGTTTTGTCAAAGAAATCAATTTGTGTAATTAAAAAAATAATTCATCAAAATCAACTTTACGTCATATTAAACATTGTAATCAGGACTATCCATGGGAAAAGTTTGAAACGGAATTTGGAGCCATATTTGAGAAAATGGCGTTTGAGCGTTTCTGAAAATGTGGAATTTTGAGCTCGTTTTAGTTGAGTTTTCCAGAAACTTTATATGGCATTATTTTTAGTACATCAACTCATAAATATAATAATGTGAAGAAATTGCCTCTAATGTAAAACAAGTACTAATGTGAAACAAGTTGTTCCAATCACATTTTGGCAAGAAATTCAAATATTTAAACTGAAAAAATTGATTTTAATTTTTTCACTATTGTCCACATAGTTTAAAAATCTGGAAAAATATATGTTTAGTGTGTTACGAGACTCATTTTAGGGGGCAAAACTGAGTCAGTACTCCAACGTTACCACGTCGAAAATGAATTTCAAAAATGTTCTTATTTATTTTCTATATGAAAACACTATTTCTATATGAAATTTCAAAATCTGTTGACAAAAATACCTTTAAATTAAGCTATGTTTCCTCATCCCTGTTTCCTACCACCTAACTTTTTTCAACCTAAGACACGCAATAGATGTTGAGAAAAAAATAAAACATGAAAAACATGTTGTATCACAGCAACAGATTGCCCTAGGAGGCTGATTTTTTGTGAATCTACTTCATTTTCTATTCTCTTTGATATGAGCATCAAGATTATCTATTTAGTTCGGGAACACTTTTCATCGCCTTATTTGGCTTAACCCTTTGAAGTTATTTTTAGGAAAATTTTTAAACGTCCTACAGGCATGGTGTGAAAGATTCGTTTCAGTTACAGTCTCGACTCGGGCCAAATCGATCAGTGAATATTCAGTATGTGTATATATATATATATATATATATATATATATATATATATATATATATATATATATATTGTGACATACCGATATGTCACGTTAAAATAAACTAACATTTATTTGTAGACAATATGTCATAGGACATGCATTACGAAATATCACGAGAGCTAGAGCTTAGCAACGACCGTGAATAAACAATGTAGTTTTTGTTTTTCTAAATGCATTAAGAGATGGCTTGGTGCCGAAAGTAGAAAATTTGGGATTGGGCGAAGAAATTTAGACGATCAAATGGTCAGCTACACCAAAATATAACAAACGTATGGATTGGCTGGGTGAGAGAAGGACGGTCAAATGTTATGGAAAAAATGAAGGTAGTTTAATACGAAGTCTTCGAGGGATGAATCATGCAAGAAGATTTCATTCTGCTCGGAAACGCGCTTCTGAACTGATCGTAGGTTCGTGAGAGGGAACGAGTACAATCTAGATAGAATTGGGTTATCAGTGAAATTTTAAGGACAGTGAATGATATTGCAGATATTTTTCATGTGGAAGCAATATTGATGTATAAATTGGAACTTTGTCGGGAGTGGTAATCGAGTTCGGGACTATGTCATAGGACGTAATCGGGACTGATAATTTTGATAGTTTGAGACCAGCTTGGATAGGGGCAGAAGAGGATTTCGTGGAACTTTGAACTACGGCAAGCTCGCAAGATATTTCGACTGAGAAGTCTACGAGGGACATCAACGAAGAAAAGATAAGTTAACCGCGGTATAAATTGTAAATTGAAAGATATCTTGATCAGAGGCCTAAAAATTGTAAATTCACTAAATTGTTTGCTAAAAGCGTAAAAATAAACTTTGTTGAATTTTGTTCTTTAGAAAAGAAAGTGATCTTTCATATAGTCAATCCAAACAGAAATGAACTAGGAATAGAATCATTCTATTTCAGATTCCCAGCTGCGCTGTATAGTCGGCGGATCCTATAATCCATTATAGAGGTAATAAGGATTATAATATATCGTGACCCATTGACCCAGCAAGCCGGACGCTAAGATCTTTAGCAGATATAAATGTAGAGAGAGGAAAATTTTTATATTTTTTTCATTGTTCGTTGCATGGTCTTGCAATTACTAAAGTATTATCGCCTTGATAACAAGAACGTGGCGTTTCCACAGAAGTCAGTAGGCTTGTGGGCACGAAACAATACATAGAAAAGAAGAACCAATGGGCCCCTATAGATATGCAGTGAGAAATGAAAGAGGTGATTTGCTAGCATATAGTCATAAACTAAATATTCTAAATACATTTTTTAAGAAAATTCCAGCAGGGAAATCATCGTGACAGTCCCCAAATGCAAAGACGAGAAATGAAATTGATTTCATACTCAGTAATATACTGGATGTAATATCAAACACTCACATTCTAAACGGCTTTAAGTTCGACACCGATCACAGGATATACGTGCAACCCTGAATCTAGATAATAAAGTAAGAAATTATAAGAATTCAAAGAAGATGCATTCTGAAATAACTGAAGATGTTTATTTGAAAGAATTACAAAAAGCTCCGAAAATGAAACTGAATCAAAGTACCTGTATCCAAGAAATTTACGCAGTTTTACAAGATCAAATTATAAATTTCACAAAAGAAACGATGAATAATAACTCAGAATTAATAAAAAGACAGAAACTTTCAACGAAAACAGTGCTATTAATAGTAGAACGGGAAAAGAAGAAATTAACAATGAATTGCTCTGAGAAAGCAAAAACTGAATATGCAGAATTAAATTAAGTAACAAAAAGAGGAATTCGGAAATACATTTAGAACTACAAATGTAACATAACAAGACAAATAATTGCAAAATCCAAATCTATCAAGAAAACTAAAAAAAAAAAGAATTAAATGCAGATAGACACTGGATGACATGAATTAAAGATAGCTTAGGCGCTAAAAAGTCATCACCAAGCACGTTTTAACAGCCACTGACTACTTTAAATAATTATATACGAGCTCGTCCGCACTAACAGCAAAGGTACTGATTCTTCGTGAAGAAAACTTACCCTTACACACACACTTACACTAACCTGCACTACACTACCACATATTCCGGGAGACCGATCGGGAGCTTAGAGCTTGTCCCAGCTGGGGCGGTGGCCCGCTGGTGGGAGAGTCCTGGTTAGGGGGAACCCCATTAGCCGACGGTACGTAGGCGCCGGATCTCGCCACCCAGCGGGGGAAGATCACCGCGATCTCCCGAGAAAAAACATGCACTACACTAACCGGACTAATGACCAAGGCAGTTGACGCGCCCGGAAACACGAAAAAACCAAATCCAACCAGGAGAAAATGGGATAAAAAATGAATATTTACAATGGGGAACAGGTCTTTTATTAGAACCAATTGTATTGTTCAATGCTATGGTGAAGACGAGGAAATTCCCGTGGAAGGGAAAATTAGCACGATAATATTACTACACAGGAAAAGAATTGAGTAATTATCGGCCCATCAGTTTGTTATCAAACTTAAACAAAATTTTTACAAAAATACTGACCAAAAGAATTACGAAAACGCTCCATGAAAGTCGATCACCAGAGTAGGCAGGCTTCAGATCAAATTCAGTACGGTTGATCATTTCCAATCTCTCAACCAGATTCTGGAAGAAAGGGAAGAATTTATTATACCAATTTGTACGACATTCATAGATTACACAAAGGTTTTCGATTCTGTAGAGCATGTGAGCGTGGTTCGTGCATTAGAAGAGTTAGGGATATATCATCATATATATTAGAATTCTACAAAAAATAATGTAGATAGCTATTCGAAAGTTAAAATCGAAATGATTGGCCCAAAATTTAAATTACAAAGAGGTGTAACACAAGGGGACCTAATTTCACCCAAATTCTTTCTCAGCGTGCTGGAATACATCTTTAGAAAAGTAAACTGGACACACAATAATTATGGTTTAAACATCAATGGCAAAAGATTAACCAATTTGCGTTTCGCAGGCGATACAGTACTGTTTGCAAACACGGGAGCAGAGCTTCAATAAAGTATTAATGAAATATACCAAAAAAGTATTGAAGTAGGGCTAACGATGAACCCAAGAAAAACAAAATTCATGTCAAATTGTGAAGAACATAAAATTTTAATAGAAAACAAAATCATTTATTATCTGATAGAATATACTTATCTTGGCCAAACAATAACAACAAATATTAACAATAATAATGAAATAAAGAGATGAATAGGACTAGCTTGGGGAAAATTGTGGTCCTTGAAATTTATTTTTGAGGTCCAAAATAGAAACATTAAGTTAAAATTTCATCTCTTAGAGAGCTGTGTATTTCCAGTGTTATCATGTGGAGTACAAACATAAAGTTTAACTCAATAAGATATGAAATCCCTAACAGTATACCAAAGAATCAAGGAGAGGAAAATACTGCTCATCAGACTGAAGGATAAAGTAAAGCATGAAGAAATTGGTAAACAGAGCGGTTTAAAGGATTTAGCAACAACTAAAATGGAAATGGGCTGGTCACGTGGCCAGAATAAAATATAGCAGATGGACATATGTGTTAACAAGACAGAGAAAAAGAAGGAGAGGACGTCCGAAACAAGGATGGGCCGTTAATTAGAATGTTGGTGATATAGATACCTTATTATTTCACAATAAATAAACAGAGGTTGTCTGGTATCAAATTTTTATATTACGTCTTAAGATCTTAAGATTACGTC